>JAYESA010000020.1:26090774-26395774 GCA_036927795.1 Iris macrosiphon | reverse complement strand
TGTGTGCGAACGTTTGGCATCTTCCTTAGTTGGCTTTCATCTGCACATTCTAGGAAGGTGCTCATCATATCATAGGTTAAGTTTAGCCCACTTCAGGGTTGAAAAGTGCTCATATAACTATGCCTACACGTACATTACATTAGTCAAAAAATTTATAATAAAATTTTGTATTATGCATACAAGTTGACAAAGATATATCTTTACATGGAGTAGAGTTTGGCATCCGGATATTATCTTGGAACTGACGCGGGATGCCATACCAAGCTAGCGGTAAATATATGCTAGTATACCACTTTTCCAAGATATTTCTTCCACCGTGTCTATCTCATCAAAATTCAAGAGATATTAGGCATGTATCGACGTTCCAAACTTATCTGGAATGCCGACAGCCCCTAAGATGAACTGTATATATCCATGGGCCACCATACCAACATTATCTGCTTTAGGGTTCAGATCATCAAATATCTCCTCCGAATATTTTAAAGGAAGTCCGGTACTACTTCTTGAAGTCTTAAAGGGTTATAAAACTTGTCGCATCAACTCCGAGACATGTTGATACATAATCCACGATATGATCGTAAAAGTTAATGCTCGATTCGTAAAAGTATGATTCATCATGACTCGACCATCAATCCTAAGTCCCAATATATGATGGACGTCATCCAGGGTAATCATCAACTCCCCTTTTGGGATATGTCACGCCCCAGTCCCAAAATACCGAGGGACTGGATGCGCGGCAATGGCCAGCAGCACGCACCGATGGACAACCCAATTTAATGGATCCATCAGGGCATACTTAAGCTGTAGTATCACAATAAATAGAACCAATGATACAAGTTACAGTCTATTCTAATCTCATCCACAACAGATAATCACAGATTAAATGCCAGAATAAATGCAAATAAATATAAACTAACTTATATCAACATAAGTGTCTCGGGGAACAACCCAAGAATAAGTCTGATACATCAAAGCAAATAGACAGAAAATAAAGCAACTGGAAATAGAAATAACTGAGTATATGAAGCCAGTACTCATGAGAAGTCTTCTGCCACGATCTCGTCCTTAGGTTCTGGTACTGTTCCGAGAAGTGCTCATGTTCCGTACACCTCGGGGTAGATCTCTTCGGCTATACCTGGGGACATAATCCAAATCCAGGTCCTCAGGGGACATAGCAAGGTACAACATAACTCATGCCAAATAAGTATAGTGCAACAATAAATAAACAAGAGGATAAACTATGTAACCAACTATGTGATATGCAAGTTGAGAGCATCACTAGAACTCAGGCTGAAGCCACTACAAGCTCTGTGTCGGGGAGCCGGTAGCAGCAATAACTATGAATTTTACTATGAAATCTACTATGTGTTATATATATGAGATCAGCCTGTAGCCTGTGTGTCTCTCCCCACCCAATGAAATCACATGTCTCATGTCCACGATGCCTCATGTCCATGTCACGCACGATCATAACTAATACAGCAAGTCTTATGATAGCTATGAATCCAATGTCTATGAATATAATGTCTATGTCATAAAACCTGTATCCTACACAGAATCACCATGAATATCTCAGAAAGATTCTGTCTCATGAATAGTGTCAAGTGTCCTGGGCTATGTTGTACTTGATAAGACAAGTACAAGAAGTATCGGGTCTCGGTATCCATGTCTATATGACGTTACACAACTCCGCGTACGGGGTTGGCATCCGACTATTAATCGGACACTAAGTAAAGTCACTCGATCCTGGGTTGAACAGTTTACATCAAGATTATATATGTATACACAAGATCTCAAGCAAAGTACTATAACAGGAATCACTGCGAGTTGGCAAGGTACACTTGTCTGGGGTTCCAGCTCCAATTGTGGCTCTGACTTCAGCGGGATTTGCACGTAGTACTCCGGTTACTGAAATAAATATCACCATCAGATTCAAAAAATATCAAATAGCTAGAAACGCCTGTCCTTGAGTCCAATTTGGAGACAAGGGCAAAAATGACAATTTCGGATCAAAGCGGGGTCCATATGTGGCCCGCTTCGCACCAAAAAATGTGTCAGAGACAAAGTTCTCCAAATTGGTCAAACTTAGTGTCAACAGGTCCAGAACGATGATACGAACCCAACGGAACTTCCAGAATTAGATTCCGATGAGCCGGTCACAAAATCGTCCGTCAAGTGGAGCCTGCGGGGCCCACGATATGCGATTTTGTCAACGTTCTCAGAATCGAACCAAACTTGGGTCACAGGACCAGCGTATCGCTACGAGTCCGGTGGCGCAAGTTTTATTTCGATTCGACGTGTGTACACAAAGTTACGACGCATTCCAGAACTGACGTATACGGGACGGTGTCCGCGGATACGCGTTGATTTCGGTGTGCACGCACATCCAAATCAACTTTTGCGAAATCCCGTACGTCCGTATCAACGACGCGCACGTATCGGTGAAGACCGTATGCGACCAAGTCGTCCCGTTTGGCGGGGCGAACTTGGTTCCGGGGTAAAATAGGGTGTTATTTTTCCTATTTTTGGATCGAAGTTCGCGATTGCCACAGGACGCGATGCACCGAACGGGTTACACGGACACCGAGAGGGTCATGCAGGGTTCGCGATGCAACAGACGGAATCAAAAACGGGTCAACGAGCAGAGAGAAACAGGTACCTGAACAGGGCTTGAGAAACCAAAGTTTCTCGTGTCCGCGTCGACACGAAGTGTCCGTGTCCGAGTCCACGGCGACCTAGGGTTAGGGTTCGGGTGCTGTTGGCCGGATCTTGGCGGCCGGAGGCGGGCCGGAGGGAGGCTGGGGGCGGCAGAGGCGGTCGAGGGCGGTGCGGCGGCGCGCTGGGAGGCGGCGCAGGCGGCCGGCGGCTGGGCAGCGGGCCGGAGGGGGCTGCGGGGCCTTGCTGGGTCGGGGAAGGAAGGAGGAGGAAGGAGGCCGGGGGCTCGGGGCTGCGGCATCGCCGGCAGAGCTGGGCGGGAGGCTGTGGCGGCGTCGCGGCGAGGTGGTCGGCGGGGGATGGCTGAGGAAGGTGATACGGGGAAGAAGGAGGAGGAGGGGGGTTTAAATAGGGCAGGCGGCGGGGAGGGTCGGCCGGGCGAGGTGGAGCGGAGTGGACGACGTGGCGGGGAGCGCGGAGGGGAGGCCGGAGCATGCGGGCGGGGAGGCGCGTGGCTGGCGAGGCGCGGAGGGCGACGGGAGACGCGGGCGGCGAGCGGGTCGTGGGGGGGAACTGGGGTAGCGGGTTCGCGGGTGCGGGTTGGGTCGGGCGGGCCCGACCCGACCCGCTAAGGTCAGCGGTCCGGTCGGGTTCAGCTGGACCGGGTTCAGGCCGGTTCAGCCCAGTTTATTTTGGGTTTATTTAATTAATTATTTAAAAATAGTTTTTTGGGCCTTTAAAAATATTTTCGGGGTCCAATAAATTCCCAGAAAATTATCCTAAGTCCAGTTTTTTATTTTACACCCAAAAATATTATTTTCATAATATTTTAATATATTTTAAAAACATTTAATTTTATTTAATGCCAAAATACCCTAGTTTTTAATTAGCAAAAATTCCTAAAAATTCTCAGAAAATTCTGAAAAATCCAGTTTTAAAAATTTTGAAAAATCAAGGGGTTTACAGGATATAAAAAGTGTTATTTTCTGGATGTCATAGTTCTACAAATGCTTATATGAGTGCATTGTCCACAGTCGTATATAAGTAGTTACCCAAATTTTGTAAACTGGTAGGATTAATTTTATCCTTGACGTCGTCTCTGAAAAATTTAACCCCCAATGTATTGCACTTTTTGTCTTGGTTGATCACCGTTAACATACGAGAACTCTCCTCATGAAAAGTAAACAATTGGATAAACTTAGAACTATATATAAAATATAGTTATATATAAATAATTAAAATTATCATAACGTAATGTACTTACCATGTCACATCTTGTTTTTGATATATGTATTTGGGATTTATTTTTAGCATGGTTGCATGTGCATGGAGTCTAGACCCATTCTTTGGTTTAACATGGTTTATGATTTATTTTGTAGGTTGGTTCAAGTCATGATAATCCTTGGTTCAACCCCAACCCTACCATTTATAACCCAATATTTTCTCTCTCTCTCTCTCTCTCTCTCTCTCTCTCTCTCTTTATCACTTTATTTCCTTCTCTCTCTTTAGTTTTCTCTCATATTTCCATAGGCAAGTATACCTTGCATGAGAAATAGAGAAACCCTCCATATTATTGTTCCATTATATTTGTTATGTGTTTCTAAGCACTTTTAGTACTTAGAGTTTTCTGTTTTGATGGATGATTTTGAGTAGATATGTATTTCTAACTTAGGGTTTCATGGGTTTTTGGAGTTTTTCTTGGTTTTGATCTATTAAACATGCAATTTTGAAAACCAGTTTTTGCTTTATGATAGAGCTTTCTATTTAGAGCATTTTGGTTTTTGGTTCACCAGATTTAGACTTAGAATAAAAATTTTATGAAGAAAATAAGATTTTTAGTTTTTGGAGCTTTCATCATGGCCGAACCTGCTGTAGTGTCCCACTCTGTGTTGGCACAATGTACAAGAGATATCGGTTTGCTGACTTGAGTAAAAGTATTCTCGGAGAGTTTTTGATCGAAACACAAGATGATTGATCTAAGTGAGTGGGCAGAATTTTATTCTCTGATTCTTGCACGCCTTAATAATAAATCTGAGTTTTCTATTTGCTTGTTCTAAGAAGATATTTTTATAAGAAGAATGATAGAACCTGACTATGCATGCTTAATAAGAGAACTCGTATTGCTTGTCATTGAAACGAATCTGCTTGACTAACCAGAGAACTTGAATGCTTGTCTAAGAAAGATAGAACCATTGTCATGCTAAGAAAAGATAGAAATATTGTATGCTTATTTACATGGACACCACTATCGAACGAACAGCTGCCATGCTAATAAGAAAGAGTAAAAGATTGCTTGTACTTATCCTTGTATCGCATGCTAAACAAGAGTAGAACTACATACTTGTCTAAGAGAGATAAAGGAATGACTACTATGCTTGCTTAATTAATAGATTGCTTGCATGTTCGCTATCGCACTAAAAGATATCGAATTTGTATGCTAGATACATAGAACTATTCTTGCATGTTAGTTGTTAAAAGAACTAGATTGCTTGAACATATTTTATTGGTCATATTGTAAAGAGATAGAACTGTTTGAATAACTTGTATAGTATGTTATTGAATCTATCGATTGATTGAAAGAAAGAAGATTGAACCTATCGAAATAATCGAACCTATCATATTGATTGAAAGTATCGAACCTATCGAATAGATTGAAAAGAAAAGACTTGAGAGCTCTGACTCCATCCCTTGATATCATGTTTGCTTGTCACGGACTTGTGCATTATAGTCTTTTTTTGATAGTATTGCATTCATCGCATCGGTCTTTAGACAACTTGTGCACAAGGTACTGTCTCTCGAACGGATATCTGGGGCTCTGGGAATTGTTCTTCCTGGGGGAGATAATCGAAACACCCTGAGACTTGTAGTCCTCGCGATTAGGGGGGGTGTCATATCCAATAGTTAGTTTGGGCTTTTAGTCCCA
The DNA here is from genome assembly GCA_036927795.1 of Iris macrosiphon. Classification (NCBI taxonomy): domain Eukaryota; kingdom Viridiplantae; phylum Streptophyta; class Magnoliopsida; order Asparagales; family Iridaceae; genus Iris; species Iris macrosiphon. Next base: position 26,390,196 of record JAYESA010000020.1, on the reverse strand, counting down.
GCTGCTATTCATGGGTTTTTCATGGACTGTCATATAGTTAGGACGCATGCTAGGCTAGCCTTCTTGCATACCTAACTGTTTGATGCAGAGACGGATAGAGAAATAGAACCTCTTTTATACATATATGTGTAAAACCCCTAATTTTAAAACCCTAGAAATTATTTAATTAATCATTTAATTAAATTATTAATTATTTTGTAGTATATTAAAAAATATAAATTTACTTAATTAATTTCCTAGGTAGCTATTTATCTAGAAATTGTGGAGCAAACTATTATTTTATCTTATTTTATTTTATGTAGAAAAATTATTGTAGAAAAATGATAGAATTTTAGATGTACTAATAATTTTTCCTAAAATCTTGATATTATTATTATTATTATTATTATTATTATTATTATTATTATTATTATTATTGGCAATAATAATAATGTTAATAAAAAGCAAAATAAAAAAATAAAATAAAAAGCAAAAGCAAAAGCAAAAGCAAAAGCAAAATAAAAATAAAAATAAAAATAAAAATAAAAATAAAAATAAAAATAAAAATAAAAATAAAAGAAAAGAAAAACCTAACTAACAAAACAACCTATTCCTAAACCAAACAACTCCTAATTCCTATTCACTAATACAAAAACCTAACAAAACCTATTAAGCAATCTCTCTCCCCAAAAAAACCCAACAACCCACGAAACCCCCTGAACCCGCACAGAACTCTCCCTCTCTCTTTCTATATATATATATATATATATATATATATATATATATATATATATATATATATATATATATATATATATATATATATACACACACACACGCACATTAAACCAATCCCCAAACCCTAACCCTAGCTCGACCCCGGCGACCGACCTTCGACGGACATCGACCCACCGCCGACCAGCGCCGCCGCACAGCGCCGTAGCCGCCGCCGCCCGCGCCGTCCGCGTTCGCGTGTGCGTACGCAGTGCACGGTCCGAGCATCCATCTTCAAGGAGATGTAACTCTCTCTTCTCTCGTCCTTTTTACGTGCGATTTGTTCATATACGCTCACAACGTGACTCTCTAGGATTTTTGTTCAAGCGGCACGAGTTTTTGTGTCCCAGATTGGTTGAAAAATCGACCGGAAAATGACCGAAAAACTGACCAAAATAGTTCAGAATTTCGAATCTAAAACCCCATGTTCACACCCAATTTGCCGTCAACCTGTTCAATATTTTCAAAAACTATTAAAAGAGTTTTTCTTCTCTATATAACCAAAAAAAATTTTGTTCTTTTAGTTTTTGTTAATTCGTTCTACGTGTAAAAATTTTTAACCATAAATTGACCAAAAACTTAATTTTTAAAATATTAAAAATTATGATACGAAGTGCGCTCCGCCAAACAGGACCGCCCTATCGCATACCAGTTGCACCGAAAGGCACGTATGGTATGTCCAGACGTGTGGGCTTTCGAGAAAACTGACTTGGACGCGTGTTCGCGTCGAAATCAACCTATATCCGGGAAAAATTCCCGTATCGCGACTTTTACAAAATATCGCACCATTTAGTGTACTCTCGTCAGAATGCGACAAAACTTGCGTCGTTAGATTCATGGTATCACGCTGGTCTTGTGACCCAAGTTTCACGTAATTCTGAGACAGTTGACCAAGTCACCTATTTGCGGGCTACATGGTTGACTTTTTAGGCGCATTTGTGTTCGGGTCATCGGAATCCAAAATTGGATATACCGTTGAGTTTGTACTGACATTTAGAGTTTGTTTGACCTATAATTTTTTCCCATTTAGAGACTTTTGCCCCTGGCCCACTTTTCGGTGCAAAGTGGGCCACATGTGGACCCCGCTTTGACCCAAAATTATCGTTTTGCCCATATGTCCAAATTGGATGAAAGGGTAGTATTTTCTAGCTATCTCGCTTATTCTGGGAACGTTGGTGATGTTTATTTCAGCATCCGGAGATGTTCATTCTGAGGCCGTAGTTTCTGATCTTGTGCTTGACTCTTGGATGTTACACTTTGCAGCTTTCTTACCAGGCAAAATACCTTGCCAAATTGTTTACAGTACTTTGCATGCTTATTATATTTCTTTATATTTATTGCATGTGTGCTTTTTTTTAGTCATAAGTATATGCTATATATATATATATATATATATATATATGTTGACACACACTTGACACATAGTATCATGGGAGGGGAGAACAATCAGTAGGCGTATGGGCTATAACCAATCTGGTAAACCGTAGTAACTAGCACGCACTATGGTAGTCGTGTCCGATGGTCGCTACCCCCGCGGTATGTCGGCTGATGGTGTTACGATGGTCGCTACCCCCGCGGTATGACGGCTGATGATATTCCTGACGTGCGTGTGAGTTGTGAGATTAGATAGAGTAGCCTACCCATGTCCATACGTCAAAAATTTATCCTCATTATGCATTTATATAGATTATCTTGTACATCATACTTATATATTTTTTTATCTATATTACATGTTTACTGTATTCAAATTGTCATGCTTCTATGTATCTTGTTACGTCCCTCTGAGGACCTGGTCCCTTTCCAGGTGTAGATATTCTTGACTATTCGCAGGAGCACGGATCAGGACTTACTACTTATCTCTTCCGAGGAGGTCTTACCTTCTGAGCCTCTTTGATTATCTCTAGCGATGGATCGCTTCGCTGGTACCTTTATATCATCATCTTATTTATATTGGAGATTTACCCTTCTCCCTTATTTTAGTATTGATATAGTCATTGGTAGTGGATTTGTCTCCACCCGACTATTATTTTGGATTATTCAGACTCATCATTCTAGTTTAGTCATTTCTTTTCTATGACTTGTTGTGTGAATGAGATTAGTATATCTATGACTTGTGATACTATATATAACACATGTGAGTTTATATTCATATTACAGCGTACATGTGTACTATGGTATCCATATATTGGAGTTACCATATACATACGGCTGACATGCTTATGTGTTCCTAGTCCTACGTATTTTGGGACTAGGGCATGACATGTTTTTATGATGGGCCATGCAGGTCAAGAGCATATTGTCTCGGTTACGTTACTGTATCGAGCAAGCATGCGCATAGGATTAGAGTATAGGATCTCATCCACTTATTTAATCACCTTCCTTGATTTTATTACGCATTCTCATTTAATTGCTTGTATTGCATCTTGCTTGATCATTTCACAATGTCAATATTATCTTTTCTTTCGTGCTTGATAGCGGTTAGGAAGGTGCCTTGTGCCAGGTATATACATTATATTGTTTAATTATACTATTAGTTAAATTCTTGTAAGTTGGATAATATGCCTTATAACCTAGTATCACATAGTCCTTCTGACCAAGTAATGAAGTATAAATGAATGACACCAATTATAGGTTTGCATAAGAAGATAGTGTTTATCTAGACCATAGAACTTTAGTGTTTATCTAGACTATAGCATACACCCATTTGGTTGACTTTAGACTTCAAAAACTAGTATGGCAACTGTAGAGGCACAACACTGATCTTCTTGGTGAACTTAAATTATTTTGTACCTTCCTCCATCATAATCAAGCGTACTTATATTTTTTTTACTACCTCGACTTATGCTGCTATTATAGCCTAGTTTTGCAAGCTTATTCTTTTATTGAGCTGTTCATGACATATGTATTATTGGGGGCCCACACTAATACATTGTCTAAATCAGAATCAGTATATTATGGTCTGATTAACCGTAGTGCGCTTGGTTCGCTCTTCGTATCACTACTTTATGTGGATTGAGCTATAGTTGACTTAACTTGTTAGACGAATATACTTGCCCTCTAGACTGGTCAGAGCATATCATGTCAGGTACATAACTGTTCTGATGTGAACATGTGAATAGGAATTTACCAAAATAAGATTTCAATCCACAACTGCCTTGGCAACTCCCTTTCGAATTCTCTAATCCTTTTGAACCCCGTACTTGTATTCTATCACCTCCTCCTTGAATTCTTTATTGTTGTTTTTCGTCTTCCCATATTTCGAAAAGACGAACGTTCGTGCTTAGTATAAGTTGATACAGGGATAGTACGAGATATACCCCATAGGCCAAGCACTCAGGATGACAAACAAGAGAGCGCAGGCACAGAAAGTCATAGATACAGGTACGACCTTTAGTTATATTTGTCATTGCATACTCATGACCCCCTTTATGACACGAGATCTTAGGTGCATAGTAGACGTAGAATTATATATATATGGTGGTTTAGCAGTTATGAGGATATATTGATATTCTACCCAGATGGCATATACGCGATGCTAATAGATGACGCGAGTAGCAGTAGTGGTATTCTTTTTCTATCACCATATCGCCCTTGGAAAGGCTCATCTTCTCTTCTATATCCATTATTTATCTCGTGCTTAACTCTTTCTATCATAGTCGTACCTTTCGTGCCATTATGAATTGTTTGAATTACTTCAACCTCACCCTTATTTTGATAGTTAAAAACATAAATGGGTTAGTGAATGATTAACAACTAAATGATAAGTTAATAATAATAACCCTTATGTATATGCACTATAGCAATATTTGTATTCTTTTATTAATTTAACCTTAAGTAACATCATTTAGCCTAATAGAAATTTGTTAGAATTATTGAAATAGTTCATACTCCTAATAGTTATAAAGTTAGTTAAGACCTAAAGTGTTGCCCTAAAAACTTAGACTAAGCGTAGGAAAGAGTTGAAGGCACTTGTTACGAACTAACAACTATGACAATTTGTTGGCGAAGTAGTGACATCTGCAGCTAGACTGTTATAGTAAAGTAGTCGAAGTATTTGCAGACATACTGGTCAGGTGGCATGGCAGCATTAGACTACGATACTTGACAGTTACAGAGAAAAATCATAGTTATGAGATTCTAGACAGGTATCCCAAGATACTCGACCCAATAAATAAATGCGTCCTACAAACTAGACAATAGCCTTAAGAGACTTCGACTACTAGTAGAATTCTTGTAAGTTGGGTAGTGTAGATGAGTTAGAAATATAATAGTGTATGGATAATAAATGAGAAGTGTTAGAATGACAGACCATGACCTTTAGGAAGCACTGCTAGATAGAAATAAAGTGTAATAGCTATAGTGATTTATTATGAATATGTGTTAGTGTCAATTTCGAGGATGAATTTTTTGTAAGTTGGGTAGAATGTAAAACCCCTAATTTTAAAACCCTGGAAATTATTTAATTAATCATTTAATTGAATTGTTAATTATTTTGTAGTATATTAAAAAATATAAATTTACTTAATTAATTTCCTAGGTAGCTATTTATCTAGAAATTGTAGAGCAAACTATTATTTTATCTTATTTTTTTTATGTAAAAAATTGTTGTAGAAAAATGATAGAATTTTAGATGTATTAATAATTTTTCCTGAAATTTTGATACCATATATACATGAATAAACAAATAGTAATTAATAATAGTTATAATAAATATACTACTAATAATAATAAGTGTTAAAAGTAATAATAATAATAATAATAGTTATACTAATAATAATAATATTATTATTATTATCATTGGTAATAATAATAATGTTAATAAAAAGAAAAATAAAAGAAATAAAAAGCAAAAGAAAAATAAAAGAAAAGAAAAACCTAACTAACAAAACAACCTATTCCTAAACCAAACAACTCACAATTCCTATTCACTAATACAAAAACCTAACAAAACCTAATAACCAATCTCTCTCCCCACAGAAACCCAACAACCCACGAAACCCCCTGAACCCGCACAGAACTCTCCCCCCTCCCTCTCTCTCTCTCTCTCTCTCTCTCTCTATATATATATATATATATATATATATATATATATATATATATATATATATATATATATACGCACATTAAACCAATCTCCAAACCCTAACCCTAGCTCGACCCCGGCGACCGACCTCCTGCGGACGTCGGCCCACCGCCGACCAGCGCCGCCGCTGCCGCCCGCGCCGTCCGCGCCGTCCGCGTCGCGTGTGCGCGCGCAGTGCACAGTCCGAGTACCCATCTTCAAGGTGATGTAACTCTCTCATCTCTCGTCCTTTTTATGTGCAGTTTGTTCGTATACGCTCACAACGTGACCCTCTAGGATTTTCGTTCATGCAGCACGAGTTTTCGTGTCCCGGATTGGTTGAAAAATCGACCAAAAATGATTGAAAAACTGACCAAAATAGTTCAGAATTTCGAATCCAAAATCCCATGTTCACACCTAATTTGCCGTCAACCTGTTCAATATTTTCAAAAACTATTAAAAGAGTTTTTCTTCTCTATATAACCAAGAATTTTTTTGTTCTTTTAGTTTTTGTTAATTCGTTCTATGTGTAAAAATTTTCATCTTCCAAATTGACCAAAAACTTAAATTTTAAAATATTAAAAATTATGATACGGAGTGCGCTCCGCCAAACGTGACTGCCTCATTGCATACCAGTTATACCGAAAGGCGCGTATGGTATGTCCAGATGTGTGGGCTTTCGCAGAAACTGATTTGGTCGCGTGTGCGCGTCAAAATCAACCCGTATCGGAATCAACCCGTATCCGCAAAAAGTTCCCGTATCGCGACTTTTGCAAAATATCGCACCATTTAGTGTACTCTCGCCAGAACGCGACAAAACTTGCATCATTGGATTCATGGTATCATGCTGGTCATGTGACCCAAGTTTCACGCGATTCTGAGATAGTTGACCAAGTCACCTATTTGCGGGCCCAACTGTTGACTTTTTGGGCGCATTTGTGTTCGGCTCAACGAAATCCAAAATTGAACATACCGTTGAGTTCGTACTGACATATAAAGTTTGTTTGAACTATAATTTGTCCCATTTAGAGACCTTTGCCCCTGGCACATTTTTCGGAGCAAAGTGGGCCACATGTGGACCCCCGTTTTGACCTAAAATTACCGTTTTGCTCCTGTGTCCAAATTGGACGAAAGGATAGTATTTTCTAGCTATTTCGCTTATTCTGGGAACATTGGTGATGTTTATTTCAGCATCCGGAGACGTTTATTCTGAGGCCGTAGTTTCTGATCCTGTGCTTGACTCTTGGACGTTACACTTTGCAGCTTTCTTACCAGGCAAGATATCTTGCCAAATTGCTTAAAGTACTTTGCATGCTTATTATATTTCTATATATTCATTACACGTGTACTTTCTTTCAGTCATAAGTATATGCTATATATATATATATATATATATATATATATATATATATATATATATATATATATATATTGACACACACTTGACACATAGTATCATGGGAGGGGAGGCAATCAGTAGGCGTATGGGCTATAACCACTTTGGTAAATCGTAGTAACTAGCACGCACTATGGTAGTTGTGTCCGATAGTCGCTACCCCCGCGGTATGTCGGCTGATGGTGTCACGATGGTCGCTACCCCTGCGGTATGACGGCTGATGATGTTCCTGACGTGTGTGTGAGTTGTGAGATTAGATAGAGTAGCCTACCCATGCCCATACGTCAAAAAGTTGTCCTCATTATGCATTCATATAGATTATCTTGTACAGTGTACTTATATATTTTTTGTCTATATTGCATGTTTACTGTATTCAAATTAGCATGCTTCTATGTATCTTGTTACGTCCCTCTGAGGACCTGGTCCATTTCCATGTATAGAGCTTATTTTCATATACCATTGTATTTTTTACTTTTCTGTAATATTGTGCAGCTGCTCCCATCTTGAATAGCTTACTTGCCCTTGTTCAAAGCTTTGGCCTTGAACAAGCGCATCTTAGGCTTGTATGGTATCACGCCCCAGGCGAGGACGACGGTCCGGCAAGGACCCAAGCGAGGACGAACGACCCCCCTGTGGGACCGGGGCATGACATAATGGTATATGAGCTACTCGATTCTTTGCCTATTCTGTTGCCTTTGGCTCAGAGATGTCCCAGATATCGTGCTGCAATGAACGTTCCATACAATAAGTCCATAGATATTCTCAAAGATGCTAGCAAAAAGTTTTCTGGATTTAATTTATTGCTTGAGAGTTATGGCTTTTGATTTCTGTTTGTTGGAGTGATTATTTTAATTGCTAGAGTTTTTGATTGAGGATGGTGAGTGATGAGGACTATCGCTGATATCGAAAGTTTCTCCTTGAAGTTTCGAGGACGAAACTTTTTCTTGGTGGATAAGTATGTAGTGTCCCGCCCCGCGTTGGCACTATGTACAAGAGATATCGGTTTGCTGACTCAAGTAGAAGTCTTCTCGAAGAGTTTTCAATCGAAACATAAGATGATTTATCTAAGTGAGTGGGCATAACTTCATTATCTGATACTTTTATGCCTTAATAATGAATATGGGTTTTTTATTTGCTTGTTCTAAGAAGATAGTTTCATAAGAAGAATGATAGAACCTGACTCTGCATTCTTAATAAGAGAACTCGTATTGTTTGTCATTGAAATGAATCTGCTTGCCTAACTAGAGAACTTGAATGCTTGTCTAAGAAAGATAAAACCATTGCCATGCTAAAATAAGATAAAAATATTGCATGCTTAGTTGCATGGACACCGCTATCTAACGAACCGCTCCCATACTAATAAGAAAGAGTAAAAGATTGCTTGTACTTATCCTTGTATCGTATGATAAACTAGAGTAGAACTACGTGCTTGTCTAAAAGAGATAAAAGAATGACAACTATGCTTGCTTAATTAATAGATCGTTTGTCTGTTCGCTATCGCACTAAAAGAGATAGAATTTGCATGCTAGATATATAGAACTGTTCTTGCCTGTTAGTTGTTAAAAGAACTAAATTGCTTGAACATATTTCATTGATCGCATTATAAAGAGATATGACTGTTTGAATAACTTGTATAGTATGCTATTGAACCTATCGATTGATTGAAAGAAGGAAGATTGAACCTATCGAAATGATCGAACCTATCATATTGATTTAACATATCGAACCTATCGAATAGATTAAAAAGAAAAGAATTAAGAGCTCTGGCTCTATCGCTTGATATCATGTTTTCTTGTCACGGACTTGTGCATTATAGTCTTTTTCTGATAGTATCATATTCATCGCATCAGTTTTTGGACAACTTGTGCACAAGATAATGTCTCTCGAACGGATTCCTGGGGCACTGGGAATCATTCTTCCTGGGGGAGATAATCAAAATACCCTAAGGCTTGTAGTCCTCACGATTAGGGGGGTGTCCTGTCCAATAGTTAGTCTGGGCTTGTAGTCTCAGCTGCTATTCATGGGCTTCCCGTGGACTATTATATAGTTAAGGTGCATGTTAGGCTAGCCTTCTTGCATACCTAACTGTTTGATGCAGAGACAGACAGGAAAAGAGAACCTTATATATATATATATATATATATATATATATATATATATATATATATATATATATATATATATGTGCATATGTTGCTAACTTGTATGTCTGCTGCAGGAATAACCGTTCGGCCAAAGGTAAGGATCACTGAATAAGTGATCACTTGTATTTTCTTATGTTGCTTATCATAAATGCTAAATAAGACATATTTTCTTTACTTGAATATGTTGCTGCCCATATTGCATTGAATTGAATAGTCCACTTGATGCACTTGTCTTGATTCGAGATGAACAGTCTACTAGAGATAACTTTTGTTCCTAAGAGATCGAATATGGCTCACGATATATGATGTGCATTGCACGATAGAACATTGTCTCTATAGCTTGCTTGTATGTATTGAATGTGCAAAATGATTTCAAAGACATATTTTTAAAAATATGTAATATGACTATAATCCTGTGCTGCATGAAATGAACCTAGGTAAAAGTAGCAATATCACTAGTAATGTAATATTTTGCCACATGCTTACTTAGTGTTGGTTTCAGAGAGTGTTGCTTCTGTTCGTTGATTTTATACTCACCAGTACTTTCTCTAAAGTGCTGACCCACCAACAGTTTTGCTTGTTCTCAGGTGCTGGATCGTTCGAGGAAACGATAGCCATGCCTCATCCCAAGGACCCAAAAATCTAGAGTCGATGCCTTGAGCCGTATCAAGATATTTTGAGCTGCTTTTGTATAGAGGGACATAGTGTATGGAACGATGTCATTGTAATCGAGAGAAAGACAGCTTGAGAGAATTATAATCTTGGCCAAGAGCCGCTTGTAACACATCTTGATTATCACTAAAGAGCTTATTTTCATATGCCATTGTGTTCTTTACTTTTTTGCAATATTGTGCCGCTGCTCCCGTCTTGAATAGCTTACTTGCCCTTGTTCAAAGATTTGGCCTTGTGCAAGCGCATCTTAGGCTTGCACGGCATCACGCCCCAAGCGAGGATGACCGGTCCCGCAAGGACCCAAGCGAGGACGAATTGCCCCCTGCTGGACCGAGGCGTTACACCTGCTATTTGGAGAAGACGAAATCTTCATGCGGCCAGCGAGCTATACGACTGAGAGTGATATGCGGCCCAAGAGGGTTATGCGGCCTGAACTCTTGCCGTATACTGACAGCATGTGTTCATCTTATTGGACGCATGACTGCTTATTTACATAAGTGTCCTTGAAAACTTTGTGTTTTCACTCGCTGAACGAATGAAAAATTTACTTTAGTCTAAGAGAACTCCATGTGGCATCGAAATCCATGCGGTAAGTAGAGCATGCAGTCACTTTTTCTTGGACGCATGACTCTGAACTTTGGCATATCTTTTTATGGTTTTGTCTTTTCTTCCTGATACACTTTATGGCTTGTCATATTTATCACTTTATGTCACATCACTGACTCTGTATTTATTGACTGTTACTTCAACACTTGTCCTAAGGAGTGGACTTTAACCCCGTGCATGCGGCCTGACTTCATATGCGGCCAAGTAGTTCATGCGGCCTAACTTCATATGCAGCCAGAATTTTTGATGCGACCTAACTTCATATGTGGTCTGGACTTTTCATGCGACCTAGAGATCCATGCGACCTAGCTTGTTTGATTGAATGTTTCTTATTCTTTCGTGACCCAATATTTATTGGTAATTAGACTCGAATACTATCTCCGTGCTGATACCACTATTGACTGATAATTATTCATGATTTAATGTGCATCGAGGTACGACACATCGTGTCACATGTTAAGTGATTATATTTTAGTTGTGCATCGAGAATGCCTCCAAATTCCTCAATGCGTGATATTATAAATATATATTATTTTTTTAGCACAGACATAATAAGCGAGTCAACTACCAAAGCGTGGTTAGGATATTATTTGTCTGAATGTTGCATACACACTCGGGTGAATCCAGATTTGACTTCTATGGATTCGTACATAGCGTGCCCATACTTTGTACGATATCTTAAGGAAAATTCTCATGTGACCACGCCTTGAGATTTTAAACACAATATAGGGCTAATTAGGTAACTAAAAGTGGTAGTAATATTGGAGGAAACGGTATCCTGAGATCATGCCAACGAACTTTTCCACTGAGATTCATTCTAAGTGCGCTATGGGCTGGCCACCACAGATATTGTATATCATCTGCCTTAGTGGAGTGCAGTATCTGACCTATTATTATGCCGAGCTACTATTTTACTATAGGAACACTCGAACCGCTAATACCGTATTTTTAGCGCAGTGGCCCTGCGGGGGACTGGTGCATCCTTCAAGTGCCTGTTTTATTTATCTATTAGTTCGGTTAGCTCGTGTTCGGCACTGGCATGATATGAGGATTCCTATTATGCATTATTTCTGAGATAACCTCAGTCTCTACAAAATAACATGTCATACAAATGATTGGCCGATATAAGAAATGGACTTGGTTGTGATTGTATTATTCGGTTAGTAGCCTAGAAAAATGGACTATCATAGTGTGATTGTTCAACCATTGTCCTTGTTTGGTTGTAGGATTTGGGCCTTTGTGCTAGGATATGCCATAGACCTAAGTTGCGACACTGAACCTATGTATTATTATATTTTTTTGGATTTTTGTTTCTCTATTTCGTGCTCCCTTTGTAGTACTTGCTATTTGGGGTCTAACCCCATTTGTTTTGCATAGCCAGGTTTTGATCTACCATCCGAGGATCCAGCGTACCTCCCCCTACTCATGGCACGTACCAGGAACATGGTTGCAGGGGATAGCGAGTGGGTTTTCATCTTTCCTGCTCATCATTGAACATTTATTTCTTTTGGGAGTTTAGCCACCAGTACCTGTTAACCGACTCGTATGGACACCAGTTTTCTTACATGATTGTATTAAATCAGACTGCAGCTGATCATTGTCATATACTTTTAATTACTCTTCCAGCTTCTTATTTTGCACACCTAGTCTCTAGAACATTTTGAGAAAGCGTTTGGGACGCCTTATTATTTTATTATATGTGCTCTAGCTTACTGTTTCTTGTTTGAATGATTGAGACATAGAAGTTCTTGGCCATATGAGACTTGATTATAGCATACACCCCATTGTCTTTTTACAGCCGTGATCGTCGTACGACGTATAGTACCTTGTACGAGGTAGCTGGCCATGTCCGTCTCCGTATTTTGCCATTGGACGTGATATACCGGATTTTTCTATATTTGATATGCAATATAGTTCTCGATCGACAACAACATAGAGAAACCGTTTGGACGAGTCTCGACTGGACTATCTGGCTGCTGAGAAGGTCCTGAACCATCAGTTGGCCGATTTTCGAGGGTTGGTGGACGAGTCTCGACTGGACTATCTGCCTGCTGAGAAGGTCATAAACCATCAGTTAATCGATTTTAGACAAAGAAGAACCAGAAGTACTAGGAGCACGTCTTTTCAAACGAGTTACCGTCTTCTTCGATTGACGTTTCCTAACTTGAGGAGGTATCTCGGAGTCGAGGATAGTGAGGGCTATCTCAGAATCTACCGGCATGACAGCTCTCCTTTTAAAAAGGTTCCTTATTTTCCTGACACCCATTAGAAGAAAATCAGAGAATCGAAACAATGGGCTCTCTCCCCTCTCCTCCTCCTCCTTCCCCAAAGATGGATCCGGAGGAGCTCCACCTCCTCTTCCTCTCCCAGCGGTAGTACATGAACCACTTCTTCGATGCCCTGTCCCTCCCCGACGCCCTCCTCTCCGCCCCCGGCGCTGTCTTCTTCACCGGCATCGGCAAGTCCGACTTCGTCGCACAGAAGCACTCCCAGATCCTCGCCTCCCTCGGCGGGCCCCATCGCTCTCCCTTCATCTCCTCCATCGACGCCCTCCACGGCGACCTCGGCTCCCTCCGCCCCGGCGACCTCCTCGTCCTCCTCTCCAAGTCCGGCTCCTCCGACGAGCTCCTCTCCCTCGTCCCCTGCACCCGCGCCAAGGGCGCCACCCTCATCTCCCTCACCTCTATCCTTGCCAACCCCCTCGCCTCCCTCTGCGACTCCAATGTCCACCTCCCCCTCCAGCGCGAGGCCTGCCCCTTCGCCCTCGCCCCCGTCACCTCCACCGCCATCCAGATGCTCTTCGGCGACACCGTCATCTCCGCGATCATGCACGCCAGGAGGCTCACCAGGGACGAGTACGTCGTGAACCACCCGTCCGGGAGGATATGGAAGAGCCTGATCTTTAAGGTGAGCGACGTGATGAAGAGGAACGGGGAGGTATCGCTATGTAGGGAGGAGGAGATGATCATGGACCAGCTCAAGGAGCTGACGAGCAAGGGGTGCGGGTGCCTGCTCGTGGTGGACGAGGGGAACCGGCTCGTGGGGACGTTCATCGACGGGGATCTGAGACGCACGCTCAAGAACAGCGGGGAGGGGATCTTCAAGCTCACTGTCGGCGAGATGTGCAACAGGCGAGCAAATTTTCTGTCCATCTTTCTTTATCATCTGTGGTCTTGCACGGACACGAATGTGGCACGAGTCAATATGATGGATACGGCGACACAGAAACTAAAACCTGGTTTCGTAATATAAGATCTACTTGCGCAAATCTTCAAACGGTCTAGGAATTAGGAAGCACAAACACAAACTTACGGAAATGTTGTTAAATCCAAGAATGTGCTATTTGATTTGTTCATGCTTTGAACCTTGCCTATAATTAACATGAATTGTTATTATAAACTTACGGGATAGTGATGAGCTCAAGGAGATCTACAAATCATTGGTAGAGCCAACCCCGAAGTTATCAGCTCATAAGCAACATCTATCATAATTGCCAAATGTCTAGCCCCCAATTCAACCCCAAACAGTCGTTTGGCTTGGTTCTCCATCTAAATTACATGTATTGGTATTTTTTTATATATGTTACATTTATAGTTCTACATTATTTGAGAAAATTTGCAGATTGCTAGGGTGTAACCACCACACAGGTAACGAGTATGCAAATGTTTGTTTTCCTACTTGCATTAAGACTTTTAAAACTAACATTTCAAAGAAAAATTTGGCATCGTTAAAAGGTTATATGCTGAGTTATAGATGTCAATGTAGTGCATTTTTTAATAGCTTTCAAGGGTCGTTCAGTTGCTACGACTTTCTAAGTTTTATGTCGCTAAGGGTGTGATTGGTTTGAGAGTGGAAAAAAGAAAATGAACAAGAAAGTGATAATCAGTTTTGCATGATCAGGAGAGAGTGAAAAGGAAAACGAAAATAAATGTGGGAGAAAACAACTAATATAGTTTTTCATTATCTTTTTCCTACTAAATTGGAGGATTATATTTTTCTCTCCCTCCACTTATCCTTCTCTTCCTCCCAAATCCTGATCCCACCAATATCTCTCCTCCCAACTGTCTCTCCTCCCGATCTCTCTCTCCCTCCTCCCCATATATTCTTTCCAAAATTTACATCTCAATTTTCTTTCTAAAATTTGATCGACCAAACAAGCAATTTTTTTTTCTTTTTTGTTCTCTCTCTCTATCGTTTCGTTATGATTCTCTTTCCTTTCCCCCATTTTTTACAAATCAAACACAACCTAAGAGTAAGAATTTTTTTACTAGTTGATTCTTTGACCCGAAACGAAGACAACGACGTGAAGGAGCTACATCTTCGATGTAAGATGCACGCTTTGAGTGAACTCGTTCCTGTACTTTGTATCTAATTGTCAATTCTAATATTTGTTGGATTATTTTTTGCTGGATTTTTAACAATTATTTTTTTCCAATCAATTTATGCACTATTTTATATTGTTTAATTGTGAGTTATCTCTGTAGATTGTGTTTTAGGTTTTGTCATTCACCAGTTTTGCAACAGGTAAGACGGGTATGTTTTGTTGAGGATGACGTTGCACAAAGGAGAGTTGCCCGATCTGCAATAGTAGTAGTGGCTTCAAGGTTTTATGGTGGAAAGTGATGTTTGGTATTGAAGAAAAATAAGAGTAATTCCTGCTTACACATCATACATGCATGAAAAGGATGTTGTGCATGAAGAGGGAGAGGACCTTAAGGCTGGAAGGATTGGCACTTTCTTGTGTGGATATTGATCTATACGTATGATAATTGATAAAGAATAAATATTTTAGGGAATCACACGCTCATAAATATTTTCAATCATCATTCATTGACTAAAATTCTGTAGTATATCAATATATAGACAAGAACTTGTCATATCTATAGATTACACCCAATAGAATAATTATATATGTAATAACTAAAGCAATCTATCTAGATAAAGAAAATAAAATCAAACTAACATCCATATCTAAAACAAATAAAATTAAATCAACTAAAACAAATTATCTCAAATTGGTCCCCAGTTGGACTGAATATCCAAAATAGCTAACACAATTGTTCGGTCCGCCGTCAATCTCCTCGGCTTTTAAAGTTCACCACCTGGTGAATATACACTCCGTAAGAGCCTGGGACGAACTGCCTTGTCTATCAAGTGTCATCAATCTATGTTGGTATGCCAGACTTTCTTGCAAGTGATGCAAGAGAAAGAATCGATAATGAAACTATCGTATCTAGAATGGTAGTATAATCTAAATCGTGCTCATGATAAGGAACCAAGTCATCCACATAGGATATTGGGCTTATCCCAAGATCCCGTGGAATCTTTAGCTCATATGCTTCAGACCCACCATCTGAAGAAATAGACCCTTTCCATTCGTGTAGAGCTTCTTTGTTGTTCCATGAGGGAAGCACTCTAAACTCTCCCTTACTAGTAATTTATCTCCAGTCGAGTATTCCTAGAAGCAGTCTCAATCATCTGTTGGAGACATGATAATTATTATTCACAATCATACTCTTACAATTCTGAGACTGAATATTGTGAGTGGGCTGTGCAACTGTCACAAGCAAGGGTAAAATAGTCTCGGTAGAAGAATGTCCTAACACTGAAGGTGGGATTGGCATACACCGCATAACCGACAGTATTTACTTATCTCCGCTAAATCAGCTTCGGCTTCGAGAGCAGCCTCGTCATTCACAATGGGTACATCCTCTAAATCATCATCAGCAGTATCATTATGAAGATCGTTTTGAGCTCGTCCTAAATACAGATCCCTAGACGTACATTGATGTGCGTAATGACCATATATCTGACAATTAAAGCATTTGATGCCCTTGCCATATATGTCTCACCTACAGGGGTCTTCTTTGTATCTTCCTCAACAATGTTAAGTGATTTAAAGTTATTGTCAAACTGTCGTTCTAATTGCACACCGGTTTGGTAGGACTTCTTATAGCTAGGTGTCTTCAAGTAGACCTCTATCCCTACAGCTAATTGAAATGCCTGGTCTACTGAAAGCATCTCACGTTGGATATCAGCTCTTAACCTAGAGAAAAATCTCGATATCGTGAAACGAGAATCCTCGTATCGTGATATGAGTATCCTCAGACAGGTCACAACGTACTAACAAGTCGTCAAATTTGTTCATGCACTAATGAACAAATAAACTTCTATATGTACTGGGTGGATATTTTTCTTTATGTTTTCTTTCATTTCATCCCAACTCTCTATGGTCTCTCTTCCTAAGCGATCCCTGTTTGTCTCAACAGAGGCCCAATAAATCCTAGCGGACTAATATAGTTTCATTTTAGTGAACCTAACCTTTCGTTCCTTACTATCTCGTACCAGTTATTATATATGTCCATGTGTACAACCAATCACTAAATATTTGCGGGTCATGTCTACCGTCAAGTTACAGGGCCTCTACCTTAATCTTTCTAGTAATGTCATCCTTTCGAGGCATACAATCGTCTCTAGTTTGTGGGTTATGAACTACAAGAGGTGGTTCCACAAGAGCCTTCCTAGCATCTCTTAAGGGGTCAAAGAGATGCATGACAGAAAATTTAGGACCAACAAATCATCCACAGAGCCAACAAATCTGTTGTTGGCAATATCACGCTCAAGCTCGAAGGTGATAGTCTTCTAATCGTATAGACGGAAGAAGGAATGAGCATTGGTCGCAGCCGCATCAAAACTAAGCATCAACCAAGACAGCTGTGGAGGAACACATACATTTGCGACGAGGATTATCTGTTGATGACCTCCACGAGAAACACACCGCACAAAACCTGATGTAGTCGGCGACATCAGCAAGCAGCTACTCCACAATCCTCTGTTCTATCTCACTGGGAAGTAGTGACCAGTTCCCCATCTCAGCTCGTTTGTAGTAAATTCCAGTCCCTATTTATTTCCTTGTTCTCGTCAAAAATGCTAAAGCAAGAAATAACATGAAAAAAAAAATGTAACAAGAGGGAATCACTAAACATATTCTATATAGTTGTCTAATTGGCTAACCCCGCTACATCCCACGAATTAGGACGAATGATCCCGAATGGGGTGCGTTCGCGACCCGTTCGTCAAATTTAGCGACCCGAATTTTGATGATTTTGGTTATGAACTTGGTTTAGTTACAAGAATATTGTCTATGCTTTCCTTCATTTGGATTTTAATGGCTTTGGTTATGAACTTATGATATTTGGTGTATACTTGTATATAATTGTATATGGTACAAAAGATGATCCAGATAAAAACGAACAATGACCCCAAATAGCGTACCGAATAAACCTACTCCACCGCACCGCGTACCGGCTGAGGTACCGTACCGCGTACCACGTACCAAAGCGACCCACGATCCTGGTAACATTAATCTAAGCAAGTATCATATCAAAACCTAATAAAGAGTGTGTCAACCAATGTTACCAGGATTGTGGGTTGCTTTAGTACGTGGTACGGGTATGGGTACGCGGTACGGTACCTCAGCTGGTACGCGGTACGGTGGGGGTAGACTTATTCGATACGCTATTTGGGGTCGATGTTCGTTTTTATCTATGTCGTCTTTTGTACCATATACAATTATATAGAAGTATACACTATATAAAAATAAAATAAAAATGATTAATAACCAACAAATATTGAAAATATATGGCAACAACTCCACAAAAGTTAACATTTTGTATTAATAGTAATCACCAACAGAAAATAAAATTAAAAAAATATATTTCTTGTAACTAAACCAAATATCATAAGTTCATAACCAAGGTTCAAAGTATCGGTATCGAACATTTTTTATGAGTATCGGTATCGGTAATATCGACAGTATCGGCGGTATCGGATCTGAGTATCAGATTTTTTGGAATCGGCAGTATCGATAACATTAAATAATTATTAATAAATTAGTAAAAAAATAGAAACAAATGTTACATATTTAAGCATTATTTAAGTTTTTTTTTTGTTATTTTTTATTATAATTGAATGAAACATTAGTCGTGCTTTTTGATTGGTTTATCTACAGTATATAAGTTTTCTTCTTTTACATGTTTTTACAATTTTACTATCTCATTATCTTTTTACTAATTAAATCTTACATTATTCTATAGGTTTCAATATTGACGAATTAAGGCGTATCACGCATGGAGGGAGGCATGAGATACACTTAATGCGCAAAAGATTAGAAGTAATGCAAATGACATAATGAGATAAGAGTCACAAGACCCATACTTATATTTGTCCGGATATTTTTTTTTAATTCTTGTAAAAAAAAATTTAAAGATTTAATTATATTCAGAATTGTGTTTTATATTTAGTTACAAGTCGTTGCAAACTTGCAATGCGACCCAAAGCACCAATTATTTTGTTCCATAATATACCAAAATAACGCTATGAGATTTACTTGTCTATCGTTTCATTTAATTTTAATCCATAATCAACATCATCTCCTCCAGCTACGACTTTTTGGCGCCATTATGCTATTCTAAAATGTTATAAAGAACGTTACATACAATAATAATAAAATAATACATACAATGATATTACACTTATAAAAACTTTACATACAATAATATTACACTTATAAAAATGTTACATAAAATAATAAAACATGTTACAGACAATAATATTGTACTTATAAAAAATATTACATATAATAATAATAAAATGCTACATACAATAAAAAAAATATTACATACAAGATTTACATTGGGACTAATAAAAAGCGTTAAAACTTCTACAAAAATTCACTTAGACAGACAAATTTAGTGGGACAATATTTACATGTGTTAATACAATTACTTTTTCTCCTTCATTTGACGACATGTAATTATTGTCCCAATAAATTTGTCTACCCAAGTAGATTTCTGTAGAAGTTTTAACATTTTTTTATTTATTGTTCTTCTAATGTAAATCTTGTATGTAACGTTTTGTATTATTGTATGTAACATTTTTTGATTATTATATGTGACATTTTTTTTTACATAGATTGATACTTTATTAATATATTTGTCATGTTTCCTACCAACATCTATTTCCTCCAATGTATGACTTTTGACATCATTATGTTATCCTGCAAAATATAGTAGTAAACAATAATTAATATAGTTAAATATTTTAAAAGTACTCTAATACAGTTATATAAAATGACAATCTTAACCGAATATAACATATATTAATATAACCAACTATTTTAAAGATACTACTTTTTTGATTAAATTACGTTGATGATATATGTTAACCGAATATAACATATGTTAACATAATCGAATGACAATCTTAACAAACTATACCATATGATAATATAAAATTTTGAATTTTATTTTTTGTGAAATGATATTACCAAAAACTCTTATAATAATTTTTAAGAACTAGAAAACAACGAGCTCCAATTCATACTTCAACCAAAATAGATTAACAACTTTTTACAATAAATATTTTTACGAAACAGTTTTCCGGAAGTGTTTTTCGAAAAGGAAAATAAAATACAGAAACCAGTCGTGATAAATAAACAATTTTAAACCCATCCTACATTACAATTTCCTTCGTCACCCTACATTGTCACTATTCTCATCCGTTCGAACTGACACTCGCATCCGACCGTCCATCTTACCCCCCACCCCCCAATCCAAACCACAACCAGGCATTCAATCTCCACTCTCCATTGCAGATCCATCCATCCACAGTCCCAAAAACACTTCCTCACGGATCCCCAGACCGCCCTCCCTCCCTCTCGTTATAAAATAATCCCTCTCCCCATTCCCATTCTATCATATCCAAACCAAACTGAAGAAGAAGAAGAAGAAGAAGAAGAAGTGAAACCAGACAGAAGCTATGTCCGGAAGAGAAAAAGGGCGGGAAGGGTCTGGGGAAGGGCGGGACAAAGCGGCACCGGAAGGTGCTTCGGAACAACATCCAGGGGATCACGAAGCCGGCCATCCGCCGCCACGCTCGCCGCGATTACCACATCTTATTTATACATAGGATTTTTTTTTCTACAGAGGTAATTTCTCTACTTCCAAATCTTATTTATAGTTTTTTTGGTGTGTAAAGTATTTGAGATTTCACTGCTGGACCTTTAATTATATTCTAAAAAAAAAACGGTCGCTAAATTTCATGAATGGGTCGCGAACGTAACTCGTTCTGGTCGTCCAATTCGTGGGACGGACGTAGGTGTAGTGAAGTAACACTGGTGTCAACTGTTAATTTCTACATCATCATACCGTTACTTTCACTCTTTAGTTTAGTGTATCGTAGATAGGAAGACAATTTCTTGTAACAAATTATACATAATTATCTTCCCTCATCCTTTCGACTCGTCTAGGATAACAGATAACTTTCGTAGATAGGAAGACAATTTCTTGCAACAAATTATACATAATTATCTTGCCTCATCCTCTGGACTCATCTAGGATAAGGGATAACTTGGAATGTGCTCCTTGTATACACGAGCTTCAACGGCATAACCAAAAGATTTAATTTAACCACAAAAGATTAGAGGACTCCTCAAAAGATAAGAGTATTGTTGTTTAAGAATAGGTGGGTATAATAATTATTTTTTTTTGTTTTTTTTAAACCCCTCACAATAAATTGTACGTTTTTATTATCTAAATAACTATGTGGATATTTTATTTTTGTAATTATAAGTTATATAAATGTCAACTAAAATATTAGTAATAATAAATGATGTTAAAAATTAATTTGAGCTTCCTTTTATAATTGTAATCAAATCTTTGGAAGTATTAAGATAACTCATTTTTTTTTCTAGTAGTTAGGAATTCTCTGACACAATGGTTACAACTGGAGCCCAAATTCAAATTCGAATTATTATTCTTAATTCTATGCTATTTTTTAGTAGCAGTTGCCGTCTCCTCACGCATATAGTATGTTGTTCTTTCTTAGCTGACTCTCATTTTCTATTGAAATGTGTCCTTCACGTATATAGTATGTTGTTCTTTTTTTCTTTTGAAGGAAACTTTTAGCCGCCATTAGGTTTGTAGCGATTTGTTTTGACCGGATAGATTGAGTTCCACATTCTTGATTGTAGGACCCGACGGGTTGTGAAGCCTCCTCCCTCAAGTTCAATCCAACTTCTTGAATTAGTTTACTTTAGCTATGGTAAAGTTTATTTGAGTAAGTTTAGTGTTCATTCAGCTATATATATGAATCTAAAGTTTGTTTAAGTAACTTTAGATTAATGATCATACAGGGAGTGAAGTGATATAGTCAATAGATTGTGTTTCCTATCAACTTTAGATTAACTATAGAGCATTGAAGTTTAGAAAATTTGTAAAAAAAGTTTAGAAAATTTACATGGAGAGAAAAGAAATGTAATTATCAAGTACGTTTCCGTTTGCTTTAAATATTTAATAATATAAAGTTTAAAAACATCCTTAACAATGGTGTTTTCAAAATTTAAAAAAATTTGCCTGCAAATTAAAAATAATAAAGATTGAAATAAATAAATAAACTGAAAATGTCCTAGATAAGTGTTTTCAACTTTTTTTTTTTGCTTTTTAATTTTTTTAAATAATTAGTGAAAACGTCCATAGAAGAGTTATTTTCAATTTTTTTTTTCATTTACTTTTACACAAGAAAAGAAATGATACCTCTATAATAATATATATATTACAATGTTGACATAAAGATTGTTGGAGCATAATAGTGAGGATATCATTTTATGGCCATGAAGGCCCATGTCTGAATCATTTCAGTGTTGTCTATTCAATTTTTTCCCCTTAAAAATTTAAAATAATAATAATAAAATGCTAAAAATTGAAAGAAAAATAACAATTGAAAACTCCCTTGTCAAGGGCATTTTAAATTTATTTATAATTTTTGTAAACAAAAAGTTTTTTTTAAAATTGAAAGAAAAATAAAATAAAAAAGTTGAAAATGCCATTGTCAAGGGTGTTTTCAAATTTTTATTTATTTATTTTCGTAAACTAAAAGTTTTTTTAAATTTGAAAACGTCTTTGAAAACTTTTTTTAAAATTGTCAAGAGTGTTTTTGGGTTTTATCTAATTTAAAATTTGTAGAAAACACTTTTGGTAAAGGTGTTTCTTTCCTTTCTATGTAATTTTTATAAACTTTTTTTTCCTCCGCGAATTTCCTTAACTTCAATGCTCTGTAGCAAAATTTCTCAATTTTTATCTATGTGACGAAGAGAAGGAGTATACTAACGTGAGGTTACATGCAACACATGTTGCTTGTGTTCTTGGCAAGGACTTGGAAGCATGAATAGTTTAGCAGCAATACTCATGCAGGAGGTTTCTTTCTGTGTATACATGTTTGGGGAACCACATATATAGTTGTAGTAGTGAGGAAGAGCAGTAGGGACTGTTGTTGGGACATTGAGGTGAGGGTTAAATATATGTGCATGACAAGTATGGATGTAGGTTTGTTCATAGATGGAGAGATGAATAAGGATGTATACCGAAAGAACATGGAGAATTATGTGGTGGTGTGTTCTTTAAATTTATATTATATTATATATATATATATATATATATATATATATATATATATATATATATATATATATATATATAAAGGAAAACTCTATTTGGCCTGCCTGTGGGTGAGCTCGTGGGTGGCTCGTGCCCACATGGTGGACTTCTATTGGCTGAACCTAAAAAAAAGGCCCCACCAGGCCCCTGCATGCTTTTGGCCCTACCTTGGGCCCCACTGCCCCCTGCACACTCCAATTGAAGTCTGTTATGTGGGCGCGGGGGGAGGGGGGTTCACAGTTTTAAGGTTATAGCAATTTGAGCTATGACATTTCTTTGTGTGTGTAACAACTTTAGGTCAAGATATACTAGTTTTGTTGGAGGGAGAAAATTGTGTGTGAAGCAAAATTGGGGACGGGATATTCTATACCCTAGGCTGGACAGTAGTAAAGGGCCATTCATAACTAGGTGGGTCAGTGACAGGAGAGTATACCAGCTGATGTGTAGTTGAAGAGGCTTAAGTTAAGTGGGTGTTCTAATACAAATAGCAGTGTAGCAAAGACTGGAGTGTGTGTGTGCAGTATCAAGTAGACACAACATTATTGTAGGTATATGATTTAATTTGAAACTTGGGGTGCAACAATTTAAAATCAATAATTGTTTTGCTTTCATTCTAAAATTGCATATCTACTTATAGCCTAGCTATGACCCTCATTTTATACTAGAACCAATTGCCTAGAAATGAATCATGAGAAATAATTGTTTTGCTTTCATTTATTTTCTATTGACTCGTCCCTCACGTATATAGTATGCTATTCTTTTTTCCTTCTGAAAAAAAATCCTAGCCGCCTTTCATTTCTTATTGACTCATGCCCCTCATGCATATAGTATGCTATTCTTTTTTTCTTCTGTAGGAAAATCCTAACCACCATTAAGGTTTTAGTCATTTGTGTTGACCGGATAGAGTGAGTGCCACCCTCTCGATTGGAGGACCCGCCTTCCAGATTTTGCATTCTTATTACAACCACTGCCTACTGCTCACAGCAGTATCCACCACCAGTTCATCCACACACATCCTCATATATATAGTCTCTCCAACTAGCTGCTACTAATGAATTTTAAGAAAGCATTCCCTAGGTATCACCCATTATTCATACACAGTTTCTTAAAATTCATTAGTAGCAGCTAGTTGGGGAGACTGTATATGTGAGGATGTGTGTGGGTGAACTGGTGATGGATACTGCTGTGATGCAAAATCTGGAAGGCGGGTCCTCCAATCGAGAGGGTGGTACTCACTCTATCCGGTCAAGACAAATGACTAAAACCTTGATGGTGGTTAGGGTTTTCCTACAGAAGAAAAAAAGAATAGCATACTATATACATGAGGGGCATGAGTCAATAGGAAATGAGAGGCGGCTAGGATTTTTTTCAGAAGGAAAAAGAATAGCATACTATATACGTGAGGGACGAGTCAATAGAAAATAAATGAAAGCAAAACAATTATTTCTCATGATTCATTTCTAGGCAATTGGTTCTAGTATAGAATGAGGGTCATGGCTAGGCTATAGGTAGATATGTAATTTTAGAATGAAAGCAAAGCAATTATTAATTTTAAATTGTTGCATCCCGAGTTTCAAATTAAATCATATACCTACAATAATGCTGTGTCTACTTGATACTGCACACACACACTCCAGTCTTTGCTACACTGCTATTTGTATCAGAATACCCACTTAACTTAAGCCTCTTCAACTACACATCAGCTGGTATACTCTCCTGTCATTGATCCACCTAGTTATGAATGCCCCTTTACTACTGCCTAGCCTAGGCTATAGGAATATTTCGTCCCCAGTTTTGCTACACACAGTTTTCTCCCTCCAACAAAACTAGTATATCTTGACCTCAAGTTGTTACACACAAAGAAATGTCATACACAACATGCATAGCTCAAATTGCTGTAACCTTATAACTGTGAACCCCTCCTACGCCTACATAGCAGACTTCCATTGGAGTGTGCAGGGGGCAGTGGGGCTTGGGGTGGGGCCAAAAGCATGCAGGGGGGCTGGTGGGGCCTTTTTTTGGGGTTTGGCCAATAGAAGCCCACCATGTGGGCACGAGCCACCCGTGGGCTCGCCCACAGGCAGGCCAAATAGAGTTTTCCTTATATATATATATATATATATATATATATATATATATATATATAATGCAAATTTAAAGAATACAACAGCACATAATTTTTCCTATTCTTTCGGTATACATTCTTATTCGTCTCTCCATCTATGAACAAACCTACATCCATATTTGTCAGTCATTGCACCTATATTTAACTCTCACCTCAGTGTCCCAACAACAGTCCCTACTTTTCTTCCTTACTACTACAATTATATATGCGCTTCCCTAAACATGTATACACATGAAGAAACCTCCTGTATGTGTATTGCTGCTAAACTATTTATGCTTCCAAGTCCTTGCCAAGAACACAAGCAACATGTGTTGCATGTAACCTCACGTTAGTGTACTCCTCTTCGTCACATATAGATAAAAATTGAGAAATTTTGCTACAGAGCATTGAAGTTAAGGAAATTCGCGGAGGAAAAAAAAGTTTACAAAAATTACATAGAGAGAAAAAAACACTTTTACCAAAAGTGTTTTCATTTTCTGCAAATTTTAAATTAGATAAAACCCAAAAACACCCTTATCAAAGATGTTTTCAAATTTTAAAAAACTTTTAGTTTACGAAAATAAATAAAAAAAATTGGAAAACGCCATTGACAATGGTATTTTCAACTTTTTTTTTTATTTTTTTTCAATTTTAAAAAAAATTTTTGTTTACAAAAATTAAAAATAAATTTAAAATGTCCTTGACAAGGGAGTTCTCAACTGTTATTTTTCTTTCAATTTTTAGCATTTTATTATTATTATTTTTAAATTTTTAAGGGGAAAAAATGAAAAAATTGAATAGACAGCACTGCAAGGATTCAGGGATGGGCCTTCATGGCCGTAAAATGGTATCCTCACCATTATGCTCCAACAATCTTTATGTCAACATTGTAATGTATATATTAGTATAGATGTATCATTTCTTTTCTTGTGTAAAAGTAAATGATTTTTTTTTTTGAAAATACCTTACTATGGACGTTTTCACTAATTATAATTGTAATGTATATATTAGTATAGAGGTATCATTTCTTTTCTTATGTCAACAGCCGCCGCAGCAGCAGCAGCAGCCGCAGCAGCAGTAGTAGCCGCAGCAGCAGTAGTAGCCGCAGTAGTAGCGGGACGGGACAATAACAGCAAAGGGCGGCCTGCGAAAGGCGGAGAAGGGAAGAAGGGGGAGTGGGCGTGGAGGAGTTCGGTGGAGGAGATCTAGGAAATCTCAAAAATAAAAAATCTCAAAAATATCTAAAAAGTAAAACAAATATCTGCCGGACAGTATACTATTAAGTCGTCTTTCTAGTTGTTCGAGGCCGACCGATTTTCAGAGCCTCAAGAACCGACCGATTTTCAGAGCCTCAAGAACCATTCGAGAGACTATTACCTTGTGCAAAAGTTGTCTGAGGCCGATACAAGACATGAACTTCTATTAGATAAAATATATCACAAATAATTTTTTGAATACAAGCACACACTTCCATATTCTCTTTACTCATCTAATAGCTACACCCCACTAGATCACAAGGACCGTACCTTAGGGTGCACAATTAGGACATTCTCTTATCTAATAGCACACCCTACTAGATCACAAGGACCGTACCTCAGGGTGCGCTATTAGTTATCACGTCCCGATCCCGAAGGTCCCGACAACGCCTCCTCCGGGCATGAATCACTGTGACGCGGTACTCTCGCGGGGCGTATTGTCGTTTGTCACCGATGCGTGATGTTATACGAGCCTGGGATTGTGCCCTCTGAGGACCTGGTCCTCTGTCAGGTGTATCTGTTCTTGAGTAATTACAGGAGCGCAGATTTGGATGATTACTTGTGTTGCGAGGATGTCTTCTCTTCGAGCCCATGGTCGTTAGCTGGTATTCCTATATTGTATTTGTTGTGTTGTACTTTTCTATTCGAGTTGGTAGTGGATTTGTTTCCATCCAACTATCATCCTTAGATATTTATGTTGAGATCTAGTTATATAGATGCTGGTTATTATTTATATCTGATTTTCGTGGATGAGATTTAGATTATACCCTATGACTTGTGATACATTTTATACCACTTGTGGACTTGATATTCATATTACAGCGTACGTGTGGATTTGGTTTCCATATATTGGAGTTGCCATATCCATGCGGCTGGCATGCTTACATGTCCTAGTCCTACGCATTTTTGGGACTGGGGCGTGACATGTTTTTGTGGTGGCCCATGCAGCTCGAGAGCATATTGTCTCGGTTACGTTACTGTACCGAACAAGCCTGCACCTAGGACTAGAGTATAGGATCTCATCCACAATTGACTATGACTCATCTTTCTTCTAATCTATTCTATTTGAATAATTGCATCCTGCTTGATTTCTGTACTCCCATAATAGTTCCTTTAGTATAGTCTCTTCTAGAATATAGAAGTTCCTGTTGTTAGATGATAAGTAGGGTAACCTTCCTATTAAGAGTACAACTAGAGTGCTGACACACCACTAAGTTTAGGATGTCTAGTGAACCCTAGAATTCTTTATCTCTAGAATTGGTTTACCATTACCCCCTGATGTGTTATGAGGACTTGAGAGTAGTATAGACACTACTAGAGTTAGTTAGAAGTTTACCATTATGGTTGCCACTAGCATTGAGAAACCAATAGAAAACCAAAGTAAATATTAGGATTGAACCTAACCCACGTCGTTAGATGAGTATTGGAAAACCATAAATTTAGATTCTTGTCTTGAGATAAGCAGATAGTACCTTAGAAAGCCAAGAGCAATGCGTAGAATATTTTCCTAATCATACCTTAAACACAGAGACTAGCATACCCCTTTCCCTTGGAAAACTATGATGCTATCTAGAGCCCCTCTATTTTCATATATTGTTCCCCTGTGACCATAGCGTTCGCTAATTGTGCGACGACCAAAATTACGTTCTTCTTTTCTTTATCTTTCAACTCGTGCCACCTGACACTTCTGATAGTAGGCCAAGTAATTTATTTCTTTGTTAAGGACACAAAGTTTGCTAGGATTATAGTTGTAATCTTGAATTTTGAAATTGTGTGCTTAGTAGTTAGAACTTGATAGTTAAGTTATTCTTGTAGATTGAGACATGATGCTTATCCCTTAGTTTTAAATTGCGTAACTTGTACCACACCTCAATACGAGTTATATTCCCTTTCCCTTGAGGCCAGTAACTGTCCCATTCTTACTATTGACACTTGCACTATGACTAAGAGTTAAGACGACCATGACCTATGTAATATAAGAAGATACCCTAACAAGTACCAAGACCCTTTCTCGAAGACCTTAGCAGGAGCTTCTACAGTACCCTTAAGACTGTCACAGTATTAGTTTATTGTTTTAAGTTGGGTAGTATACCTCACAACCTAGTATCACATAATCTTTTGACCTATTATTGAAGTATGATTGAACAACATTAATTGTATACTAGCATAAGACGACAGTGGTTATTCAGACAATAGAAGTTAGAGGTCATTGCCCACATTTGGTCGACTAGCGACATAGACAAGGAGGTTGTATGATAACTATAGGGATTGTAGAGTCTTTTATTATTGTTGCTTAGTTGTTTTGTTTTGTGAACTTGAATTAATTTGTACCTCCTTTCATCATCATCTAGCGTACTTATATTTGCTGCACTACCTTGACTTATGCTGTTATCATAGCCTAGTTTTGCAAGCTTACTCTTTTATCGAGCTTGATCATGAGATATGTATTATTGGGGACGCCTACTAATACATTTCAGAATCAGTGTATTAAGGTCTAGCTAACCTTAGTGCGTTTGATTCGCCCTTCGTAATACTACTTTACGTGGATTGAGATATATAGTGATTGGTAGACGAATATACTTGCCCCTAGATATGTCTGAGCGGATCGTATCGGTTACATAACTGTACTAATACGAGCATGAGAACAAAGAATTACCAAAATAGGATTTCAATCCACAACTGCTTTGACAATTCCCATTTGAATTCCTTAAACTCCTTGATCCCGATAATTCTATTCTATTACCTCACCCTTGAACTCTTTATTATTGGTCTCCGTCTTCCCTTATTTCGGAAAGACGAAACCTCGTGCTTGGTATAAGTTTAATACACAGAGAGTACTAGATATACCTCGTAGGCCGATCACATACTTGAGGATTATTCTTTTGTAATTAAGGACATATCATATATGATATAATCGGCGTTGAAGTTTTGAGGATTGAATGACATGAGTAAATAAATTAAGGAATATTTTTTTAAAGTATATAGCCTTCTGTGATAGATGGGTAAATTCTAAGTTGGGTAGCAGTGCATTGCCAACTTGAGAGGAATTTCTTTTAGATTGTGATCAAGTAAGATTAGATTGGGAGATTCAAGTCATTTTAATTTTGAGAAATTTTAAAAGAAGGATTAAGATAATGAGGATTTAACGAATTTTAAAATCTTGATATTGAGGACCCAATATTTTTATACTTTGAGCACATGATTTAAATTTTGAATATTGAAGGATGAATCATCGATTTAAATTTTGAGGATAAATATAGAATTTTAGACTTGAACAATTGGTGAATTAGATTTAAATTTTATAATTTGATGATTTGAATTAAAAGTTCAATTTTGATTGTTGGGTCATCTATTTAAAATATTGAGGATGTAAATTGAGTTTAAATATTTGAAGAGTACAAAATTCTTAATTTGAGAATATGAATAAGATTTGATTAGAATTGTTTATTGTTCAAAGTCTAGAGGAGATTATGATAGTTGGAAATGGTGATATAAATTTTGATGTGGGATGTCATATAGACTTGAGTTAGATTTGAATGTTGATTATTTAAAAAAAAATCGAGAAGAGATTACGACAGGTTGAATTTTGATTTAAACAGTGGTTATCTTAATTTTGAAGTAATCACGATAGATTTGAATAGATTTTGTTATTTAAATTTTTGGAAGAGATTGCGATTGACGTACCTTATGTACGAATGTGAAGAATTTAACAATTTATGCCTTATTTTAATTTCGAGGACGAAATTATTTTAAGTTGGGTAGATTGTAAACTCCATCACCCAAAATATGTATTTTGTGTATATTTTATATTATTATATTTATTATAGATGTTGAATTTATTTAGAGTATTCTCTTAGTTAATTAGAAAATAAATTTTTTTAGTATATTTACTTATATAAATATTTATTTAGAATTATTTTTAGGCTATTTTAGATTATTGAGATTTTTTCATAATTTTTAGTTAATTAAAAACTAGTAACACTAATTTTTTAGGACTTTGAAGAATTTATTTTATGTTCAAACTTAATTAAAAATATTCCAAAATTTTATTTTAGGTTCTAAATAGTCAAATATATTTTCTAGAATTTTCTGAGAATTTTTTGAATACTTTTAGTATTTATTGGGAGTTATTTAGACTAATAACTAATTTTTAGGACTTGTAGAATTTATTGTGCAATCCCAGGAATATATAATAGACCCACGTTATTTTCTAGGGTTTATAATATTATTATATATTTTCTGGAATTATTTCAGAATTTTTGGAATAATGTTAGTATTTATCTTTAGTTAAATGGATAAAACTAATGTTTAGAGCTTCTCCTAATTATAGTAGTAAATTTATGAATATAAAATTATCCCAAATATTTTTTTAGGGTTTATAGATTCAAAATATATTTTATGTAATTTTTCCAGATTTTTATGATTATTTTTAATATTTATTTAGAGTTATTTAGATTTAAAATGACTTAAATAATGTTTTGATAAAGGCAAATCAAAAATAAATAATATAACAAAAACCATCCAATCAGATTCTGACACGTGTCAACCTATAAATATTCATTCAGCCGCAGGTACATCCCTATATATATATATTATTATTATTATAACCCTAATTATTCCATTATTTTAGAGAGAGATTTTGGAGAATTGCCATCTAGGGTTCCTTCATCTTCCACAAGTCATTGCGCATAGCTCCGGACTCCAAACGAGGCCTAGTTTCTTGCGTTAGAAAGATATTGAGGTTAGATTTCTTATTATATAATTTATTTTACGAAATTATGAGTATTAAATTCTGGAAAATTCGTAGAGCACAGCAAGTCCGAAAATAGACGTGTTTTAATATTTTCGCAATTTCGGGAGAACCAGGAATCAGAATCATGAACCGTTTAAAGTTTTGGAAAGCTAATGTCGAGATCATTAACATATATTTTTTCCAAAATTTAGTTCGAAGTATTTATATACTGTTAATTTTGCAGAACTTCTAGGTTAGAATTTAACCATCGGTGCACAATACAAAATTTGTATGTGCCATAATTCCCAAACGAATTTGAATTCGGACGAGCCGTAAATTCCAGCATAT
Organism: Iris macrosiphon; assembly: GCA_036927795.1. Lineage (NCBI taxonomy): Eukaryota > Viridiplantae > Streptophyta > Magnoliopsida > Asparagales > Iridaceae > Iris > Iris macrosiphon. Next base: position 26,358,629 of record JAYESA010000020.1, on the reverse strand, counting down.
TTTTGACGCTGAAATCTACAGAAAATCATGCATGAAAGTTGAGTTTGTGTCGGTTGACTTTTCGGTCAACAGATCGCCTCGATTTGTATGCCATGAGTCTCGAGTTGATAAAATTCAGTTTCTTTGGACAAAATTTAGGAATTAACATAAAAATCAGAATAATAAGATTAAAATAGGATTTTAGAGTAATTATTCCAGAATTAAATAAATTAAAATAAATTATCTTTTGACATGATAAATTTGTAATACATAGGCTATTTGGACTGTGACTTGGACTCTGATTCATACCAGCAGCAGGACCTCAGGCAAGATACTTTGTCAAATTGCTTACAGTATTTTGCATGCTTAGTATATTTCTTTATATTTATTGCATTTCTGTTTATTTATTGCATGTGTAGTTTCTTTCAGTCATTACTATATATTAGATATGTTGACACACACATGGCACCTAGTATCATGAGAGGACAATCATTAGGCGTATGGGCTTTTAACCACTCTGGTAAACTGTAGTATATAGTTCGCACTACGGGCGTGTGTCGCGCTAGTCGCTACCCCCGCGGTATGTCGATTTCTGATGTCCATTGACGTGTGTATGAGTTGTGAGGTAGATCGAGTAGCCTACCCTTGCCCATACGTCAAAAAGTTGTCCTCATTTGCATTCATATAGATGGTCTTGTACAGCGTACTTATTTATTTTCAAATAATATGCATGTTTACTGTATTCAAATTGGCTCGTATTTTCTGTATCTTGTTACGTCCCTCTGAGGACCTGGTCCTCTGCCAGGTGTATCTGTTCTTGAGTAATTGCAGGAGCGCAGATTTGGATGATTACTTGTGTTGCGAGGATGTCTTCTCTTCGAGCCCATGGTCGTTAGCTGGTATTCCTATATTGTATTTGTTGTGTTGTACTTTTCTATTCGAGTTGGTAGTGGATTTGTTTCCATCCAACTATCATCCTTAGATATTTATGTTGAGATCTAGTTATATAGATGCTGGTTATTATTTATATCTGATTTTCGTGGATGAGATTTAGATTATACCCTATGACTTGTGATACATTTTATACCACTTGTGGACTTGATATTCATATTACAGCGTACGTGTGGATTTGGTTTCCATATATTGGAGTTGCCATATCCATGCGGCTGGCATGCTTACATGTCCTAGTCCTACGCATTTTTGGGACTGGGGCGTGACATGTTTTTGTGGTGGCCCATGCAGCTCGAGAGCATATTGTCTCGGTTACGTTACTGTACCGAACAAGCCTGCACCTAGGACTAGAGTATAGGATCTCATCCACAATTGACTATGACTCATCTTTCTTCTAATCTATTCTATTTGAATAATTGCATCCTGCTTGATTCCTGTACTCCCATAATAGTTCCTTTAGTATAGTCTCTCCTAGAATATAGAAGTTCTTGTTGTTAGATGATAAGTATGGTAACCTTCCTATTAAGAGTACAACTAGAGTGCTGACACACCACTAAGTTTAGGATGTCTAGTGAACCCTAGAATTCCTTATCTCTAGAATTGGTTTACCATTACCCCCTGATGTGTTATGAGGACTTGAGAGTAGTATAGACACTACTAGAGTTAGTTAGAAGTTTACCATTATGGTTGCCCCTAGCATTGAGAAACCAATAGAAAACCAAAGTGAATATTAGGACTGAACCTAACTCACCATCTCCGGGCCAAGCAAAGCTCTCTCGCCTACATCATCCCATGATAACAGAGTGCGACACCTCCGTCCATACAATGCCTCGAATGGTGACATCTCGATACTAGCTTGGTAGTTGTTATTGTAAGCAAACTCTACCAAGTGCAAGTGATCCTCCCAAGAACCTCTCAAATCCAGAACACAAAGTGCGAAGCATGTCCTCATGTGTCTAAATGGTCCTCTTTGACTGATCATCTGTCTGTGGGTGATATACACTACTGAACTTGAGCTGGGTGCCCAAGCTAGCCTGCAGAGTCCTCCAGAAATACGAAGTAAAGCGACTATCCCATTCTGATACTATGCTCACAGAAACTCCATGTAGTCTGACTATCTGACGCACATATATCTCTGCTAGTCTCTCCGTAGACATACCCACTTTGAATGGTAGAAAGTTGGCCGATTTGGTCAACCTGTCTACGATGACCCAAATCGCATCATTCCCTTATGGAGAATGGGAAAGTCCAGAAACAAAATCCATGGTCATATGATCCTATTTCCACTCCGGAATGGGTAACGGCTGGAGCAAACCTCCTGGCCTCTGCCTCTCCGCCTTCACCTGCTGGCACACTAAGCATCGGGATACGAAGCGTGCTACCTTCCGCTTCATCCTGTACCATCATACATGCTCTCTCAATCTCTATATATCTTGTTGGCACCTGGATGCATAGAGTACTGGGATCGATGCACCTCCTGAAGAATCTTCTTGTGCAATGACCCACTCGGCACACACAACCTGGTACTGTGCCGCAATGAACCATCATCAGCAATGGTGAAGTCATCTGATAATCCAATCTGAACCTGCGCCCTGATGCTCCTCAGGGACTCATCCTCAAACTATGTTGCCCTGATCCGGTCTACCAACTTTGACTGAATTTGCAGTCCCCATATCTGCATCTCAACGCCAGGCACTATCACCTCAATGCCCAAGCTCTCTAGATCTGCCAGAAGATAACGATCTGTAGTCAGGCACATAGCTACCGAATACCTGCTCAGCTCATCTACAACTACGTTCGCCTTCCCTGGATGGTACTGTAATAATATGTCAAAGTCTTTTATCAACTCCAACCATCTCCTCTGCCTCATATTCAGCTCTTTTTGGGTAAACACATACTTCAAGCTCTTGTAGTCTGTGAAGATCTCCACACGCTCTCCGTATAAATAGTGTTTCCACAACTTTAGAGCAAAGATGACCGCTGCCAACTCCAAATCATGGGTAGGGTACTTCTTCTCATTAGGACATAATTGCCTGGAAGCATAGGCAATCACCCTCCCATTCTGCTATAATACACAACCCAGTCCCTTCCCCGATGCATAAATATAGATAGTAAATCCTCCAAACCCTGATGGCAACGTCAATACTGGAGCTGTCGTCAACCTCCTCTTCAGCTCATCAAAGGCAATCTGGCACTCCTCTAACCAAACAAACTCCATGTCCTTCCGCGTCAGCCTAGACAATGACTCTGCAATCCGGAAAAATCCTGAATAAATCTTCTGTAGTAGCCTACGAGTCCCAGGAAACTCCTGACCTTGGCTACTGAACTCGGATCACTCCATGCCTCAACTGCTATGATCTTCCTCGGATCCATCGAGATTCCTTTACCAGTCACCATATGACCAATGAATTCAACCTTGTCAAGGAAGAATTCATACTTTGAAAGCTTTCCATAAAGCTTCTCCTTCCTGAGAGTCTCCAGCACTATCCTCAGATGCTCCTCATGCTCCTCTGGGGTCTTCGAATATACCAAGATGTCAACTATAAACACCACCATAAACCTGTCCAGATGTTGATGGAACACCTTGTTCATCAGATTCATGAATACTATTGCGGCATTAGTCAACCCAAACAACATCACCATGAACTCATATTGTCCATACCTGGTCCAAAAAGCTGTCTTTGGAATATCCTTCCTCTTGACCTTCACCTGGTGGTAGCCTGTCCTCAGATTAATCCTGGAAAATACCCTCGCTCCGCTCAACTGATCAAAGAGATCATCAATACGCGGCAACGGATACTTGTTCTTGATTGTGAGGTTGTTCAGAGCCCTGTAGTCGATACACATCGTATCGACCCATCCTTCTTCGGCATAAAAAGTACTGGAGCACCCCACAGAGAAGAACTAGAACTGATAAATCCCTTGTCCTAAAGCTTATCCACCTGCTTTTTCAACTCTATCAACTCACTGTTGTTGACTCTATAGACGTGTTGGTATATCGGCTCCACGCCTGGCACCAAGTCTATAGAGAACTCCATATCTCTGTCCAGAGGTAACCCTGGCAACTCCTCCGGAAAGACATCTATGAACTCTGCTATCAGTGGATGTTGCAACCTCTGCTCTACCACCAGGGCTCCGCTGAAGACTCCCTCGCTCTGCTCTGCTGCATCTCTGATAAACTCAAACTCTGGCTCACCCGGCGGACTAAACAATACTCTGCCTCCACGATAATCTATACTAGCATAGAGCATACTTAACCAATCTATCCTGAGTACAATATCGTAGCTCGGAAGTGGCATTACGAGTAGGCACACACTCAACTCCCAGCCTCCCAAGGTAACTCTCCGATCTCTGCAGACATCACTGACTAGAATGATGCCACCCCCGGTCGTGATCTTAGAGAGTCTAGCTAAAGGTTCAGCAACAAGATGGTGTCTAACAGCAAAAGATACAGACACAAAACTATGGAAAGTACCAGAATCAAATAAAGCAAGTGCTGGAATAGAATCAAGAAGAACAGAACCTGATATCACATCACCAACGGGCTCGGCCTCGTCTACAGTCAGGGCAAAAGCTTGCCCTTGCTATCCTCTTCGGTGCTGCTGCTGGTGTTGAGCAAACCTCTCATGCTGAGTCGGCAAAGGCTGTCCTCTCTGCTGTGCTGTAGGTGCTCTGGCTGGTCCCCTCTGAGTGGCTCCTCCGCCCTGAGCTGTACGAGCAAGTGTTGAAGGACAATTCTTCAACTGGTGATCTGCTGTGCCACATAACAAATATCTGCCCAGCCTCTTTCAGTAAATATCCCATCTGTGCCCCAGCTTCCTATAGAAATGGCAAATGATGGGCTGCCTCTGACCCTGCTACTGTCCCTGCAGCTACTGCTGGGGCACCTGCTGGAAATCTGCACGACCCTGGTGCTGCTAAGTCTGCTTGAACGGCCTCTTGGTTGGGCCTGCACTACTGCCTGCTCCAGAAGCATCTCTACTCCTCTTGATCTTCAGCTCCAAGTCATCCTCTGCCCTCTGAGTATCACTCACAATCTGCTCGAAGGTCGCCTCGTGGTCACTCCTAGTCAAGGACTTGACCGCCATGACCAAACCCTTGCGGAACTTCCGCGCCTTCGCTGCCTCGGTCAAACCCTCAACAAAACTGCCCAGATGGCAGAACTCTACTGCATACTCGTCCACCAGCATGTTCCCCTGGACGAGTGCTTCGAATTGGCTCTTCAAAGCACTGAGAGCCACATCCGGGAAAAACTTCTCCTTGAAAAGCTTCTTGAAAATCTCCCAAGTCAGTCCCGGTACTTCTATCCTCATATTTGTGCGGTACCAAGTAAGGGCAAGATCGAATATCTGGCTGTCCGCTGCCTCAATCTGCATACTGGCAGGGATCAGTGCCAGCCTAAAGATGCCCTCAATGTGCTCGATCCAATCGTCCACATACAGGATCCCCTCCGTACCCCTGAACTCCTTGGGCTGCATCCTCTGAAAGGAAATAATGGTGCCCGGCCTCGGATGCTGAGCCTGCTCTGCCTGTGGTTGGACCTGAGCCACTCTGTCCACCGTCGTCATGGCCACCTGGTGAGCATTCTCAATGCCCATCCTCATCACATCCACCTGACGGTGCTGCACGTCCATCATCTCTCTGAAGAACACAAACAGCTGCACGACATCAACTAGTGCAGGCGGTGGTGGAGGAGGTACCACCGGAACAACTGGTGTAGCTCTCGAATCGATAGGAGTAAGAGGATCTCCGATAGAAACGGATGCTCCCTCGACCGCAGGAGTGGCGATTGGAGCGGTAGCGGCTGCCTGAAGTCGAGTAGGACGAGAGGTGGCAGACCTCTCGGTGGTAGCTGCTGGAAAAGTATGCTGAGGCCGTGTCTTCGGAGGCATCCTGAACACAGATCAAAAGAAGTCAATACGGTGCAAGATACGATATCATCAATGAAGGACATTATTATTGCAAAAGAAAATAATTTCAGGAAAATTAAAGATAGCAAAAGAAATCTGGAAGGGTCCTAGTTGTGATTGAGCACACACTCTCTCAGCCTATATCCTATATCCTATCGCAGGTAAACCTAGGAACTAGACCTGCATGGGCCACCACCAAAAATATGTCATGACCCGCACCAAAAAAATCGGGCATGAGTCGTGGGTACATCCAACCTACGCCTCAGAATCGACGGTAGAATGCTGTAAAGGTCCGTTCTAGGTCACAATATCTATCTCATAATAATCAGTCAATATAACCTCTCCAAAAGGAGGGCAACCACGCAATATATATATGCCTCAATCACAATAACTATGGGAAGAGTAAAATCATGATAAGATATCATAAAGAAACAAGAACCAAAGAGCAAGTACAATATCCAATATACAATCCAAGTCTAAAGTCTACAACATCCATAGGAGCAAAAATAATAAATACAGTACAGTCATCCAAAATATCAACTGGGAACAACCCAGGAAAACCCACCTAGCTAACTAGGGTGCTAACGACGTCTCCTCGACTGGCTCCTCCTCAATCTTTGGGTCACAACACTCCTCGACGCCCGGCACGTAGAATATCGAGCAAAAATTCTCAGGATCCTCTGGAAAAAAATATGCCTAGTCAGGACTGGAGCGAAGTACATAACTCTGAAAGCAACTCCAAATATATGGTAAGGTGTATATGACTAGCAATAGAAAAGTATACAAGATGCACAGGTAAATAAATACATGGTGGAGCAAATAAAGTAGCTGCAATATAAAACTGGAGAACAAGATAAGTAGTAGAGAAGTAACTGCATGTAAGAAAATAGGAATACTAGCTAAGTGCCTTGAGCACAAGTTCGTTATGTGATCGACTTAGGTTGCACATAAATAATCTACGATAACTCTGTTATGCGTGAGTTGCATAACCGATATACACATGAATACAAGTTGGCTTTGATCACATTACCAACTCCTACACCCCTCCCCCACTAATACTCTTGGATCCAACCATGACACGCTACGTACATGATAAATAACTCGCACACATGAAGGCGAGAGCACATGAAGCACATGATAGCATATAAGAATCAATACCCGAAGCACATGATGAAATACACGTGATAGAGTACCCGCTGAACACGGTAAGGAGGATAACATCTCATGACGGGATCCACTAATACCAGTTCATGTAATAATGTGTCAGAATTAAGTATTACAGTTCTAGAACAGGTGATATAAACACTATCATGAAATAGAAACAATCAGAGGTAGGTACTCACCTGACGTCCTGAGCAACTGGTGAGGATCGAGATCCGGACTGGCGTCACAAGAACCTATTACAAAAAATAAGGTTAAACAGGGTTCTAAAGAGTTAAACTAATATAAAATAACTAAAAACAGGGTTCTAGGGTTATTCTAGGTCGAACGGGTCAAACTGGTAAAATTTTGGTCAAAAAATTAACCCGAGGTCTAAAACGTCAACTCTGGGTCAAAACTAGGTCAAGCATTGACTTTTACGATTAGCGGGGACAATTATGGTCAATGCTAGGTCAAACTAGGGTGCCCCTAAAATTCTAGGTCAAAACTAGCTCATTAAGCTAGTAAACCCTCAAACTCGCCTCTCGAGATACCGGGATACCCTTGTTATCCGATACCTCGACCTAAGCTACGCACTCCGCCTAAAACCCACTAACACCTATGCTAGCACGCGTAAATATATACACATATACATATAAAAGCAACTCTAAACCTATTCCGAGGCAAACGTTCAAAAATCTCACTCCAATACTCAATACCTTGGGTATCTCAAGTTAATGAGATACCTTGATATCTCAAGGTATTAAGATATCCACTAATCCTCACCAACCCTACGCATCTAGCTAGCTATCCATGCAAATATATATATTCCTAGTTATATATATATATACACACACACAACTCATAAATATATCTAACTATCTAACTATATATCTCTATACTAAACTATATATATATATATATCCCTCGCTACCTGCTACTGCTAGTGCCTTGCCACGCTGCGCTTATGCAAATTGGCTTCTGTTGCTGCTGCATACTACGCTACACTTGCTGCTGCTGCTGCTGCAGTTGGCTGCTGTTGCCACTGCAGCAGCTACTTGCTGCTGCGCTTTGCTGCCTCACCACGTTGGCCAATGCTTCCATGAGCCACTGCTTCGTTGCTCCTACCATTCAGAACTGCTGCTGCCATCCCTCTCGCTGTACTGCTAGCTGCCATTCCTACTGCACATGCTGCTGTGCCATCTCCCCCTAGCTACTGCTGCTAGCTCCTCTCTGCACAGCAGCTACTGCTGCACTCTTCTACCCCTCGACACACCACATACACAAATACACATGCATATATATATATATATATATATATATATATATATACACACACACACACACGAACATATATACATATATATATACACACCATATATACATATATACACACTACACACACAACACCGACGCACGCATAATAACCCAAACACCTATAAATAAATAAATATATATAAAATACAACCCGAGAACTCTAGCACACACTCTCCGAAGCTAACCCAACACGCGTATGAGCCCGAAACCAAGAAACTAAGTCGAAATGGCCGTTCGGTCATTTCGACGAGCACGTGGAGTGCGGTTCGCGAAATCTCGTAAAACGCACACCAAACCGACTCGGAATCGACCCAAAATTTACCCACAGATTCTAAATGATGTCTAAAACCTAGAAAAAAATACTAACTTACCGATTCTAGGTCCGTGGCAAAAATGCGCATGCACATAGAACCTACGATGACAAAAACTCCCAAATCGCCCGAAATGCCCATTTCTCTGCGACACGACTTCACGTGCCCGAACGAAGACACGTACTAACCCCCAAGACACTTAATCACGTCTACCTAGGTCCGTCTAACCTAGGACATAACCTAAAATTGGGCCAATCTCGAATTTTATCCAAAATTAACATAAAACCTAATGTCAAAGTCTCCAAACACAACCAAACAAGTTCTAACTTCCTTCCACGGGTAGCCTTAGGGTCTAGGAAGGTTCTAAACTACTAATTACACTATATAATAGTAACCACTAAGAGTAAAGTTAGGGTTTACCTCTTGGGAGTTGGAATCCCAAGGCCAAAGTCTCCAAAACCCTTGAAATCATCGCCCTCAAGCTTCCAAGCCTCCAAACAAAGCCTCTACACTAAGTCTAGGCTCTACACACCTAGGTTAAGGAAAAGCAAATGGTTAGGGTTCACATCTATGAAAGAAATAGAAGAAGGAAGAGAAGAAATGAAGAAACACTTACTTGAGCTTGAAGTTGGAAGAAGGAAGAAGAAGAAAAGAGTGGAGAGGAGTGGAGAAGAAGAAGAATGGAAAAGAAGTAAGAATGGGGGGAAAGGTTCTGTACAGATCTAGAAATAGGGGCCGCCAAGTGAAGATGTAGGTTTAGGGCTAAGTCAAATGACTAAAATGCCCTCCTAATTATTCATGCTAATTGGAATTTCGGTTTGGGATTCCAAATGCACTCAAAATAACTCCTAATCACTCCAACTAATTAAAATAAAATATAATAATAATTTTAAACCCATAAATAAGCCTAACAAGGGTGTTGGTCGGGTCAAATATGGGTCCACTAGGGTCTGACATAGGTCCAGATTAGCCAAAACCCTAAAACAACCAAAAAAATAAATACAACCAACAATTAAATATAAATACCATTATTTATAATTAATACACAATTTATCAAATAAAAAAAAATAATCCTATTTTCTAGAATTGGGTAGTGACACAGGAAAATACTCGAGTAGACATGTAAATATTCTATATCTGGAATCACTGGAATCATCCCCTCTTGTCTAATCTAGAATGATAGCAGCCGCACACCCAGTGTGCGATGAGCCATACTTACCATTAGCCGTTTATATGCTCTCACTTATACTTTCTGGACTGGACTCATTATATTTACTCTTGCTGGACTCACTTCACGTTCTTGTGCACACACTTGATCATAGTTTAGATTTCTTGTATCCTGTAGTCATTATTATCTTGCTTATGATTTTCATGCATCTTTACCTTTATACACCAGTTGATAGATATATATATATATATTTCCTTGTTCATACTTCATTTTCTTCACCTTGTGCTACTTGCTACAATTGCTTTATAGTTTTTATCATTTAATTCGAATTGCTGTTAGAGGTGTACTTGCTCCAATCCTGACTGGATATATTTTTCAGAGGATCTGTAAGATTGGTGGCTGACGTTTTATGGACCTCTGCCTATCGATGGTGCAGACAGGGACCCCCTAGTTCAGGAGTAATTTTTGGGTTGGTAGTCGGGATCACTAGGACCTCAGTTGTATTTATTAGCTTTTGGTACCGGATTTGTCCCCGGCTTTGGTTTGTGACTTGTATTGTATTTGATTCTGGATATTATTATATTATTATTACTATTGTTGTTGTCTTTAGTAGTAATTGTTGTAGACTTTGTAGTTGTTAGACTTCTTTGTTATCTTATCGTGCTTAGATTCGTGATTGAGTACTTGTGTTATCTTTATCATATTGCTCCTCTGTTTGGAGTTAAGATCTTGACAGGTACTTATATACTGTAAACCCCCTCATTTATTTCTATAGATAGTCTGGTTATGGGTTAGAAAATTTTTGTTTAGCAGCAGATGTTTGAGGTTTAGAATTAAGGATGCTGATGTCTGAGTCTTTAATTAAACCTTTGGAGTGCCCTACCGTTGTTAAAATATTCGGAGCCCAACATCAGCCCATAATTTCCAACAAATTATTGTATTCTAGACTTGATACGCTAATTTAAAAGCTGGAATTTCCTGTCTCTCAAAATCCTAATCCCTTGTGCTCTAATTTAATTGCATAATTTTTCGTAACTGAAATCTATTATTTAATCACGTGTCATGCACCTGCATCGTTGCCATCCATTTTGAGACACCAACTTAACCCTTTGAGTCGGACCAAATAAAGGGTCCAAGACTGACACCAAGCCTACACCATTCAAGACCTTTGTGTCACTTTCAATTGAGATCTCATGTGCCCCCATTTAATTTAAGAGCACATAACAATTTATTCTAATTAAATTAGGGATACCAACTTAGACTAATCCCATTTTAATCCTAATTTATTTCCAATGCCCCTTTAATTAAGCCCATGCAAAACACACAACACCCCCTCACCCTACGAAACACCAAACACTATTTCTCCCACAAATTTTGTATTATTTCATGAGTTTGTGCAAATACCCAAATTTAAGGGGCTTAATTACAAATATAATAATATGTGTCATAACCTCATTGGTCAAGACCAATGAAGAAGCCTCACCCCCATTCTTTGACTAGTTAATACCCCCTCCCATAAATGAAAATTCTTCATGTCAAATCCTCACCATCCATTTGAATTGGGCTCATCCACACAACACAACCCTCACACAACTCCCTATAAAATGTCTCCATCACCACACTCTTCCCCATATTGGCCCTAATCCCCAAACCTAGAGAACACAACCCTCTCTCTCCTCCCTATTCCCCACACCCCCACAGCCAAACCACATCTCCATATTCTTTTCTTCTTCTTCTTCCTCCTCTTCTCCTTCTTAACCCGAGCTCCGACCGGCCTCCTCTACTCTGGCCAGTCGAGCTCTTCTACCGGCCAACAAGCCTCCATACTGGCGAGTCACTACTCCTCAACCGTAGTGGTCACCTTCTTCGAGCTGCCCTCACGACACTCCACAGAGCCGCTGCTACCCCCCCTCGACTGCCACTTAGCCTCCACCACCCGACTGCCACCCAACCTCGACTGCCACCGTCCTCCATCCATTGCTGCATTCACCATTACCATCCCGCACCACCTCCATGCTCACCGCCGAGCTTCGGCCACCACCGCCATGTCCCCCTCAACCACCTCGAGCCCACTGCCATACGACCACCCTCCCCTACATTCATCCGTGCCACCATTACCACCATCACCTCCACCCATCCATCCTGCTGCACCCCCATGAACTGACCGGTTCCACCCGTGCCCACTGCCACCCTTCGTCTCCCGCGAGATCCTGCCACCCCCACGCATCCACCACTACTACCTCGACCACCTTGAGTTGACTGCACCTGTCACAACCCAGTCCCAAAATACATGGAACTGAGTCACGTGACAATAGCCAGCTGACATGTCTCCGAGGATATCCTAATTTAATGGATCCTAACGAAGAGTGCTACGCTGTCTTAAAATACTAATATATCCCATAATAATGAATCAACAGGTAACTAATCTCATCCACAATGTAAACTGCAAGAATAATAATAAACTGCTAGAAGATAAACGCCAGTCTCAAGATATCATAGTACAACCAATAATGTCTGGTGGGAACAAACCTACTACTATGATGAAAAAAGTACTGAAATAATAGATTAAAGATAAAGACTAAGGCATCAGCTAACTGGATAATGATGCTCTCAATCCTAGGCAGTAGGCCTACCAAGTGATCACGGAAACTCCGACGGTAGAACCTCTAACTCCTAGGCAGTAGGCCATATACTGTGGGGTAGTAGGCCATATACTGTGGGGTAGTAAGCCTTGTCCAAATCTGGAAAGGTACCAGGTCCTCAGAGGAACGTAACAAGATACATAGAAGCATGCCATATATAAATACTGAATAAAATAAACACAATATAGGGTGTGCTAACCAATCTAAGTGAATGCAATATGAGGACAACTTTGGTACGTATGGGTAGGCGTAAGTATAACGTCCAATACCCCGAAGAGCATGGCAGCAGTACAGTATATCGTCAATATCGCTCCGAAGAACGTGGCAGCAGTGCAGTATATCGTCCATATCGCTCTGAAGAACGTGGCAGCAATGTAAAGGGAGTCATTGGATCCGTGGCTCCTCTGGATACTACAGAATCCAATAGGTGTATCCCATACACCTACTAATGTCCTCCCCGTCTAATGTAGATACGCAAGTTGAATACTCGATGTGCATACCACGTATCTATATGCCAAGTCTCTATCAATAAAATATAAACTGAACTACGTACTAGCCGTGATGTAGGTTACACGTAACGATAGCTAGTCGAGTACGCAAACCCGTATCCTAATATGAATATGTCACTATGAACGTGTAAGGTGTCAGGTCTCAGACGATAACAGGGTATCATGCAATGGGTGAGTCTGCTAATGACTAGGCCAAGTATACGATCATCGACGTATCCGTTGAATGCATCCAAAATAATCTCGGATGCGCACAGTTGTATAAAGTAAGAGCAACAAGGATACAATACAACATATGCATAATTTAATTTAGACAGTAAATATGGCAAGGTATCTTGCCTGGGTCCTGAAGCTGTAAATGCCAGAAGCTGGTTCATGCATTGTCTCCTGGCTGATCCAAAGTTCCTAAACACAAATATAATATAACAATCTCATATCAGACGCTAAATATTAAATGTTCACGACTACAACGTGCTGCTTGAATATTATCGCATGTTCCCGTTCGTTCGAATACAGCGTCACATGTGCGCTTAGCTAAGGTGCACACGTGTTCTGTGCTCGAATATCCTGAGCCTTGAGACAATAATTTCAAGTTACAGTCTGACCTCGATCTCTGATCTACGCGAACACATGTTCCTTGGTTTCTATGTTCATTACACGTGGTTTATGTATAGGGTTTAGGATGGAGATGCAAGTCCTTGGCGTTATGCCTCATGATTTAGGGTTTGATAGTAAATACACAGACTCTAAATCTTGTTAGTCCTTAATCCAATTTGCACATAGTTAGGGTTATGTCTGATGTCAATAATTATTGACACGTCGATATGATGCTACGATATTCACATGAAGAAGCGGGGTTTGATGTGGTTACCTCTACGTGGCTTGCTCAGACAGGGTCTGCTCTCGTCGAGGTGTACTCCGGCGAGGTGACAGCGGCTCCGGCGAGATGGCAGCAGTGGCGGCGCAGCAGTAGACGCGGCAGCGCCAGCAATGCACGGGGGGTCAGGTCAGTGGAAGGGCAGTGGGTCAGCTGAAGGGCAGTCGGTCGGCTGTAATGGCAGTGGTCGGAGGGGATGTAAGGGGGCAGCGGTCGGCTGTAATGGCAGCGGTCTGGGGATATAAGGGGCAGCGGTCGGGGGATGTAAGGGGCAGCGGTCGGGGGATGTAATGGGCAGCAGTCGGGGGTGTAAGGGGGGCAGCGGTCGGGGGATGTAAGGGGCAGCGGTCGGGGGTGTAAGGGGCAGCGGTCGGCTGTAGGGACAACCGGTGGTGGTGATGGGTTGGTGTAAGGGAGAGGGGAGTATTCGGCTAGGGTTAGGGTTTTGGTGAGGCTTTGTTGGTTTAGGGTTTTATATGGAGGAAGTTATGTATTTATATAGGGGATGGGATTTGGGGTTGGTCTCGGGGTTTGGGCCGGCCAGGGTCCAAGGATCTGGTTCGGTCAGGTCCAGTTGAGGTGAAATTAGCCATAAATCAATTAATTAATTTAATACTTATTTGTGCAAGGCGAAGTTAATTCCCATTATATAACTACGGTTGCACTATGGGCAGAGGGTACTTAAAATCGTCTTATAAAATTTAAATTATCTCGGTTTGTCCCTAGTCTCATTTTTTAAAATTATACATAATTCCTAAATTGGTTGAGGGGGTTTATAATCTACCCTCCTTAGAGCATTTCGTCCTCGAAACTAAACATACGCATAACAAGAATTCCTAACTGAATAAATAAAGTGCTAATATGTACCTAGTCCTTTGAAAAGGTGGGGATAGCATTGTCTAATATCCTCCTCGCGTTCCTAAGTCGATTCGTCTGGTGCATGATGTCTCCATGCGACGCGAACTAAGGGAATGGTCTGACCTCGCAGTACCTTCTCACTTCTGTCCAGAATCTCAATAGGCTCCTCCTGGTACGACAAGCTCGGGCCGACTGTGATCTCTGAATGGTCAAGTACATGACTCGGATCCGGTATGCATCTCCTCAACTGAGATACGTGGAAGACGTCATGGACTCCTTCCAAAGTTTATGGCAAGGCTAATCTGTAAGCAACCTCTTCGACACGTTCTATTACGTCGAATGGTCCGATGTACCTCGGACTCAACTTTTCTCTGCTTCCGAATCTGATAGTCCCTCGAGTAGGTGAGATCTTTAGGAATACGTGGTCTCCAACCTGGAACTCCAAGGGTCGTCGATGCACATTCGCCCAATGCTTCTGTCTGTCTTGTGTTGCTCGAAGGTGCCCTTGGATCTTCTTCACCTTTTCTACTGTACGAACAACCAACTTTGGTCCTAGAATCTGTCGCTCGCCTATATCACTCCAACATACTGGGGAACGGTATTTTCTGCCATACAATGCTTCATATGGAGCCATATGGATGCTTGCTTGATAGTTATTATTGTAGGAAAACTTGACCAGATGCAAATGGTCCTCCCACAATCCTCCAAAATCTAGCATGCATGCTCTCAACATGTCTTCTAACGTCTGAATGGTTCGCTCTGACAGGCCATCTGTTTGTGGGTGATACACTATGCTAAACTTCAGGCGAGTACCAAGACTCTCTTGCATACTCTGCCAAAAGTAAGACGTAAACCTCGTATCCCTGTCAGACACGATGCTAACTGGTACTCCATGTAGGTGCACAATCTTTCTCATGTACATATCTGCTAAGGCCTCTGTCGATTGCCTAACTCTAAAGGGTAAAAAGTGTGCGGACTTGGTGAGTCTATCCATAATTACCCATACTGTATTGCGACTACTAGGACTCCTCGGAAAGCCCGTAACAAAGCCCATGGTGATGTGCTCACATTTCTACTCTGGTATAGGGAGTGGTTAAAGCAATCCTGCAGATCTCTGATGCTCAGCCTTGACTTGCTGACACACCAGGCACTTGGCCACAAAGCGTGCTATCTCTCTCTTCATTCCGTGCCACCAGTAGTACTGTCTCAAGTCCCTGTACATCTTCATGCCTACTGGATGTATAGAATAGGTTGAACTGTGTGCCTCTGTCATCAACTCCTGACGAAGTTCTCCATTTGGAACATAGAGACGATTTCTACATCTCAAAGTTCCGTCTTCATGTATTCTCAGTCCTATCTGTAATCCAGCCTCCATTCTCTGTCTAAGCCTCTAAAATCTGGCGTCTGTCGGCAAAGCAGCCTTATTCTCTCTACTAATGTTGACTGCAACTGAAAACTCGACAACTGTCCGTCCATTCTGGGCATAACGACCTCTATACCCATCTGCTCTAGCTCTCTCAACAGATGTTGTTGGGTGTTCATGAAGAATGCTATGGGTCTCCTGCTCAATACGTCAGCCACTATGTTGGCCTTTTCCGGATGGTACTGTAGCTCGATCTCAAAGTCTGTCATTACCTCGAGCTAACGTCTCTGTCTCTGGTTCAGCTCCTTTTGGGTCTAGACGTACTTTAGGCTCTTATGATCAGTAAATATCTTCACTCTTTCTCCATATAAATAGTGCCTCCATAGCTTCAAAGCAAAAATCACCGAGGCAAGCTCCAAGTCGTGGGTGGGATAGTTCTTCTCATGTGTCCTTAACTGTCTAGAATTATAAGCTACAACCTTTCCATGCTGCATCAGGACACATCCTAATCCTTTCCCAGATGTATTGCTATAGATCACGAATCCTCCGGGTCCAAAAGGTATGGTCAAGATGGGTGCTGTAGTCAAGCGCTTCTTCAACTCATCGAATGCCTTTTGACATTCCTCTGTCCAAGTAAACTCCTGCTCCTTTCGGGTCAAGCGGGTCATTGGCTCTGTTATCTTCGCGAAGTTTTCTACGAACCTCTGGTAATATCCGACAAGTCCTAGGAAACTCCTGCCTTCTGAGACATTGGTAGGGGTTGGCTATGTCTCTACAGATAAAATCTTCGCCGGATCTACTGAGATTCCATCTCCTGAGATGACGTGTCCAAGAAAAGCGACACGATCTAGGAGAAACTCACACTTGCTCAGTTTAGCATAAAGCCTCTCTCTTCTCAGCATCTCTAATACTAGTCTCAAGTGCTCTTCATGCTCCTCGTGGCTCTTTGAATACACCAATATGTCGTCAATGAAGACTACCACGAACTGGTCAAAGTATTGGTGGAATATTATGTTTATCAAGTTCATAAATACAGCAGGTGCATTCGTTAGCCCAAATGGTATTACTAAGAACTCGTAGTGACCATAATGAGTCATGAATAATGTCTTTTGAATGTCTTCTCTTTGCACCTTCACTTGATGGTAACCCGATCTTAAGTCGATCTTTGTGAACACTACTGCTCCCGTCAACTGGTCGAATAAATCGTCAATCTGCGGTAGGGGATACTTGTTTTTGATAGTCAAAGCATTAAGGGCTCTGTAATCAATAAACATGCGTACTGTTCCATCCTTCTTAGGCACAAACAATACTGGTGATCCCCATGGTGATGCACTAGGACGGATAAATCCCTTGCTCTGCAACTCCTCTAATTGTAGCTTCAGCTCGTCTAACTCCTTCTTCGCCAACCGGTATACATTAGAAGATACCGGTGCTGCTCCAGGTACTAGTTTGATGGTAAACTCCACGTCTCTATCTGGCGGTAAGCCTGGCAAGTCTTCAGGAAAAACATCCTCGAATTCTGCAACTATTGGCGGTGGTACAATCTCCATAGCCATACAAGTCCCCGCTATCTGTCCTACTCCTTGTTCGACGGTTCCTCGCATGTACTCGAACTCCGATTGATCTGGTGGTCTAAAAGTGACGCTACCCTTCCGGCAGTTCAGTACAGCATTATACTGGCTTAACCAGTCCATGCCTAACACCACATCAAAGTACGACATAGGCAATACCAAGAATCCTGCTTTTATCTCTCTATAACATACAATTATTGAGTTCATTCTGATAGTGCTAGTAACCGGCACGATACCTCCTCCGGTAAGAATCTTCCAACATTTAGGTAAGAGGGAAGTCGCTACTCTATGCATTGCTACGAATCTACTAGATATAAATGATAATGTAGCTCCAGAATCAAACAATGCAGTTGCGGGTAATGATGCAACTAAAATGGTACCTGTGATAGCTTCCCCTTCTGTTTCCTCCTCTGTAGCTGCTGTAGAAGCATGAAAAATACGCTGGATAGATATACGCAGCATATTTATGCAGAGCAGCGTAAACTGATGACCTCAGAGCCCCCAACGTCCAACAGAGCTCTTTCGCTAAGCACAGCAGAAAATATAAGCTCAAAGGACCATCCGCGTAATGCAGCACGTCCAGGCCGCTTCGGCGTAAAGAAGGTGCTACATCGCCTCTATGGTGTAAAACACATCCGCTTTCAATGCAACATTAAAGCGTACGAGGAACGCTTTGTATCCCCCGAAATGAACTTGTCAAATCACGCAGTGAACCTGACGTCTGACTCCTGGCAAAGAATACTGCACGGCTACCCAGACGACGGCTGGAATAATGACAGACCACTCGGGACACGCCTCTGCAATTAATGTGCAGGATGATGGCGGATCTTTGCATTTAATGCAGGGGATTTGATTAATATCACCGAACCGTCGTTTACTGACGTCTCCTCGACGTAAGCTTCTTTTACGCATACAAGGGGATACGCTGCCTTGTTTTACACAGGCAGACATGAACTGTTTATGCTTCGCGGAAGACAAACGGACTGCCACGTCAAAAGCTGCTCTTCGTACAGGTCTTGAGGCACGTCTCTGCACCTAATGCTCAGAACGGTGGCAGGCCTTCGAGATACGCCTCTGCAATTAATGCGCAGGATGATGGCAGATCTCTGCATTTAATGCGAGAGATTTGATTATATCTCCAAGAGCTATAATTCCGGCTAAGACGTCCACATCATTTCGGCTTCTACGCCTTCTCAGCCTCTATGACCACTCTGGCACGATTACGCAGCGGCTTCTACGCCCATTCAGCTTCTATGCTCACTCGGCTTCTACGCCCATTCGGCCTTCTGTGCCTACTCGGCTTCTATGCCATCAGGTTTCTACGCCTACCTGGCTTTTATGCCTACTTGGCTTCTACGCCATGGTGACAGACATTGGCTTCTACGCCAACCTCTTCTACACGAGGGATACCTACCTACGTGGCTTCTACGCCGTGATCTCCGTAGCGATTATACGCGTTTTGTCCCTTAGTTGGACCCGCGTCACATGCTTATTCAAAAGATTATCTATACGAAGGTATTGGTTATTTTAACCGTTGTGTAAAAGGGTGCTGTACTTTCCACTGCTCGATTTTTACACCGACTGAGTGGTCACTGTCATTAAAAACTCTATAAATAGAGACCTCTATCAACAGAGGATAAGGTCAAATTTTAGAGAGGTGGAAGAGATTGGGGAGAAAGAGTCTTGGAGAGAAAAGAATCCGGAGCTCAGGCAAGGAGTAGCGATCAACGACTTTGGCATCGTGCATCCATCCTCCTTAGCAACCTCCGAAGCTGCTCTCTGTCTTCTACGGCACCTCTTCATCATCGTGTGGTCCAAGGGCTAAAGCGATCGACTGCAGATCAGGCACCTATAGCAATATTTACCCAGATTTAAAAATTGTACTCGACATCCTCGTATAGGATTAATTGTACAAGCTTGTTTGTAAACCAAAGAAAACGGGTTTTGTATAAACCTCGTCTTATATACATTTCTTCTTTCGTTTATCACAATAAACAAGATGTCGACTCTGCTGGGGACATCTTTCTCTTCTGATGAGGAAGCGATTGCTCAACACGATACGGTATCCATGGGATCCGTGAAGAAGACACTGGTCGTCCAGTTCGACCAGTCTTCCTACGAAGACATGCTTCGGACATGGGGTAGCTCTCACCCTCTCTCTGTACAAGACAACAGGAAGCTGCGCAAGGTCTGGATGCCCAAGACATCCACTACCATTCCTCTCGACTCTCCGATCTCTCCGATCTCTTCGACCAACGAGGTTGTAGCATTGCTCCCTCCGCGCCTTGCACATAAAATTCAGTCTCCCGTCTCTGGCGGAATAGACTAAACTTCTGGCAATGACTTAGTGCCAACCCAGAAGTACATCCCGCGCCTTGCACGTAAAATTCAGTCTCCCGTCTCTGGCGGAATAGACAAAACTTCTGGCAATGCCTCAGTGCCGACCCAAAAGTATACCCCGCGCCCTGCGCGTGAAATTCAGTCTCCCGTCTCTGGCGGAATAGACAAAACTTCTGGCAATGCCTTTGGGCTAGCCCGGAAGTCCACTTCACGCCCTGCGTGTAAGACTACATCTGCCTTACACGGAAAAGCAGATGATCCCTGCAAACTACGCAAGGGAAAGAAAGTAGCAGACTCCTCAACTTCTCGGCCTCTACGCCAGCAAGGGAAGAATCTGCCCGCTCTCCGGATTACGCGAAGAACTGATGGCCGACTGGGGGCCTCCTCGGCTCTACGCCAACCGGATCAGATCTTTGAACTACGCCAGGTGGAATCCTTCAGCGTACAGAAGGCTCGATTGACGAAAAGATACCCTCCTCGGGGATTATCCGCCACCCAGATGGCCAACCTGTTGTATACGGGTGGCACAGGGAAGAGAAGGAACAAGCCATCATCTTCTTCTTCTGCAACTTCTACTGACCTGCGTAAATATCTAATCCAGAAACGCAAGGAGAGGGGATCCTCCAGCATGGCTATTATGTCGCCTAATGAGCACTATTGTAATAATCACAGGATTGTAATTAATTGTTGCTGTTCTAAAGCAAAACGGCCAATTTTTGACCGGCTGAGCTACTCTCCATCTTTCCTAGAAGAAGAGCCCAAGCATGCATCTGTGAACATGGCATCACATATACCTGGAGGGAGCTCAGGCTCAAGACGTCCGTCCTCTAGAATTCCGAGCCGAAAAAAATTCAACATGCTCCTTAGGGACACCGAAGCTGGGGTATTCCAGAACACTCGTTCGAGGTCACGACAACTGACTTCGTGCTCTTCTGATTCCGATGCTGGGGGTCACCATTCTCCCGAATCAGATACTGAGAGTATAGAGTCAACTTCTGTAGCAACCTATACTCATCCTTTAATGACGCACAGGGATATGGGAGTTTATGCCATTGGAGATGAACACGAGGAAGCCACGCCATTAGGGAACGCTGAGCAACACATTATTACACTAGAGACATCTCTGAAACAAATGCAATCCATGATAGAGAACATGCACCAAATGATGCTAACTCAACAGGCGGCTGCTATAGCTCAAACATCGGCCCCGCCTACTCAGATACGTGTGGGAGTGGACCTACCACCATCCAACACAATCCAAGAGTCTGCTCTAGATCAAGAGTCAGCTGGTCCTCCACTTCCTCACTCGGAGAATGTACTACCTCCTGCGAGAGTCATGGTACAACCAACTCCGCACCATTCCATGGTCTCGCTACCAGTTAAAAATCCGATGCAAGCAGTGCGGGAGTTGAAAGACCAATTTGATGCCTTGAAGCACAAAGATCAGCTCAAGAAATTGGGAATCAACCAGCCATACCCAGCTATCTGGGAAGAGGTCCCTTTTTCTCCGTGGTACAAACCTCAGACTATGGCCCTGTTCAAGGGAAAAACATCACCAAGTCAGTACATGAACTATTTCAGTATGATGACGGTGTTGCTATAAGGGAATGACGCCCTCCTCACCCGGGTATTCAAGGGCTGTCTCTCAGGAGTAGCTTATCAGTGGTACCGCAGCCTGGCGGACAACTGTATTACTTCCTTCGAAGACTTCAAGGCTTTATTCTTCACACGATTCTACGAGGGAGGAATGGACATGTCTATGTCCTCTCTCATCGAAGTCAAGCAAAGGGAAAAAGAGGACATTCGCACCTTCGTCGAACGTTTTCGTCAAGCCACTTTACAGATGCCTCAAGGAGTTCCAGACTCAGCATTGGTAGACATTTGCAGGAAGAACCTTCTTCCCGTGATCTCGGTGTTCATAGGACCATATCAGTTCCATGATTGGCCCTCGTTCATCATCTCAGCGGTAGCCGCCGAGGACAATAGTCGCAAGGTGCGTGACAGTGGCATCATGATCTCTACCTCTGACAGAGGCAAGAGGTCACCCCCCAATGGCGACCATCCTCGCAGTTCCAAAGGAAAAGAAGCTCTGGCGATCAATACGTCCAGACAGAAGACTGCGGCAACCATGCAGACGAAACCTGGGACTTCTAGGCCCGTCGAGGTATACTCTTTCGACGACGACGATATCCCGAGTATATTCGAGTGTCTCGTCAAAAGTGGCAAGATCACCCTTCCGGAGGAGAGGCGGCCCAGTGAAGTCGGCAGTGCCAACAACCCCAAGTACTGCATCTTCCACAGATACGTACACCACCCAATAAAGGCGTGTTACATATTGAAAAGGAAGATCCAAGAGCTGATCGATGCTAAAGCCATCACTCTGCGCAATAGCGAGAAGACGGTCACGGCCAACATGATCTCTTTGTAATTTGGCAATCTGCCTCCCCAAGAAGTACCGGACGGTATTACACCTATTTCTCGGACAACGATAAACATCGTTAATCTCCCTCCGGCAAGGGGTCAAAATCACGACCTGTTACCCCTAACTACCCAGAGAGGCGAGATTATGTGGGTTCACCCAGACCTGGTGTCGGAGCTCAAAAAAGAGACTAATGCTACTAAGGCTAAGTCCAGGAAGAACTCCAAATGCAAGCCATGCCATATGGTTGCAACTTCTTCGACATCAGACGAAGACGAGGTTTTGGCCACAGCAACCCCCTCAGGGAAGGCTTACCTTAAGGACTACGGAGCAAGCCAGGAAGATGCACCTGCAGATGCTTCAGCTGCCAAGCCTTCAGAACCAGAGCCCACCGTACCAGAGGCCGGTCCTTCGAGACCAACTTCCGCGGACAAAGGGAAGCAAAAAGAAGTGCGCTTCGATAAACCTGTGAAAAATATTCAAAACAAAGGTTTAGAGAAGCCGTACAACTTCGACATCCTGGCCCAACTGGCTAATACACCGGCCAGGTTGTCCATCTTCGAGCTACTCAGGCTCTCCCAAGACACTCGTCTAGCCCTGAGTGAAGCATTGATGCAGGCGGATACATACTTGACCCAACTCAAGTCCCCCGACGAAGAACTTGCGGCGTGTCCTCGATGCCACAGTGTGATGGAGGTGGTCCCAAACATCACTTTCACCCAAGACGATATGCTGTTAAAACATATCCGGCATGACAGACCCCTCTACCACACCGGGTACGTCGGTTCCATGGCGGTCGACCGGATTCACATAGATCCGGGATCCTCAATCAGCATCATTCCTCATAGTCTGCTCAGACCGCTGAGGATTCCTACCAGCGAACTGGCTTACACCACCACTACTATCGTGGGTTTCAACGCCGGAAGAAGTAAGCCGTTGGAAAAAATTCGCCTGAGGATCCAGATTGGCAACCTCAGATCGGTGGCTACATGCTACGTCATCGATTCAGAGGTGTCCTACAACATCCTGCTGGGAAGACCATGGATCCACGACCACAACATCGTTCCTTCGACTCTACATCAATGCTTCAAATATGTAGACACCCAAGGGACAGTACAAACGGAGGTTGCTGACCTAAACTCGTTTAAAGGAGTAGAATCCTACTACTCCGACGCCGTGTTATACTCTCAAGACTACACGGAAGAGGTGTCAGCCCAAGCAGAGAAAGAATCCCACCGGGAGCCTGAAGAGCCTTCTGCCAAGCAACCTCTGTCAATCAAGGTAAAGGACGGACTACCCGTCCAAAAGCCATAGAGCCTATGGTTATCCACCTGAACAAGACCAGGTCAGGGAAAGGGGGTGATCCTCTAGTGATCACTCTGAACCAGAAGCCTCCGCCCCTAATCATCAACCTTCGGCGCAACAAGCAGCCGAGTGATGTAAATGCAACCAGGAATGCGACTTCTGATAATAATAAAGGACCTCTTTTCCAGTATATCGACGCTCGGATTCCAAATCAGGAATCCTCTCCCCATGACGATATAGAGCCTATAGCACAAAAATTCTTGGCAGCTATAGATTCCTATCATCCGTACATATGGGAAGTGGTGTCATCATCCAATGTCACCACGATATATGGACCACATGAGGATTCTATCTTCATTGTTCCACCTGCCCACAACGGTCAGCGTTCAATAGTCTTCGGCCGCATGCGCAACGAACAGACTATACATGCAGATTTTTTCGATGACGATGCTGGTGAAATGCAAGTTCACAGGTACAACCCGCAAGCCTTGAAGATCATGCAAAATATGGGTTACAACTTGAAGATGGAACCAGGTCTCAACTACGGGAAAGGCAGACGAATACCGCTGCTCGACAATCCCCACTATCAACAAACCCGTTTTGGGTTAGGGTATGCCACCTCCCTTACGACTTCCAAGTCAGAGGAGGATATCTTTTTCCCTTTTCAAGATGGCTCATCGCCCTCCGACTCATCTCATGCTCTCGAGCGAACATTATATGGTAGTGACAGATTCCTTCGAATCAGACGAACAAGAATCTGAACTATTTGAGAATGACGCTTGGGCACAGCAGATGGATACACAATAGGAGTTCCGCTTCGAGCAGAGAGAACCTTCCACTAAAAATGAAGTTATCCAGATTGACGTAGGGGATGAACTTTCACCAAAGCCGATATTTATCAGTAACAACCTTTCCGAAGAAGAAAGGGAAGAAATTACCCAGCTGATAAAAGAATATATCGACGTCTTTGCGTGAAATTATGAAGATATGCCCAGTCTGGATCCAAAGGTGGCTACTCATAAGCTCAACATATTGCCCGATTCGAAGCCTGTGAAGCAGCACCAACGCCGGTTCCGCCCGGACATGATGGACGCCATTGAAGCTAAAGTCAAGAAGTTGATAGCCAGTGGCTTCATCCGTGAAGAACAGCATCCCGACTGGGTCGCCAATGTAGTCCCGGTCATAAAGAAGAATGGGAAAGTACGTATCTGCATCGATTACCGAGATCTGAATGCAGCCTGCCCCAAGGATGAATTCCTCCTTCCCATCACAGACGTCATGATTGACAATACATGCGGTTTTGAACGTATGCCTTTCATGGACGGATTTTCAGGATACAATCAGATCAAGATGCATCCTGAAGACGAGAAGTATACTGCCTTCCGGACACCACTGGGGGTATATTGCTATACGGTCATGCCCTTCAGATTAAAGAGTGTCGGGGCTACGTACCAACGGGCTATGAGTAACATATTCCATGAGCATTTACGCAAGACAGTGGAGTGTTACGTGGACGATGTAGCTGTCAAATCCGCCCCAGGGATAATTACATCCAAGACTTGAAGACAGTATTTGAATTGATGTGCCAACATCAACTCAAAATAAACCCTACAAAGTCCTTTCTGGGGGTATCTAGCAGCAAATTTCTGGGATTTGTCATCACCGCCAAAGGCATTCAAGTGGACCCTGATAAAGTCAAGGCCATCTTAGAAATGCGACCGCCCCGCAATCTGAGGGAACTTAGGGGATTTCAAGGTCGTCAGGCTTATATCCGAAGATTCATATCCAACCTCTCCGGGAGATGCCAGCCCTTTTCTCGTCTTATGAAGAAAGGTGTATCCTTCGTGTGGGACGAAGCCTGTCAGCAAGCGTTCGGAGATATCAAGCGCTACCTCACTAGCCCGCCGGTTCTGGTACCTCCCGTCATAAGAATACCATTCGTGCTATATGTTCGAGCAATGGATCATTCTCTGGGAGCTCTTCTCGCACAAAAGAACGGTATGGGCCACGAGCAGGCTATCTACTACCTCAGCAGGATGATGGTCGGAGCCGAACACCGATACAACCCTATGGAGAAAGAATGCTTGGCTCTGATGTTCGCTATTCAGAAAATGCGACACTATGTCACGGGCCAAACCATTCATATCATCTCCAGGATCAATCCTCTTCGGGTACTGATGAGCAAACCAAGTGTCCTTAATTCCCGACTCGCGACTTGGGCGATGTTATTAACGCCATATGACATAGTGTACGTCCCTCAGAAGTCCGTCAAAGGCCAAGCATTGGCTGACTTTCTAGCTGCTCATCCGATTCCGGAGTCCTCCAAACTTTACGAGGACATTCCCGACGAAGTTGCGGAATGTAATTCCACAATGGAAAGTGAGGCATGGCAACTGTTCTTCGATGGCGCCTCCAGGACTGGTCCCAGGGGAAACGTGGTTTCAGGAGTAGGGATCATCCTAGTCACTCCTGATAAACTCGTTGTCTACCGAGCATATTCTCTTAGCGAGCCCTGTTCTAACAATGTGGCAGAGTACAACGCTCTACTAATCGGGCTCCAAGTTGCTAAAGAGCTGGGAGTCGAATCTTTGGAAGCCTTCGGTGATTCTCTGCTGATCGTCAATCAAGTCAGAGGAATATATGAAGTCCGAAATCCAGACCTCATCCCCTATCACCGAGCGACGGTCAAGATAGCCATGATATTCAAAGGATTCTTCCTTAAGCATGTACCTCGATCTCAGAATCTAGAAGCTGATGCCCTAGCCAGTCTAGCTGCAGATTTAGCCACTCCTATAAGAAGGCAATCCTTCTTAACAGAGATTTATTTTGTGTGAAGAACAACTTCCACATCGAACGCAGCCACGCTGTGGACGCAGATCCTCCCAAGAGAGACTGGAGAAGTCCCTTTATAGATTTCGTGGCATAAGAAATCTTGCCGGAGGACCCTAAAGAAGCAATATCTGTCAAAAGACGATAATTACGCTTCTACTTCGACGCATCGTCACAATGCCTATATCGTCGGTCTTATGATGGGCTATTATTACGATGTCTCTCTGGTGATGAAGCACAGCGGATTATCCGTGAAGCTCACGATGGCGTGTGCGGGGCGCATCAACCCGGTCCTAAGCTACAGGATCGTATCAGAAGAATGGGCTATTACTGGCCCACTACGATCGCAGACGCAATCAAGTATGCCAGACGATGCAGAGCCTGTCAGGTTCATGCAGACTTTATAAATCAACCGTCCGAACATCTATATCCTACGGTTGCATCCTGGCCTTTCGAAGCATGGGGTATGGATATCATTGGTCCTATTCACCCGTCTTCTTCCAGAGGTCACCGGTTCATACTGGCCATCACGAACTATTTCTCCAAATGGGCAGAGGCGATCCCTCTTGCTGAGGTAAAGGCATCTAATGTGATCAGCTTCATCAAGCATCACGTCATTTATCGCTTTGGGATTCCCCGAAGGATAATCCATGACAATGGGCCTCAGTTCATCAGCCAAGCGTTTCATCGATTTTGCGATAAAAGTCGGATACAAAATATTGCCTCTACGGCGTATTATCCAGTTGCCAATGGTTTGGCGGAAGCCTTCAACAAAACCATTATCAAGCTCTTGAAGAAGTTCATCTCTTCGAACAAGAGAGATTGGAACGAGAAGCTGGGAGAATGTCTCTGGGCATACCGCACAACGGTCCGAGCACCGACAGGTTGTACACCATTCTTATTGGTCTACAGGAGTGAAGCAGTTCTTCCTATCGAAATTCAAATTCCGTCACTCAGGATAGCCGTAGCTAATGAGTTAACTCAAGAAAAGAATGACCTATTAAGGCTTCAAGAGCTAGAAGGATTAGACGAGAAATGCCTCCAAGCTCAGCAGCGCATCACGCTCTACCAAGCATGCATTTCCAGAGCTTTCAATCATAAAGTAAAGGAAAGGGTGTTCAAAGTCGGCGAGCTAGTCTTAGCCGTCAGAAGGCCGATGATTCTTACTCATAGGAGTAAAGGAAAATTCCAGCCCAAATGGGAAGGCCCTTACGTGATCGAGACAATGTTCTCAAACGGCGCTTACAGGTTAGCCCAGCCTAATGGAGACCTCATAATGGATCCTATCAACGACAAATTCCTGAAAAGGTACTATGCTTAACCTACTTTGCTCAAGTGGAATATGGCGAAGATCTCATTCTGACAAAACTACTTCCAAGACAAAACTAGTTGGGGCATATTCTATCATGTCCGTATGACCTCTGAATAGATATGTCCTGCTAAAGTTTACCGAGAGTATATCACGTCCATACTACCTCTGATATAACTTTCACCCAAACCTGTCATTTATATTCCAAAATGATGGGTCCACAAAGTCAGATGAAAAGCCTCTTTATTATTCCCAAAAAAGAGCAAAATTACATTTGCAAAGCAAAGAAGAGTACATCATTAGGGGAGAGCGGTCAAATCACGAATCTGCTGCGCCAGTGCAGCCATTCTCGCATTCCTGGAGTCCAAAGCTGTAGCTCGAGCTCGCTCCAACCTTGTCTCCTCATCATTCAAGCCGGATAAATCAGAGAGGGCATGTGCAAGAGCGGCGTGCATGGCACTCGCATGTGCCAAGTTCTGTTGAGCCGCTTCAATTTGGCTCTGTAACACATGTACACCTGCGGCTGAAGCGCGAGACCACTCCTTCGCTAAAGCGAGCTTAGCCTCCAACTTGCGGACCCTCGCTTCATTTCCTTCATGTTCAGCTTTGCTCTTGGCCAACTGGGAACGACACACTCTAAGATGGTATGCTCATCATTCATCTCCTTCTGCCGCGTCTCGACGGACTTCCTCAGAGCTTCCAACTCCCCCAGCCTTGCAGTCAAGGAGTCATATTCAGCCTGGACCAGATCGTCAATACTGTCTTGAGATAGCTCTAGGTATTCGTTAATGGATTGCTCCAAACCATTAACCACCTCCTCCAGGGCGTCAGCTATCCCAGTGTCGCCGAATTCCCTGACCGGCGCTATCGCAATCTGAGAGGACCTCTTCAAAACCTTAAAGCTCAAGTTCTTCTCCAACACCCTGGATATGAGCATCTTCAGGGTGGTATGGAAAATGCCGGTGTACTGCTCAGTCACCAGGGCTAGGTCTGAATGGATGCTGGGAGTGGCTGCGATATTGGCAAACCCCGCTCCAGGCACGACCGCGGAGGACGTCGCCACGGCCGTCGCCTCCACAGGTGGTGCGACGAAAGATGAAGCGCCAACGCCAGACGAAGTAACCAACGTACTCGAAGGAGGCATTGTCGCAATGACAGGCTCGTCCTTTTTAGGCATCGAAACCTCGTCGGCAGGCGAGCCGGCACCCGAAGATGCTTCCTCGTTAAAATCAGGCACCTCAATATCGCCGCTAGGACCTGACACAGAGCCGAAGGGCGCATCTATATCACCCTCTCCGAAGAGGTCTTCCCCTGAAAAGAAGACAAAAGGAAGTTAATGTTAACATAATATTAATTTTCCTAGAGAAGAGGCATAAAGACGACATTTACCCATAGCCGCCGGCATATATGTCGCATCTGCAGCCTGTACAGCTATATCATTTCTTAATGATGCTAGGCAAGCTGTCATACCTGGAGAAAGGGGTCTGCGAACTGACACGGGCAAGTAGTCTTCCAGGTCCTCCTCAAATTCCAACCGAGGCTCATCGGCTGGAATCTCGCCAGGTGCGCTCACAGGCGCGGCATGAGTCCCTCCCGATGCCGACCCAACTAGAGGTATACGGAATCCTATTATACTCAGCCCCGGATGCGACTTCATTCCACTACCTGAAGCAGTAGCAGCGACAGCAGCCTCCAACTGAGATTCTCCGGCACCGTCGGCCGAAATTGTAGAAGGGCCCTCTCTAAAAGGCGAGGAACCTCCAATCAAAGAATCATCCTCAACATGGGGAGAAGCAGGCTCACTTCCAGGAGCCTCAATACCAGGAATCCGGAGAGGACGAGTAACCGTCTTCTTCTTCCTCTTACGAGGGGAAGTCTCCTTCGGAGCAGGAGCCCTTCGCTTCCCAGGGATTACCAAAGCCCCTGCAGGCGGAGGTACTTCACCCCTCGGTACCGATACAAAAGGCTCATCCGAAGTAACGGACTCCTCACCCTCGTCAGAAGAAATCGAGGGGACTTTGACTCTTCCACCAGGTTTGGAAGAGGGCACCCTAAAACTTTTACGCATATAAAAATCACGATGGAAGGTGTTGGTGGCCACATAAAACTGGGCATACGAGTGGAGGATGCGCAACTCCGTGGAGAGTGTGGTGATGGGCAAAGTAAAAATTGCCCCAGTACAGCCCATGATGAAATATCGCCATCCCCTCGCTCCATCGATGAGTCCACCTCTGGACCTGAAGCTGGTGACGGCGTTGCCCACGTGCAACTGATCATACCCAAACTACCTGGCAAACCGACTAGGCAGGTAGGGTTCAAAGAAGCACTGGTCTTCACTTCTGTATAGCAAGTGGGAAAGTCTAATGCAGACCAACCAATTAAAAGCCTCGGGAGAGAGAATGGTCTTCTCTCTACCTGAATCCTCAAGCCTAATCCCCGATTGATTGCGATGTACCGAGGGGACAATGCATAAGAGCTTCCAGCTATGGCCGCAATTCAGCACCCGCCGACAGTCTAAAACTGTGAGCACATTCCAGGAGGATTTCTTATAATTCAGCAGGAAACTACCCCCCAAGCTACTACCGGAACCTGGAGACATCACCCGGGGGTTATGGAGAATTAACCATCCCATCAAATACAGGTATGGTAATTCCACCCGGGGAAAGGTTTCACGCCGAGCTTCATCGACGAGCAACGCCTCAGTCATCGCCCTCAGGCCAGCTTGTATGCGACACACCATGGCAGGAAACAAGCCTAGTCTCGCCCCAAACACCAGGCGCACTGTAGTCCACAAGGTGTTGCGGTGAATACGATCCGCAGATGTGATGCCAGGTACCACCAGTCGGCGCAGCCATATAGAGAGAAAGCCAGCCAGTTGAGCTTCCTTGGACAGAGGCCTGCGACAATGCCTCAGATAACTGTAGGCCTTAGTACCTGCAAGATATCTTCCAATCCCTTCGCCGAGGATCTGATCTGGAGCCCCAGCGTCTTCCATAAGATCGTCGACTACCTGAGCAGTAAGCGCGCTCAGATAATTCACAGGCTGATACTTGCTCTCTAAAACTTTCTCCGGCTGAGCAGTCCTTGCCCGGTGAAAAAAGAGGTAGGACATCCATTTGCTAGTGTAAGCCAAATCTGAAGGCTCACCGTAGAAGGCGGTGCAAGCAAGGTAGTGGCACATCAGCTCCTGGTACACTTTCACTACCCGAGGATCTGAATCCCCCAGCTCCCGGTTCGTGGGAACATACTCTTCATACGGAGTATCCCCCATCGGCAGTCTCGAGATCTCTGTCATCTCATGGAGGGCCAATTCCAGCTCCCCCAGTGGAGTGGCGAAAGTCCCGGTAAGCGAAATATATCGCTCTATCAGTGCCAGAAACAGGTTGGGGTTAGGAGGTAACCCAACGCTAGTGGCACTCACAGCCGCAAACAGACCGATGTTCTCCAACTCGATCTAAAAATGCTTCAGGGCCCAATCAACTAAGCGAGCCCATCGAAGATTTGTTGAGATCATCCACCCATTGTACCGAGGATTCACCTTGGGGTATACTCCTCCGCGCCCCATGAAATCATTGCAGAAGGTCGACAATTGCACCGGCTGGAGCACCAAGCTGTCTTCACTCGGGACACTGTCCGGGTACAATCCCCTGAACGACGTTACAGGGCCGGAAGGGCGGCCGACAAATAGGCCAGATCCTTTCTTATAGAAGATCTTCCCTAGCTTGTCGTGAAGATCGGGAGTCAGCATCCACGACATCCTCCTGGGAGGTGTAGCATGGAAGAATGTCGAGATGGGATAATCTCTCGGCATCTTGGGCAGATTCAAGACCAAAACCCTGACAGGGAAAACCCAGAGTTCTTTCTTGGGCTTCATCTGGGACTGCTTATCAATCATGTCCCCGAAAAGGAAAGCCGGCTTTATATACTGGTCCCCGTCTACGTACGTCAGGGGCTCTCCATTAATCAAGTTCACCAGCATTCGTTTGCCCTAAGACGATATCAGAATTTCCCTTCCTTCGGGATACTGGGGCCCGGAGATAGGAAATGTCACGTGCGACAGATCCTCTAGATAGTTGGAGTGCAGCATCCCGACGGCAGAGCCCATCACCTCGGCTAGCGGAGACTCATGCAAGTTAACTACAGAGGTGCAAGAAAAACACGTCAGTTTCTATACTGGACATTACAGTCTTGCAGCATATGCCCAGAGGCAACAGTCTATGCTCTACGCCAAGACTGTAAAAACTTGATCGTTTATGCCGGAATTTTCATCCAGAAGCGTAAAATTCAAGTCGGCAGTATACAGTCTGTGCTTTACGATAGACTGCCAAAATTCGAGATGTTACGCCGAAATTTTCATCCACAAGCGTAAAACTCAAATTTTACTGTATACACCAAATTTTTGGCAGTCAAAGCTCTTACGCTCAACTGCGAAAATATGGAGTTTTTACGTTGACATATTAGAAATGTGGGCGTAAAAGATGAAACGTCTCCGTGCATCATCTTCCTCAAAGAGGCTATCAGCACAGAAGACGACCTAGCGCGGTCACGTTCAACGTGTGCGAAGGATTTTTCTTCGGTCTCTTTTTGTCCCAAGAACTCTACCTTTCAGGCCGGGTGCAATGCTCGTCGGCGGGACACTTCGCTTAGAATAGAGTTCGCCTTGCCCGACAGGAGGCACTCCCGCTCGAGCGGAAGAACGAGAAGAAGAAGAATGACCTTCTTTCCCTTAGAGGAGGAGGTTGGCTTCGAGGCCATTACTGGAAACTTTGAAGACTCGGGGAAGAAACGAAGAAGAACTCGAACAGTTGAAGGCTTTCTTTCGCAGAAGACGGATGGAAAGTTTTTCTCTCAGAAACTTGGGATATATATAGAGTTCGGATGGACTCCTCGGACCCCGAACCAAATCTCCTAATTAATGTTCGGTTATGATTGGGTCCTACGTCAGCAAAAGGCGGAAAGTCAGCGAATTCGAAAAGTTTTTCGCGCAAAGCAGGTTCGTGGTTTCTACGCTAAGGAGATTTCTACGCTCGACAGCTACAGATCTACGGTTTTACGCTTGCAAGCTATAAGTCTATGGTTTTACGCCCCGATGCCTTTGTGCTCGGTAGCTTTTATGCTCGAGAGGCCACAAACCTACGACTTCACGCTCAGCAGATACCAAATCGATGATCTCACGCTCGGTGGTATTTAGTTTACGCTCAGAGGCAACAGATCCACGACTTCACGCTCAGAAAATTTTTTTTTCAGAAGCGACAAATCTACAGTTCTACGCTAAGGAGCTTTCTACGCTCGACAGCTACGAATCTACGGCTTTACGTTCGACGACTATAAGTCGGGTTTTACGCCCAGATGCCTTTGTGCTCAGTAGCTTTTATGCTCGAGAGGCTACAAATCTACGACTTCATGCTCAGGAACTACAAGTCTATGATTTCACGCTCGGTGGTGTTTAGTTTACGCTCAGAGGCTGCAAACTTATGATTTCATGCTCCACGACTTCCCGCACATCTGAAAGGTACGCAGGCCAGAGTACGCATACATCCGAACGATTCTCAAAGCGGTCAATTTCAAGAGTTCACACAGAAGATACTCCTTCTTGGCCACAAGATATCCCAAATACCCGAAGCATACAGAGTTCAACATTAAAAAAATTACTCTTCTTCATGGGTCGATTGGAAGTTCATCCAGACTCCAGTCTGAATATTTTATCTATCAAGATGGCAACTCAGTTTGACAGCCATTTCTCGCCCCGTTCCGAGAGATTTTTGGGAAATCATCCTTGAAGATGATGTCTGAACAAGAATGATGTTCATCAGAAGCAACAGTTCAGAATTCTATGCGGTCCCTCACTCCTAAACAGCAGGACAGTTCGAACACTCGAATGCTAAAGCGGCTTTTTATGCATCTCTAGTTATGCGTAAAAGACAGGACAGGACCTAGCACTCTTTCTAAACAAGGGTCGGCGTAAAAGAATCAGATGTGTCGAAGCTACACATATTCAGACTTCACAGCAAAAATTATGGCAAGATGATCATATGCACGGAAGAAAGACGATTTTATTAAAGATTAAAATCATGATTACATATGAGGAAAATCCAGTCTACAAGGATTTTCTTCATTTTTATGATTACATATGAGGGAAATCCTGTCTACAAAGGGCTTCCTCATCATCGTCTGAAGATCGCACCCAGAATCTGTTCTGCCAGGTTCTCGCATGGGCACAATTCTTCATCCATCTTCTCCAGCAGTCAGTCGGTTGCCGCAAACTGACTGACATATTGGTCAGTGGTGGGAGGATACAGAACTGGGCATAGGCCCATACTGCCAACAGAAAAAAAGCAGAGTAAATCTGCTTTCTTACATCCGACGCCATGGAGGTAACAGGAGAAGGCGCCACTTGCAAGCAGCGTGGTAAAATATGATTCTTCCTTTCTCCCGAAGAACCACCATATAAAGTTGCTGATTATCCCGAGCAAAGGAGGCTATGATATCCTTCCATGATCCATCGTTATAGAGGACATTTGCTCGAAGACACCTTCTTTTTCGGCCCCTTACATGCGGGAAGAACATGGTCTTCTTCTTCCTCAGATCGACCCGACGGACTCCGGCGATTATCTCTGTGTGGCAAAGGAAATACGGGAAGAACAGGTTAACTCCTCAGCCTTTTTATAGGCGAGTGAGGTCACACCGATACCCAATGAATCTGCCATAAAGTCAGCCTCGACCGTTTCAAAGCTCCATTCAGAAACATTTTGAGTTACGAGGAGTGGTTCATGCTTCATTCAAAGCGTTCCAAATTATGAAGAATTTGAAAGCTTTGAAGGGGGTCTTGTAGAAGCATAAAAAATACGCTGGATAGCTATACGCAGCATATTTATGCAGAGCAGCGTAAACTGATGACCTCAGAGCCCCCAACGTCCAACAGAGCTCTTTCGCTAAGCACAGCAGAAAATATAAGCTCAAAGGACCATCCGCGTAATGAAGCACGTCCAGGCCGCTTCGGCATAAATAAGGTGCTACATCGCCTCTATGGCGTAAAACACATCCGCTTTCAATGCAACATTAAAGCGTACGAGGAACGCTTCGTATCCCCCGAAATAAACCTGTCAAATCACGCAGTGAACCTGACGTCTGACTCCTGGCAAAGAGTACTGCACGGCTACCCAGACGACGGCTGGAATAATGACAGACCACTCGGGACACGCCTCTGCAATTAATGCGCAGGATGATGGCGGACACTGCATTTAATGCATGGGATTTGATTAATATCACCGAACCGTCGTTTACTGACGTCTCATCGGCGTAAGCTTCTTTTACGCATACAAGGGGATACGCTGCCTTGTTTTACACAGGCAGACATGAACTGTTTACGCTTTGCGGAAGTCAAACGGACTGCTACGTCAAAAGCTTCTCTTCGTACAGGGCTCGAGGCACGTCTCTGCACCTAATACTCAGAACGGTGGCAGGCCTTCGAGACACGCCTCTGCAATTAATGCCCAGGATGATGGCAGATCTCTGCATTTGATGCGAGAGATTTGATTATATCTCCAAGAGCCGTAATTTCGGTTAAGACGTGCACATCATCTCGGCTTCTACGCCTTCTCGGCCTCTATGACCACTCTGGCACGATTACGCAGCGGCTTCTACGCCCATTCAGCTTCTATGCTCACTCGGCTTCTACGCCCATTCGGCCTTTTGTGCCTACTCGGCTTCTATGCCATCAGGTTTCTACGCCTACCTGGCTTCTATGCCTACTTGGCTTCTACGCCATGGTGACAGATATTGGCTTCTACGCCAACCTCTTCTACATGAGGGATACTTACCTACGTGGCTTCTATGCCGTGATCTCTGTAGCGATTATACGCATTTTGTCCCTTAGTTGGACCCGCGTTACACGCTTATTCAAAAGATCATCTATACGCAGGTATTGGTTATTTTAACCGTTGTGTAAAAGGGTACTGTACTTTCCACTGCTCGGTTTTTACACCGACTGAGTGGTCACTGTCACTAAAAACACTATAAATAGAGACCTCTATCAACAGAGGACAAGGTCGAATTTTAGAGAGGTGGAAGAGATTGGGGAGAAAGAGTCTTGGAGAGAGAAGAATCCGGAGCTCAGGCAAGGAGTAGCGATCAACGACTTTGGCATCGTGCATCCATCCTCCTTAGCAACCTCCGAAGCTGCTCTCCGTCTTCTACGGCACCTCTTCATCATCGTGTGGTCCAAGGGCTAAAGTGATCGACTGCAGATCAGGCACCTATAGCAATATTTACCCAGATTTAAAAATTATACTCGACATCCTCGTATAGGATTAATTGTACAAGCTTGTTTGTAAACCAAAGAAAACAGGTTTCGTATAAACCTCGTCTTATATACATTTCTTCTTTCGTTTATCACCATAAACAGCTGCTAGTGCAAAGGCTTGTCTGTGCCTCTATCCTCGGTCTGCTGTTGAGCTCGATCAAACTGTGCCTCCTGTGGGGACAAGGGTGGTCCCCTCTGAAATACTCCAAGTGCTGGTGGACGTTGACCTCCTGGCGGTGATAGTATCCTCAGAATTGGTGCGGTTGGCCTCTGTCCGGCCGACGGTGCTGTCTCTCTGCATTGCGGGCAGTCTCAAACTTGGTGCTGGTTTGACCCATAAATCAGACATGTCCTCAGTCTTCTTCTGCAGTCCTTCTCGTAATATCCTCTCTTACCATAGTGGTAGCAAGTCAGAAGCTCCTTTTGCTGGTATGGCATCGCCTTTTGCTGTGTCTGTGCTCCGGGACGTCGGTTCGGTCCTCCTGCTCTGGGCTGTGCTTTGGCTGGTATAGTAGTACTGGAACGTCTAGCTCCTCTGACGATGGCCTCCTAGATTCTCGCCTCCGCAAGAAGCTCTTTATAAGAAATCCTCGCCTGTATGGTGGTATATCTCTGTAGCTCAAAATTGAGACCGTGATGAAATCTCTGGGCCTTCTCTTGATCATTGGGTATCAGGACGGAGCCAAATCTGCTAAGGCGGCTGAACTCCGCGTCATAGGCATCAACAGTCATATTTCCCTGTTCTAGAAGTAGGAACTGGGAGTATAGGGCATTTCTGACTGTAGCTGGAAAATACTTTGCATGGAAGTACTCTAGAAATTGTTTCCAAGTCTGGTTCTTGCCCACACTGCGCTCAATGGAATCCCACCAGTGATGGGCGTTGCCTTTTAGTTGGGCCCTCACTACGGTCATCCAAAGGTCGGGGTGCAGTTGCGAAGCCTCTAGTAACATTTTCGTGTTGGCGACCCAATCGGAGATCTGCTCGGCAGTCTCATTGCCCGAGAAAGTATCTGGTCCCATCTGTCGGAACCATCTAACAGTGCCACCTGTCTGGGCTGGTGGAGGTGCTGGTACGGGTGCTGGGACTGGTTTCCTTTCTAGTACCGTCATCAGACTCTGTCTCAATGTCTCTGTCTGCTGCCACTGTGCTTGCATCATTGCTTGGAAGAACTGAAGCATCTGTGGCTGGCCATCTAGCTGTGGCATCTTGGGTGGATAAGGTGGAGGCGGTGGTACTGGAATCTCTGGCTGGGCAGTAGGCGTCTCCTCAGATGTCGGCCTCTCAGTCTGCGGCATCGGTGTAGCTCCTGAAGTCTGGGCTTCACAATATTGCGTGGGGATTGTCTGGAAAGTCTGTCTCTCGGGCTGCGGCGTAGGATCGCCCTGCGACATCTCGTGCCAATGTATCAGCGGGGTCTGTAGCGGGGGTTGCCCTTGGGGTACCTCCTCTCCTCGAGTGGTGTTATCTGGCAATGCGGCACGGGGTGCTCCTCGTCCACTGTGCAAATTTATCATGCTGCAAGAGGTAGGACTTCATTAAAAGAGTACGAAAATAACAAACATGATGCAGATATTTAGAAGCAGTATGAAGGAAGTTCAAAGGCGAATCAAAAGTGGATGAGACCTAGTAACTTCTATCCTATTGCAGGCTCGCTGAGTACGTTACCATACCACAAGCGAAAAAGTCGAAGACCTGTATGGGCCACCACTAAAACCTTGTCATGCCCCAGTCCCAAAATACATGGAACTGAGTCACGTGACAATAGCCAGCTGACACATCTTCGAGGATATCCTAATTTAATGGATCCTAACAAAGAGTGCTACGCTGTCCTAAAATACTAACATGTCCCATAACAAAGAATCAACAGGTAACTAATCTCATCCATAATGTAAACTGCAAGAATAATAATAAACTGCTAGAAGATAAACGCCAGTCTCATGATATCATAGTACAACCAATAATGTCTGGTGGGAACAAACCCACTACTATGACGAAAGAAAGTACTGAAATGATAGATAAAAGATAAAGACTAAGGCATCAGCTGACTGGATAATGATGCTCTCAATCCTAGGCAGTAGGCCTACCAAGTGATCACGGAAACTCCGACGGTAGAACCTCTAACTCCTCTGCAGTAGCGAATCTCGTCTCCTATCCTGGGCCGTATACTGTGGGGTAGTAAGCCTCGTCCAAATCTGAAAAGGTACCAGGTCCTCAGAGGGACGTAACAAGATACATAGAAGCATGCCATATATAAATACTGAATAAAATAAACACAATATAGGGTGTGCTAACCAATCTAAGTGAATGCAATGTGAGGATAACATTGGTACGTATGGGTAGGCGTAGGCATAACGTCCAACACCTCGAAGAGCATGGCAGCAGTACATTATATCGCCCATATCGCTCCGAAGAATGTGGCAGCAGTGTAAAGGGAGTCATTGGATCCGTGGCTCCTATGGATACTACGGAATCTAATGGGTGTATCCCATACACCTACTAATATCATCCCCGCCCAATGTAGATACGCAAGTCGAATACTCGACGTGCATACTACGTATCTATATGCCAAGTCTCTATCAATAAAATATAAACTGAACTACGTACTAGCCGTGATGTAGGTTACACATAACGATAGCTAGTCGAGTACGCAAACCCGCATCCTAATATGAATATGTCACTGTGAACGTGTAAGGTGTTAGGTCTCAGACGATAACAGGGTATCATCCAATGGATGAGTCTGCTAATGACTAGGCCAAGTATACGATCATCGACGTATTCGTCGAATGAACCCAAAACAATCTCGGACGCACACAGTTGTATAAAGTAAGAGCAACAAGGATACAATAAAACATATGCATAATTTAATTTAGACAATAAATATGGCAAGGTATCTAGCCTGGGTCCTGAAGCTGTGAATGCCAGAAGCTGGTTTTGGCATCATCGACGTATTCGTCGAATGAACCCAAAACAATCTCGGATGCACACAGTTGTATAAAGTAAGAGCAACAAGGATACAATAAAACATATGCATAATTTAATTTAGACAATAAATATGGCAAGGTATCTAGCCTGGGTCCTGAAGCTGTGAATGCCAGAAGCTGGTTTCGGCAGTGTCTCCTGGCTGATCCAAAGGTCCTAAACACAAATATAATATAACAATCTCATATCAGACGCTAAATATTAAATGTTTACGACTACAATACGCTGCTTGATTATATCGCAAGTTCCCGTTCGTTCGAATACAGCGTCACATGTGCGCTTAGCTAAGGTGCTACGTGTTCTGTGCTCGAACATCCTGAGCCTTGAGATAATAATTTCAAGTTACGGTCTGACCTCGATCTCTGATCTACGCGAACACATTTTTCTTGGTTTCTATGTTCATTACACGTGGTTTATGTATAGGGTTTAGGGTGGAGATGCAAGTCCTTGGCGTTATGCCTCATGATTTAGGGTTTGATAGTAAATATACAGACTCTAAATCTTGTTAGTCCTTAATCCAATTTGCACATAGTTAGGGTTGTGTCTGATATCAACAATTATTGATACGTCGATACAATGCTACGATATTCACATGAAGAAGCAGAGTTTGATGTGGTTACCTCTACGTGGCTTGCTCAGCCAGGGTCTGCTCTCGTCGAGGCGTACTCCGGCGAGGTGACAGCGGCTCCGACGAGATGGCAGCAGCGGCGGCGCAGCAGCAGACACGGCAGCGGCAGCAACGCACGGGAGGTCGGAGTGGTGGAAGGGCAGCGAGTCGGCTGAAGGACAGTCGGTCGGCTGTAATGGCAGCGGTCGGGGGGGGGGGGAATGTAAAGGGGCATCGGTCGGCTTTAATGGTAGCGGTCAGGGGATGTAAGGGGCAGCGGTCGGGGGTATAAGGTGGGCAGCGGTCGGGGGATGTAAGGGGCACCAGTCGGTGGTGTAAGAGGGGCAGCGGTCGGTGGATGTAAGGGGCAGCGGTCGGGGGTGTAAGAGGGGCAGCGGTCGGGGGATGTAAGGGCAGCGGTCGGGGGATGTAAGGCGCAACGGTCGGGGTGTAAGGGAGGCAGTGGTCGGGGGATGTAAGGGGCAGCAGTCGGGGGTGTAAGGGGCAGCGGTCGGCTGTAGGGACAGCCGGTGGTGGTGATGGGTTGGTGTAAGGGAGAGGGGAGTATTCGGCTTGGGTTAGGATTTTGGTGAGGCTTTGTTGGTTTAGGGTTTTATATGGAGAAAGTTATGTATTTATATAGGGGATGGGATTTGGGGTTGGTCTCGGGTTTGGGCCGGCCAGGGTCCAAGGATCTGGTTCGGTCAGGTCCAGTTGAGGTAAAATTAGCCATAAATAAATTAATTAATTTAATACTTATTTGCGCAAGGTAACGTTAATTCCCATTGTATAACTACGGTTGCACTATGGGCAGAGGTTACTTAAAATCGTCTTACAAAATTTAAATTATCTCTGTTTGTCCCTAGTCTCAGTTTTTAAAATTACACATAATCCTTAAATTGGTTGAGCGGGTTTACAGCACCCCACCCTCTGCCAACCAACACCCCCTCCGGTCATCATCTTCATCATCATCGCCAGCACCATCCCATTGACCGGCCTACATCTCCACCCTCACTCCGACAACCCGTCGTCGACCACATCAACCACCCGGCGTGCCTCCACACCGCCACCGAGGTGAACTCTCCCCCCTCTCCATGAGTAGTTAAATATTGTTTATGGTTTACATATAACTTAGTTAGTTTTAGAGTTGTGTTATATGCATTGAGTTAGGGCTGATGTTATTTATGTATATACATTGAGTTTAGGGTGTGATTGATATAGATTAAGTCTAGGGTTTATGAATGCTAGGTATGAGATTTTAGGTGTTATATTTAGTCTATGCATATTGATTATTATTGAGGAGCAGGTTTAAGTATTGTAAAATGATGTTGTGATATTAAAATATTGATTAGTATCGAGGAAAAGGATTAATTGTTGTGAAATGATGTGTGATATCATTGGTTGTTTTTGAGTTTTAGGGTTGGTGAATGCTACTTTGAGTTTTATGGTTTATGTTATATGCATTCTTGGTAGGTATCGAAGAGTATGTTTATGTTTAGGAGATGTGTTTGATATCATAAGTTGTTCATTGGTTGAGGACTGATAAATAATAATGAAATGATAGAGGAGTAGCTATGTGTATGTGAGAGGATGTTCAAATAATAAAATAACATTTTTGAGGTTTTAATAAATAATAATTAAATTATTTGAGGATGATATATGTAAACGTGCATGATAACGTCTGTGAATACCAGGAGGAATCTGAGGATTGATCATGGCTCGAACTACTAATAAACACCGTAATGAATAGTAAGATTTGAGGATTGGGTTTGATAATATTATACAGGTGATCGATCGTATTAGATATAACAAACTTTCGAGTCAACCTTGGTCAACCCTCTAGTGTCGTGTCCCTGTGTGTAGTAGCTGAGTCTGAGCATATGTTTAGACGTGTGTCACATCCCTGTTTGCCACGTGATAATTTATTGATTGATTTTGTATCTCGTCTCTAGGTATTACGGGACCCGCGGAGTTGGACGTTATACCAAATCTCCATCTTCAGCAGCCGGACGCAGGCAAGTGTACCTTGCCACCCTATATTTCAGTTATCAGATATTTATTATTTTACTATATATATTGTGTGCGTATTTGATTAAGATTGTTGCTTCGCGTCCGGATCACAACCGGGTGCAGACGTTCGACGTAACGTCTGGTAACGTGTGATAGATGATCGCAACACCTTGATGTACGTATCTGTGTACCTCATAACCCTAGGACACATTCAGACATTGTTATCGTACCAGATTTCCTTTATCCTGATACTGACATCATGATCAGAACCTCGGACGACCTAAGGGTTGCGTTGATAGTTACTTTAGTATGACGAGACTGCTAGATAGAGGTTCAGGTTCAGCGCACAATCGTTGACCGCTTGGGATGGGGAAGATGGTTACTAGATGTTTGGGCTCCTCTGTACGCGCTTATATATGTATATGTCCTAATGATGTAGTGTTCCTGTATCCGGAGTAGTAGTATCACCCGTGTGACTCTATGCTCGGAGCTACAGTATGCCCCGTGTGTCTCTGTGTTCGGAGCTTCGGTTTTATTTTGGACAATCCTGTTTGATGATAAACAAAAGAAAATGAAAGTAGGTTTATACGAAACCCTTTCTTTGTTTACAAACAAGAAAAAAGAGTACAATTAATCCTATACAAGGATGTTAAGTACAATAAAAATGATTCTGGAGAAAAATTGCTATAGGAGTCTGATCTGCGGTCGATCACTTTGTCCCTTGGACCTCACAATGACGAAGAAGTGCTGTAGAAGA
Organism: Iris macrosiphon; assembly: GCA_036927795.1. Classification (NCBI taxonomy): domain Eukaryota; kingdom Viridiplantae; phylum Streptophyta; class Magnoliopsida; order Asparagales; family Iridaceae; genus Iris; species Iris macrosiphon. The sequence goes on along the minus strand of JAYESA010000020.1, from coordinate 26,316,178 downwards.
AGAAGAAGCTTCAAAGATTCCAGGGAGGATTACACTCTCATTGCAAAAGTTGTCAATCAACACTCTCTGTCTGTACTCTCTCTCTGATTCTTTCTCTGCCTTTGATCCTTGATCTCTTTCTTCTGTGACCAGAAGTCTCTATATATAGAGGTCAGTCACATTAACTGTCCAGTTGGCGTAGAAGCCAAGCTGTGGAGAAGGTGGCATCTTTTACGCAGCGGTTATAATAACTGTTATCCATGTTTGAATGATCCTCTGAGTCTGGTGTGACACGCATCCCATTATGCGATAACGCGTATAACTGGTTCTCGAAGATCACGACATGCAAGCAACGTGGTAACTGCCCCTCGCGTAGAGATGGTTGGCATAAAAGCCAAATAACTGTCTCGTTGGCGTAAAAGCCAAATAGTTATCTTGTTGGCATAAAAGCCAAGTAGCTGTCTTGTTGGCGTAGAAGCCAAATTCTGTGTAGAGCTTGATGCTGCATAATAGGTAACCAGCGTAGAAATAGCCAATTATCTTTCTGACTGAGGTCTTGAGCGTATTCTGGGCCAAATAGTCTTATCACATACCTTTGCAAATATAGCCTGAGTTGGCGTATTTCGAGGAGATAGCTTACGGCGTACTCCTATAGTTGAAAATAGCCTGGTTGGGTTATTTCGAGGAGATAGCATACGGCATGCTCCTATAGTTGAAAATAACCTAGTTGGCGTAACATGCAGGGATAGTTATGTGAGCGTATTAGCCCTAGTTTTAGCTCTCCCAGTCATTAAAAATAGAACAAAATCTCGTACATTAAATGCAGAGATCTGCCCCCATCTCGCACATTAACTGCAGAGATATGCCTCAAGTTCTGTATGAAGAATTGCTTTTGACGTGGTGTCTGATTTTGTCTCATCTTGAACGTAAAAGCTTATTTCTGCCTGTATAGAATAGGCAACACATTCCTTGAATGCGTAAAAAAAATAACTTGTATCAAAGATATGTCACTAAACGACAGTCTGGATCTCTATGCAGAATCATCATCACAACCGTCTTTTCGATCGTCGTGCAGTACTCTTTGTCAGGAGTTAGGTTCACTATTTTGTCTGACAGGTTCATTAGAGGAATACGAAGAGTTCCTCGTACAACTTCACGCCGCATTAAAAGCAAACATATTATACGCCGGAGGGAGGTGTAGCAACCTTTTTTATGCCAAAAACAGTCTGGAAATGCTGACTTATGCAGGTTGTTTTGGGGTTCTGTTTTATGCTGAATAGCGTTGAAGCTCTGTTGTACGCCAATGACTCTGAAGTCATATTTTTACACCACACAGCGCTAGAGCTCTGTTTTATGCGGGCTTCATGCATGTTGGGGTTTTATGCGTATAATTCCCCAGCGTATTTTCATGCTTCTACAAGACCCCCTTCAAAGTTTTCAAATTTCTCGTAATTTGAAATACTTTGAATGAAGCATGAAACGATCAAATTTGACTCATTCTGCGAGGCTGATTTTTCGGAGATATTTAGGAAGTTGTTGGGATTGGGTGTGTTCTCTTCTGCCTATATAAAGGCGAGCGGGTGAACCTATTTTTTCTATACTTCCTTTACCAAAAAGATGGTTGTTGAGATTCATCGGGCTGGCCTGAGGAAGAAGAAGATTATGCTCTTCCAGCATGTAAGGAGCCGTAAAAAGAGGCATCTTCGAGCAAATATCCTCTGCAATAATGGATCATGGAAGGATATCATAGCTTCCTTTGCTCGGGATAATCAGCAATTTCATATGGCGATTCGTCCAGGAGAGAGGAAGGGTCTCATCGGACCACACAGCTTGCTAGCTGTATTTTCTCCTATTATGAAGTTGGACGTAGGTAGGAAGTTTGGCCCTGTCTTTCAGTATTGTGTTGGGTCTGAATCCCTAATACAATTCTAGGGCATGTCTGCCATGGCGTATGGAGGGTGGGCTTGAATAAAATAGGCCCAGTTTTGTATCCTCCCGCCATTAATCATTTTCTTGTTCATCGAACGAAGAAGCCGATGAAGTGCCGTAGAAGAAGAAAAAGATCTCCACCAATATGAGAACCTGGCACAACAGATTCCCAGCGTGATCTTGAATATTAATGAAAAATCCTTTGTAAAGAAAGGATTTACATCATATGTAATCATGATAATGAAAGATCCTTTGTAAACTGGATTTTCATCATATGTAATCATGATTAATAAACTTGTCTTCTTTTACGCATAGCTAATTTGCCATATTTGCTGTGAGGAAGTCTGATAATGTGCAGCTTCGACATGTCTGAGTAATTTTACGCTGAATCTGATAAACGCTTATCCGGTCACGTCCTGAATTTTATGCGCAACGGAAGATGCGTAAAAAAGCTCTTTAGCATTAAGTTGTCTTGAAGATCCAACTGTCATGCTATTTTTTGGACGAGGAGTCGCATAGAATTCTGAACTGTCACTTCTTTAATACAAAGAATTTCTGTTCAGAACATTATCTTCAAGAATGGCTTCCCGAAAATTTCTCGAAATAGGATAAGAAATGTCCGCCAAACAGGCCATACTTGAACTTAAATGTAAAAAGATTCGGGCTAGACTTCGAATGAGCTTTCAATGGCTCAAGAAGAAGAGTCATCTTCAATGCTGACATCCGTATGTTTCAGGCACTTGGAATATTTTGTAGCCAAAAGGGGGCATTTTCTGCGTAAACCCTTGTAATTGGTCAAATGTAGCTTCTGAGCGTAGAATCGTAGATATGTAGCTTCTGAGCGTAAAAGCTTCTGAGCGTGAAACCGTAGATTTGTAGCTTCTGAGCGTAAAACTGTAGATTTGTAGCTTCTGAGCATAAAATCGTAGATTTGTAGCTTCTGAGCGTAAAAGCTCCTGAGCGTGAAACCGTGGATCCTTGCTCTGCGTGTAAAAATCTGGATCCGTTACGCAGTATGACTGTCCGTCTTCAAATGATAGGCTGACGTGGTCCCCAATCATAACCGAATATTAAAAATCGGATTTGGTTAGGGATTCGAAGAGTTATCTGAACTCTATAAATAGCCCAAGGTCTTGAGAGAGAGAAACCCTTCATATGTCTTTGCAAAACCCTTCGTCTCTTTGAGAAATCTTCGTCTTCGTCTCTTTTCTGAGAACTTTGAGCTTCGCCATGGCACCGAAACAGGCTTCCACTGCTAAGGAAAAGAAAACTGCTTTCTCATCTCGCTCCTCTGTTCAAGCACGAGAAACCCCCATTAGGCTAAGCGAGCCCCGATCTGAAGGAAGTGCTCCTCCGTCGAGCTGTGCTCCGGGCATCACAGGTAAAGACTTCGAGAGGAATAAAACCCTTCGTACATGTTGTACGTGTATGCACAAGGTCACCTTTTGTGCTAAGAGTCTCTTCGGGGAAGATGATGCACATAGATGTTTTATTATTACGCCCACATTTTTAATGTGTTAGCGTAAAACTCCATCTTTTGCGGTCTGGCGTAAAAACTCAGACTGTCAAATTTTGGCGTATACTGCAAATTTTAAGTTTTACGCGCTGACGTAAATTCCAGCGTAAAACTCAAATTTTGGCAGTTTGGCGTAAAATCTCAGACTGTTAGACTTTGACGTATACTGCCAAACTTAAGTTTTACGCACTGAAAATAGATTCCAGCGTAAGACTCAAGTTTTATTGCAGTCTGGCGTAAAAACTCAGACTGTTTGACTTTGGTGTATGCTGCAAAAGTGTAGCGTCTAGCATAAAACTGACTTATTTTCTTGCTTTTTGCAGTGGACCTGCAGATCCCTCCTTTGGCTGAAGTGATGGGCTCTGCTGCTGGGATGCTGAATTCCAACTATCTAGAGGACTTGTCTCTTGTGACATTCCCCATCTCTGGAAGCAAGTATCCTCAACAAAGAGGAACTCTGATCTCGGCCCAAGGAGAACGAATGTTGCTGAGTATGATCACTGGGGAGCCCCTGACATACATAGATGGGACAAAGTATAGGAAACCAGCCTTCTTATTCGGGGACGTCATTGATAAGCAGTCTCAGACCAAGCCCAAGAAGGAAGATTGGGTATTTTCTGCTGAGGGCACGGTCATGTATCTGCCAAGGATGCCTAGAGATTACCCTATCTCAGCATTCTTCCATGCCACACATCCCAGGAAGATGTCATGGACTCTGACTCCCGATCTTCATGGCCAGCCGGGGAAGATCTTTTACAGGAAATGATTAAACTGAGGGGCCTTTGTAAGCAGTCCCTCAGGCCCTGTCATGCCTTTCAGAGGGTTACTGCCGGGCAGTGTCCTGAGTGAAGACACTTCACTAATCCAGCCGCATCAAATATCGACTTTCTGCAATGATTTTATGGGGCAAGGAGGAGTATACCCTAGGGCTAATCCTCGAACCAGTGGATGGCTTAGCCCTCAGAATCTTCGATGGGCCAGTTTAACTCCCTGGGCCCTGAAGCACTTTCAGACAGAGCTGGAGAGTATTGGCTTGTTCGTGGCTGTGAGCACTACTAGTGTTGGGCTGCCTCTCAACCCCAACTTGTTCTTAGCTTTGATGGAGCGGTATAACTCACTCACTGGGACTTTTGCCACTCCGATAGGTGAATTGGTACTGGCCCTTCACGACATGGCAGAAATCTCCAAGCTGCCAATGGGAGACACTCCTTATGAAGAGTATGTTCCCACAAATAGAGAGCTGAAGGATACCGACCCTCGGGTAGTGGCAGTGTATCAAGAGCTGATGAGCCACTTCCTTGTATGTACCACCTTCTACGGGAAGCCCTCTGATTTAGCCCATACCAACAAATGGGCATCCTACCTCTTCTTCTATCAGGCCAGAAATACGAAGCAGGATAAGATTGTAGATAGCAAAGATAAGCCTTTGAACCTTCTGAGCATGCTTAGTGCCAACACAGTCGATGACCTCATCGAAGATGCGGGGTCCCAAGACAGTGTTCTTGATGAAGAGATAAGGGGTTATCCTGCAGGCACTAAAGCCTACAGTTATCTGAGACATTGTCGCAAGCCTCTATCAAGGGAAGCTCAACTGGTTGGCTTCCTCTCTATCTGGTTGCACCGGTGGGTAGTGCCTGGCATCGCATTTGCGGATTATATTCATTGCAACATCTTGTGGCCTGCAGTGCATTTGGTGTTTGGAGCTAGATTGGGCCTTCTTCCTGCCATGGTATTGTCACCACCCTATTTCCAGAGCCGGGTATTTTTTTATTTTAATTTAGTTAATTGTGTATTATTTATAATTAATTGTATTTATATTTAATTAATGATTGCATTATATTTTTATTGATTGTTTTAGGATTTTGGCTAGCCTGGACCCATGTCAGACCCTAGTGGACCCATGCCTGACCCAGCCCACACCCCTGTGAGACTTATTTTTGGGTTTAGAATATTTATTATATTTTTAGTGGGTTAGTTGGAGAGATTTGGAGTTAGTTTGAGTGCTTTTGGAACCCTGAAACCCAAAACCAAGTTACGGGAGGGCATTTTGGTAATTTCCCAACTTAGCAACCCCTTTATTATTGCTTTGGCCGATCATTCCCAGCCCACACCTGACCAAACAGCAGGAGCAACCCCTCCCCACCTCATTTCTTCTTCTTCTTCTTCTTCTTCTTCTCCACTCATTTTTCTTCTTCCTTTCTCCTTCCTACTTCAAGTAAGCATCCTTTTCCTCTTCTTTCTTCTTCTATTCTCTATGGTTGCTAACCCTAACCCTACATTCTTCCCTAACCTAGGTGGGTAGAGCCTAGATTTGGTATTGGAGCTTGGATTGGGAGCTTGGAAGCTAGGTGTGGTGGATTTGGAGCATTTTGGAAACTTTGGCTTGGGATTCCAACTCCCAAGAGGTAAACCCTAATTTTCCCCCTTGTAATTACTTTTATATAGTGTAATTAATAGTTTAGAACCTTCCTAGACCCTTAGGCTACCCGTGGGAGGAAGTTGGAACTAGTTTGGTTGTGTTTAGAGACTTTAGCACTAGGTTTTGTGTCAATTTCGGGTGGAATCCGAATTTGGGACAATTTTGGGTGATGCCCTAGGTTAGACGGACCTAGGTAGACGTTATTGGGTGTCTTGAGGGTGAGTGCGTATCTCCGTTCGGACACGGGAAGCCGTGTCGCGGAGAAATAGGCGTTTCGGGCGTTTTTGGGGTTTTCGTCGTCGTCGATTCTGAGTGCGTGCGCGTTTCCGCCATGGACCTAGAATCGATGTGGTAGCATTTTTTCAAGGATCTAGACATCGTTTAGGACCCGTAGGTAAATTTTGGGCCGATTTCGAGTTCGTTTGGTGTGCGTTTCAGGAGGTTTTTCGAACCGCACAACACGTGTTCGTCGAAATGACCGAACGGCCATTTCGGCGTGGTTTTCTAGTTTCGGGCTTGTGCGCGCGTTGGGTGAGCTTCGGGGAGTGTGTGCTAGAATTCTCGGGCAATATTTTATATATTTATAGGTGTTTGTGCGTGTCGGAGTCGTTGGGCGTGCGTTGGTGAGCGTTGTGGGCGTTGTGTGCATTGTTGTGTGTAGTGTTGTGTTTGTGTATATATGTCTCTCTCTATATATATTTATATGTATGTGTGTCCCTATATATATATATATTTATAGATATGTGTTAGTGAGTGCTTGTGTGAGTGTGTTGGTGCTAGTGTATGTGTGTAGGTGAGTGTGTGTGTGAGGGTGAGTGAGTGTTTAGATATATATATAGGTATATGAGTTTAAGTTTATATATATATGTAGGAGTGTTTGTGTGTGTGGTGGTGTGTTTGTGAGAGTGTATGCTAGTGTGTGTATGTGAGGTTGTGTGAGAGTGAGTGTGTGTGAGTGAGGATATATAGATATATGAGTGTAGATATTTTAGTGTGTGTATATATATATAGATATATGGGTGTTTATATATATATATATAGATATATGTATATTTATTATGTGTGTGTGTGTTGATATGTGTTAAGTGTGTGTGTAGTAGTGTTTGTGAGTGTGTTAGTATGTGTGTTAGAATATATATAATTTAGTGTGTATATATATCTATAGAGTTATATATATGTATATATATGTATGTATATATATATATATATATATATAGGGGTGTGTGTGTGTATGTGTATGAGAGAAGAGGGGGGGGGGGGGGGACTGGACTGGAACATCAGCAGCAGCATGCTACTGCACTGAGCAGCAGCGGCAGCAGCATAAACAGCAGCAATAGCAGCAGCCAGGCAGCAGCAATAGCAGCAGCCAGGCAGCAGCAATTGCAGCAGCTAGGTAGCAGCAGCAGCTCTAGCATGTAGCAGCAGCAGCAGGGTAAGCAGCAAATGCGAGGGAGAGAGAGGGGTATATATATATATATATAGATAATAGATAGTTATATATATAGATATATAGATAGATAGATAAGATATAGATATATGATAGATAGATAAATAGTTAGATAGTTGATAGATAGATATATAGATATTTAGATAGATAGATAACAAGGTAAATAGATAAATAGATACATAGATAGATAACTAGATGGATTGATAGTTAGATACTTAGATTAATAGATAGACATATACATAGATAGGTAAATGTTTAGATCGATAGAATAGATTGATAGATAGCTAGATAGTTATTTAAATAGATAGATAGGTATTGGATAGTTAGATAAATAGATTGATTGATAGCTAGATACTAGTAAGATAGTTAGATAGATAACTAGATAGGTTGATATTAGATAGGTAGAGGGATAGGTAGAGGGATAGCTAGATATATAGATATATACATAGCTAGATAGATTGTTAGATATATATATATATATATATATATATATATATATATATATATATATATATATATATATATATATATATAAGGTATGTGTAAGGTAAGGTATATATGTAAGGTATATGCATATATGTATTAGATATCAATATTTTAGCCTAGATTATAGCTAGATATATATTTTTATGCATAGTTAGCTAGCTAGAGGGGTAGTCGGGTTGAGTTTAGAGCGGTATCTCAATACCTTGAGATACCGAGGTATCTCAATACCTTAAGATAACCAAGGTATTGGGTTTCGAGCGGGGTTTTTGAGCAATAGCCTAGGAATAGTATTAGAATGATTTTTATATGCTTATGTGTATATATTTACGCGTGCTAGCATAGGTTTTAGCGGGTATAGGCGGGGTGCGTAGCCTAGGTTGAGGTATCGGATACCGAGGGTATCCCGGTATCTCAAGGAGGCGAGTTTGAGAGTTTTCTAGCTTAATGACCTCGGTTTGACCTAGAATTTTAGGAGCACCCTAGTTTGACCCAGACTTGACCGTAGTTGACTCAGTTGACCACCAAAGTCAACTTTTGACCTAGTTTTGACCTAGAGTTGACTTTTTGGACCCAGAGTTGACTTTTTGATCCATATTTTACCGGTTTGACCCGTTTGACCTAGAACGACCCTAGAAGCCTATTTTTAGTTATTTTATATCTGTTTAACTCATTAGAACCATGTTTAACCTTGCTTTTCGCAATAGGTCCTTGCGACACCGGTTCGGATCGCTAGTTGCTCAGGACGTCAGGCGAGTACATTCTCTGATAGTTTTCATTATTTGATGATTATTATGATTCAGCTTCTAGTATAGTATCATCTGATTATTCTGGCATAACACGGGACACTGACTGATATTTCTGGATTCATTTACTTGCGACACGTACATTTTATGTGTCTGGCCTCTATTCTGGCATCACCTACAGGCATCACTCATGTTTCAGGCTGGACTCATCTTGATTTACGTGTCGGGTCTTGGATTCACTTGTATTAGTCGGGGCGGGGAAATACTCGAGTAGACATGTAAATATTCCTATCTGGCATCATCAGGAATTACTCCCTCTGGTCTAATCTGGAATGATAGCAGCCGCGCACCCAGTGCGCGGTGAGCCGTACTTACCTCTAGCCGTTTATATGTCGAAACAAGTATTTCAAAGACACCGAGTTCATTCTTTATAGTCTGGACTCTCTTGAATTTCTTGACTTGTCTCACTTACATGTTTCTGGACTTGACTCACTACATATTTTTCATGCTGGACTCACTACACGTTCATGTGCACGGACTTGATCTAAGCTTAGATTTCTTGTATCTTGTAGTCCTTACTATCTTGTTTCTGATATTCCTGCATCTTTACCTTTATGCACCAGTGATTTATATATATTTCTTGTTTCATACTTATTTTATTTTTTTTGCTACTTGCTATAACTGTTTTATAGTTTTTATCATTTAAATAGAACTACTGTTAGAGATGTACTTGCTCCAGTCCTGACTGGACATATTTTTCAGAGTATCCGGAGGATTGGTGTCCGACGTTTTATAGACCTGAGCCTGTCGATGGTGCAGACAGGGACCCTCTAGTTTAGGAGTGATTTCCGGGTTGGTAGCCGGGATCACTAGGACCTTGTTATTGTTTTTATTAGCTTTTAGCACCGGATTTGTCTCCGGTTTTGGATTGAGACCTTGTATTGTATATTATTTTGGATGTTGTATTATTATTATTGATGTTGTTGTTGTTGTAGTAGTTGTTGTTGGTTAGACTTTGGAGTTGTTAGTTTTCTTTGTTATCTTATCGTGCTTAGATTCGTGATTGAGTACTTGAGATTATCATTATGATATTGCTCCTCCGTTTGGAGTTGAGATCTTGACAGGTTTATATATTGATTGCGTGGTTGCCCTCCTTCTGGAGAGGTCGTGGCAGATTTTTTGTGAGTTATTTAGATAGTTGACCTAGATAGCGTTCTACCGCCGATGCTGCGGCGTAGGCTGGACGTACCCACGACTCATGCCCGATTTTCCGGGTGCGGGTCGTGACACATTTTTGGTGGTGGCCCATGCAGGTCTCGATTTGCAATTAGTGCGATATCGTGGCGGTACAACAACTTTGTTGTACTGCTGCGAGCCTGCTATAGGATCTAGGATCTAGGATGAGAGTGTACTCAATCACGACTAGGAACAATTCCAATCTAATTATGCTGAAATTGTTTCTTTTGAAATATTACTGTCCTACTTTGATGATATCGTATCTTGTGCCGTATTGACTTCTTTTAATCTGTGTTCAGGATGCCTCCGAAGACACGATCCCATCGTACCGTTCCAGCAGTTGCTACTGAGAGGTCTGCTACCTCTCGTCCAGCTCGTATTCAGGCAGCTGCTACCGCTCCACTCACCACTCCTGCGGTTGAGGGAGCATCTGCTTCTCTCGCGGATTCTCCTTCACCTATCGATCCGAGGACTACCCCAGTCGTTCCGGTGGTTCCTCTACCACTTCCTGCTCCAGTAGATGCCGCGCAGTTGTTTGCATTCTTCAGGGAGATGATGGACGCGCAGCACCGTCAGGTTGATGTGATGAGGCTGGGCATTGAGAACGCCCACCAGGTAGCCATGACGGCAGTGGATAGGGTGGCACAGATTCAGCCACAGGCAGATGAGATACAGCATTCGAGGCCGGGCAGCATCATTGACTTTCAGAGGATGCGGCCCAAGGAGTTTCTTGGTACAGAAGGGATCCTGTACGCGGATGACTGGATAGAGCAGATCGAGGGGATCTTCAGGCTGGCGCAGATTCCAGACAGTATGCAGATAGAGGCAGCGGGCAGTCAGATGTTCGACCTTGCTTTGACATGGTATCGCACAGATACGAGGATCGCAGCGCCAGGGCTTACTTGGGAGGCTTTCAAGAGGCTTTTCAAGGAGAAGTTTTTCCCAGATGTGGCGCTCAGTACTTTGGAGAGCCAGTTTGAGGCACTCGTCCAAGGGAGCATGACGGTGGACGAGTACGCAGCGGAGTTCTGCCGTCTGGGCAGATTTGTTGATGGCTTGAGTGAGGCAGCAAAGGCGAGGAAGTTTCGCAAGGGCTTGGTTATGGCGGTCAAGTCTTTGACCAGGAGCGACCACGAGGCGACTTTCGAGCAGATAGTGGGAGATGCTCAAAGAACAGAGGATGACTTGGAGCTCAAGTCCAAGAGAGGCAGGGATGATTCAGGCAGTGCCAGTGGTAGTGCGGGACCGGCTAAGCATCCCTATGTGCAGAAGGCAGCGCAGCAAGGTCAGGATCAGAGAGCGCCCACTTGTGCCTACTGCAGGAAGGCAGGACATACTTGGGATGTTTGTAGGAGGAGGCTGAAGGTGTGTTTGTTCTATGGATCCGCTGCTCACCAGATGCGAGATTGCCCCACTGCACCTCCATTGGGTGGAGCACAGGATCAGAGAGTTGGAGCTAGGCCACCTGTGGCACAGCATCATGCCCCGTACCAGCAGAGGGATACACCCCAGCAGGGCAGGTCTTATGCGTTGACGGTCGAGGAGGCCGATGCTACGGGTGTCGGGTTAGCATGTCTGTCTCTTTGTTCTTCTTCCTGTCCTTTCCATTCCTTGTGTGCTTTATTAGTACCTGTTAGACTTTTCTTTGTGATGTGGTAGATAGTGTAGTGACCCTGATTGAGACTGTGATAACACGACCAGTAGGACCATGATCTTGTATGTTGTTTAGGTAGAATTTCTTGACTGTGATTGTTGGGGGTTTGACCTAGAGGGAGTGTGATTGACTTTAAATTTTGAGGACAAAATTTTCTAAGGAGGATAGGCTTGTCACCACCCCATTTCCAGAGTCGGGTATTTTTTTATTTTAATTTAGTTAATTGTGTATTATTTATAATTAATTGTATTTATATTTAATTAATGATTGCATTATATTTTTATTGATTGTTTTAGGATTTTGGCTAGCCTGGACCCATGTCAGACCCTAGTGGACCCATGTTCGACCCAGCCCACACCCATGTGAGACTTATTTTTGGGTTTAGAATATTTATTATATTTTTAGTGGGTTAGTTGGAGAGATTTGGAGATAGTTTGAGTACTTTTGGAACCCCGAAACCCAAAAGCAAGTTACGGGAGGGCATTTTGGTAATTTCCCAACTTGGCAACCCCTTTATTATTGCTTTGGCCGATCATTCCCAGCCCACACCCGACCAAACAGCAGGAGCAGCCCCTCCCCACCTCATTTCTTCTTCTTCTTCTTCTCCACTCATTTTTCTTCTTCCTTTCTCCTTCCTACTTCAAGTAAGCATCCTTTTCCTCTTCTTTCTTCTTCTATTCTCCATGGTTGCTAACCCTAACCCTACATTTTTCCCTAACCTAGGTGGGTAGAGCCTAGATTTGGTATTGGAGCTTGGATTGGGAGCTTGGAAGCTAGGTGTGGTGGATTTGGAGCATTTTGGAAACTTTGGCTTGGGATTCCAACTCCCAAGAGGTAAACCCTAATTTTCCCCCTTGTAATTAATTTTATATAGTGTAATTAATAGTTTAGAACCTTCCTAGACCCTTAGGCTACCCGTGGGAGGAAGTTGGAACTAGTTTGGTTGTGTTTGGAGACTTTAGCACTAGGTTTTGTGTCAATTTCGGGTGGAATCCGAATTTGGCCCAATTTTGGATGATGCCCTAGATTAGACGGACCTAGGTAGACATTGTCGGGTGTCTTGAGGTGAGTGCATGTCTCCGTTTGGACACAGGAAGCCGTGTCGCGAAGAAACGGGCGTTTCGGGCATTTTTGGGGTTTTCGTCGTCGTCGATACTGAGTACGTGCGCGTTTCCGCCACGGACCTAGACTCGATGCGGTAGCATTTTTTTCTAGGATTTAGACATCGTTTAGGACCCGTGGGTAAATTTTGGGCCAATTTTGAGTTCGTTTGGTATGCGTTTCAGGAGATTTTCCGAACCGCACACCACGTGTTCGTCGAAATGACCGAACGGCCATTTCGGCGTGGTTTTCTAGTTTCGGGCTTGTGCGCACGTTGGGTGAGCTTCGGGGAGTGTGTGCTAGAATTCTTGGACTATATTTTATATATTTATAGGTGTTTGTGCGTGTCGGGGTTGTTGGGCGTGCGTTGGTGAGCGTTGTGGGCGTTGTGTGCATTGTTGTGTGTAGTGTTGTGTTTGTGTATATATGTCTCTCTATATATATTTATATGTATGTGTGTCCCTATATATATATATATATTTATAGATATGTGTTAGTGAGTGCTTGTGTGAGTGTGTTAGTGAGTGCTTGTGTGAGTGTGTTGGTGCTAGTGTATGTGTGTAGGTGAGTGTGTGTGTGAGTGTGAGTGAGTGTTTAGATATATATATACGGTATATGAGTTTGAGTTTATGTATATATGTATATATATTTATATATATATGTAGGAGTGTTTGTGTGTGTGGTGGTGTGTTTGTGAGAGTGTGTGCTAGTGTGTGTGTGAGGGTGTGTGAGAGTGAGTGTGTGTGAGTGAGGATATATAGATATATGAGTGTAGATATATTAGTGTGTGTATATATATAGATATATGGGTGTTTATATATATATATAGATATATGTATATTTATTATGTGTGTGTGTGTTGATATGTGTTAAGTGTGTGTGTAGTAGTGTTTGTGAGTGTGTTAGTGTGTGTGTTAGAATCTATATAAGTTAGTGTGTATATATATCTATAGAGTTATATATATATGTATATATATATATAGTGATATATATATAGGTATATAGGGGTGTGTGTGTGTGTGTATGAGAGAAGAGGGGGGGGGGGGGGACTGGACTGGAACAGCAGCAGCAGCATGCTGCTGCACTGAGCAGCAGCTGCAGCAGCATAAACAGCAACAATAGCAGCAGCCAGGCATCAGCAATAGCAGCAGCTAGGTAGCAGCAGCAGCAGCAGCAGCTCCAGCATGCAGCAGCAGCAGCAGGGTAAGCAGCAAATGCGAGGGAGAGAGAGGGGTATATATATATATAGATAATAGATAGTTATATATATAGATACATAGATAGATGGATAAGATATAGATATATGATAGATAGATAAATAGATAGATAGTTGATAGATAGATATATAGATATTTAGATAGATATATAACAAGGTAAATAGATAAATAGATACATAGATAGATAACTAGATGGATTGATAGTTAGATACTTAGATTGATATATAGACATATACATAGATAGGTAAATGTTTAGATAGATAGAATAGATTGATAGATAGCTAGATAGTTATTTAAATAGATAGATAGGTATTGGATAGTTAGATAGATAGATTGATTGATAGCTAGATACTAGTTAGATAGTTAGATAGATAACTAGATAGGTTGATACTAGATAGGTAGATGGATAGGTAGAGGGATAGCTAGATATATAGATATATATATATATATATATATATATATATATATATATATATATATATATATATATATATATATATATATATATATATAGCTAGATAGATAGTTAGATATCTAGGTATATATATATATATATATATATATATATATATATATATATATATATATATATATATATATATATATATGTAAGGTATGTGTAAGGTATGTGTAAGGTAAGGTATATATGTAAGGTATATGCATATATGTATTAGATATCAATATTTTAGCCTAGATTATAGCTAGATATATATGTTTATGCATAGTTAGCTAGCTAGAGGGGTAGTCGGGTTGAGTTTAGAGCGGTATCTCAATACCTTGAGATACCGAGGTATCTCAATACCTTAAGATAACCAAGGTATTGGGTTTCGAGCGGGGTTTTTGAGCAATAGCCTAGGAATAGTATTGGAGTGATTTTTATATGCTTATGTGTATATATTTACGCATGCTAGCATAGGTTTTAGCGGGTATAGGCGGGGTGCGTAGCCTAGGTTGAGGTATCGGATACCGAGGGTATCCCGGTATCTCAAGGAGGCGAGTTTGAGAGTTTTCTAGCTTAATGACCTCGGTTTGACCTAGAATTTCAGGAGCACCCTAGTTTGACCAAGACTTGACCATAGTTGACTCGGTTGACCGCCAAAGTCAACTTTTGACCTAGTTTTGACCTAGAGTTGACTTTTTGGACCCAGAGTTGACTTTTTAATCCATATTTCACCGGTTTGACCCGTTTGACCTAGAACGACCCTAGAAGCATATTTTTAGTTATTTTAAATATGTTTAACTTATTAGAATCCTGTTTAACATTGCTTTTCGTAATAGGTCCTTGCGACACCGGTTCGGATCGCCAGTTGCTCAGGACGTCAGGCGAGTACATTCTCTGATAGTTTTCATTATTTGATGATTATTATGATTCAGCTTCTAGTATAGTATCATCTGATTATTCTGGCACAACACGGGACACTGACTGATATTTCTGGATTTATTTACTTGCGACACGTACATTTCATGTTTCTGGCCTCTATTCTGGCATCACCTACAGGCATCACTCATGTTTCAGGCTGGACTCATCTTGATTTACGTGTCGGGTCTTGGATTCACTTGTATTAGTCGTGGCGGGGAAATACTCGAGTAGACATGTAAACATTCCTATCTGGCATCATCAGGAATCACTCCCTCTGGTCTAATCTGGAATGATAGCAGCCGCGCACCCAGTGCGCGGTGAGCCGTACTTACCCCTAGTCGTTTATATGTCGAAACAAGTATTTCAAAGACACCGAGTTCATTCTTTATAGTCTGGACTCTCTCGCATTTCTTGACTTGTCTCACTTACATGTTTCTGGACTTGACTCACTATATATTTTTCATGCTGGACTCACTACACGTTCATGTGCACGGACTTGATCTTAGCTTAGATTTCTTGTATCTTGCAGTCCTTACTATCTTGTTTCTGATATTTCTGCATCTTTACCTTTATGCACCAGTGATTTATATATATTTCTTGTTTCATACTTGTTTCATTTTTCTTGCTACTTGCTATAACTGTTTTTTAGTTTTTATCATTTAAATGGAACTGCTGTTAGAGATGTACTTGCTCCAGTCCTGACTGGACATATTTTTCAGAGTATCCGGAGGATTGGTGTCCGACGTTTTATGGACCTGAGCCTGTCGATGGTGCAGACAGGGACCCTCTAGTTTAGGAGTGATTTTCGGGTTGGTAGCCGGGATCACTAGGACCTTGTTATTGTTTTTATTAGCTTTTAGCACTGGATTTGTCTCCGGTTTTTGATTGAGATCTTGTATTGTATATTATTTTGGATGTTGTATTATTATTATTGATGTTGTGGTTGTTGTAGTAGTTGTTGTTGGTTAGACTTTGGAGTTGTTAGTTTTCTTTGTTATCTTATCGTGCTTAGATTCGTGATTGAGTACTTGAGCTTATCATTATGATATTGCTCCTCCGTTTGGAGTTGAGATCTTGACAGGTTTATATATTGATTGCGTGGTTGCCCTCCTTTTGGAAAGGTCATGGCAGATTTTTTGTGAGTTATTTAGATAGTTGACCTAGACAGCGTTCTACCACCGATGCTGCGGCGTAGGCTGGACGTACCCACGACTCATGCCCGATTTTCTGGGTGCGGGTCGTGACAGGTATGTAGGATACATGCTGGCCTGAGAGCCATTACTGATGGGCTGCTGGCTGATGATACACGGCGCGAAGCATATCCCAGAGTGGGATTGCCATTCCTATACCTGATGGGATGGTTAATCCTTCACAATATCAGAGTGATGTCTCCCGGATCTTTCAGTGGTTCGGGAAATAACTTCTTTTTGAATTATAAGAATTCTCTCTGGAATGTGGTTAGCGTCATTAATTGTCGACTAGCACTCAATTTTGTCCATAGTTGGAAGCTCTTTTGCACTGTCCCCTCTGTACATATTAATCAACAGGGGACGAAGCTTCATGATGTAGGTCAGGGGAGGACTATTCTCTCTCCTGAAGCCTTCTACTGGTTGGTCTGCATTAGACCTTCCCATCTGCTGTACAGAAGTGAGGACCACTTCTACTTGGAGCCTTATCTGCCTAGCCATTTTGCCAGGCAATTTGGGTATGACCAGTTGCATGTGGAGAATCCCATCACCACCTTCAAGTTCAAAGGTGGACTCATTGATGGAGCTAGAGGATGGCGGTATTTCCTCATGGGTAGTACTAGAGCAATCTTTACTGGGCCCGCCACTTCTCTCTCCATGGTGTTGCACATTCTTCATTCGTACGTGCAGTTTTATGCGTCCATCAATACCTTCCATCATGATTTTGATGTACATAGAAGCTTCAAAATGCCATCTCATAGGTCTACCGGAAGAGAGGAGATACCATCTGTCTCCTCAGACGAAGGTGATGAAACCACCGGTGCAGATGACTATTTGGTAATTTTACCGAGAGGCGTAATAGCTCCGCCAGCGGAGCCTCTCGTAATTTCCCATAAGCGGAAGGCTTTTGCTCAAAAAGAGCCTTCTTCCTACAAGAAGAAGCAGGCTACTAGAGGTCCTAAGAAGACTTATACCAAGAGGGCCACTTCTAGGAGTGAGTCTATTCTTTCCCCTGTTGGGGGTGATTCTTCTATTAGGGGTCCTTCGCCTTTTAGAGAGGGTACCTCCATAGTCCCAGCTGACAGTGCTGGAGATTATTTTCCCGCGATTGTTGCCGCTACCACCGTTATTGGTAGTGCTTCGAGATCGCCTTCGAGGCCGAGCGTAATAAGGTTCAATATACCTTTATCAAGACAAATAATGGGTTTAGCCCCTCCTTCGTCTGTAAGTATTTCCAGCAAGATTCCGCCCGATGAGCCCCGAGTAGATCTAGGTGATGAATGTGATGACTACCCACTGGCGTTAGTTGGTGCACCCTCTTCTCCAGGTATGACAACTTGCTTAGCATCATTAAGAAATGATTTAACTACACAGGATGCAGACACAACATACATACCATCGGCCAGGTAAATGTTGTCTTCACATTTTTTTCCAGAAAAATTAACATCAAATTGATATTAACTTTTCCTTATCTTATTTTCAGGAGAAGACATCTCGGGGGAGGATGGAGCAGAAGCGTTCTCTGATTTTGTTGCTGATCCGACTAACGGCGGCGCCTGACGTCGAAGAAGCACACTTTGAGGCCGCTGATCTTTTCTCCGCAATATTCTCTGATGTAATTCCACCAGTAGCAGTTCAAATAACATCAGAGGAGGATGAGCCTACTATCGCGACTCTGCCTCCTTCATCGAGTATGCCAGCAACTTCGACTGTTGTTGGTGTCTCTTCTTTTGTCGCACCATCTGTTAAAGCGATGACTGTGGCAACATCCTCTGCAGACGTTCGAGAAAGGGGATTTACCGATATCGCGGCCACTCCCAGCGTCCATTCGAACTTTGCCATGCTAGTTGAATAATATACTAGCATATTCTATAACACTTCGAAAGCATTGATATCCATAGTGCTGGAGAAGAATCTAGGATTTGATGCTCTGAAGATGTCCTCCAATCTCACTATAATGCATATTAGAAATTTTAGTGACGCTGAAAGAGCTAATATGCTGGAGCAAATAGTTAACGGTTTATTAACGAATATTTGCAACTATCCCGAGGTGGCATCGATGACCTAGTTCAGGCTGAGTACGACTCCTTAACTGCAGAACTTGCCGAGCAAATAGAATCTCTAAAGAAATTCATTCAGGAACAGCAGCAAGAGATGGATAAAGAGCAAGTTGTCTTGGTTGAGGTCATTCCTCAACTAGCTAAGTGCCAGGCCGAATGTGAGGGAAATGAAACGAGGGTTCAAGAATTGGAAACTGAACTCGCTCAGGCAAGGAGAGGCTTCTCAAGACGTTGGCAGTCAGCAACGTGCTGAAGGGCCAAGTAGAGACAGCTCAACAGAACTTGACACATGTGGGTGTCATCCACGCAAGTTTTGTTGATACTCTGTCTGAGCTATTTCACTTGAGCAATGATGAGGCAAGGCTGGAGATGCTCGCACTAACATTTTGAACTCCAGGAATGAGAGAATGTCTACTTTGGCACAACAGATCAGGAATTTAACTGCTCCTCCCCAATGATGTACCTTTTTGCTCCTTTTGTAATTTGCTATCCCCAGAGATAATAAAGATATATTTTCTGACTTTGTGGACCTATCACTTTATAATGTAAATGATAGGCTAGGATAAAAGTGATATTAGAGGTAATATGGACATGATATACTCTCGGTAGGGTTCAGCTGAATATATTTATTCAGAGGTCATATGGACATGATAGAATATGGTCCAACTAAATTTGCATACAAAATACTATCAGAGGTAATATGGACGTGATAGGTTTTGGAGTTTCAAATTAGTTAAACATATCTATTCAGAGGTCATGAGAACATGATAGAATATGATCCAACTAATCTTTGTACGTAGTATCGTCAGAAGAAGATCTTCATCAAACCCCGTTAAGCAAGGGAAATCAAGCATAGTACTTCTTCAGGAATTTGTCGTTGATAGGAGCCATTATCAAATCTCCATTATGCTTGGCTAATCTGTAGGCACCATTTGAAAATATTGTTTCAATCACATAAGGGCCCTCCAATTTAGGCTAAAATTTGCCCTTACTTTTGTGTGTAATGATCATTGGCCTCTTCACAGCTAAAACTAGCTCACCAACTATGAACACTCTTTCTTTCACTTTTTGATTAAAAGCTCTAGATATGCGTGCCTGGTAGAACTCAATGCGCTGTTGAGCTTGAAGCCGTTTCTCGTCTAATCCTTCTATCTCTTGAAGTCTTAAATGATCATTATTTTTCTGAGTCAGTTCATTAGCCACTGCTATTCTGAGTGACAAAATTTGAACTTCAATAGGGAGAACTGCTTCACTCCCATAAACCAATAAAAATGGGGTACAACCTATTGGTGCTCGTACCGTTGTGCGGTATGCCCACAGACATTCTCCCAACTTCTCATTCCAATCTTTTTTGTTCGAAGAGACGAACTTCTTCAAGAGTTTGATAATGGTTTTATTGAAGGCTTCGGCCAAATCATTAGCAGCAGGATTATATGCCGTAGAGGCCATATTTTGTATCCGATTCTTATCGTAAAATCGGTAAAATACTTGACTGATGAATTGAGGCCCATTGTCATGAATTATCCTTCGGGATATCCCGAAGCGATAAATTACATGGTGCTTGATAAAGCTGATCACGTTGGATGTCTATACCTCAGCAAGAGGGATCTCCTCTGCCCATTTGGAGAAATAATCAGTGATAGCCAGTATGAACCGATGTCCTCTAGACGACGAAGGATGAATAGGACCAATGATATCCATACCCCAGGCCTCAAAGGGCCATGATGCAATAGTAGGATATAAATACTCAGAAGGCTGATGTATAAAATCCATATGAACCTGGCAGGCTTTGTATTGTCTTGCATATTTCACGGCATCTACTATCATAGTAGGCCAATATTAGCCCATCCTCCTGATACGATCCTGTAACTTAGGACCGGGTTGATGTGCTCCACATACACCATCATGAGCTTCTCGGATAACCCGCTTTGCCTCATCATCAGAGACACATCATAACAATAGTCCATCATATGCTCGACGATATAGACTTTATGAAGAAGCATCAAAATAAAAACGTAATGATCGTCTTTTGACAGATACTGCTTCTTTAGGATCCTCTGGTAAGATTCCGTATGACACGAAGTCTATAAAGGGACTTCTCCAATCTCTTTTAGGAGGAACCGTGTTTATGGCATAGCTGCGTTCTATGTGAAAATTATTTTTTACACAAAACAAATCCCTATTAAGAAGGATTACCGAATTCTGCCTTCTTATAGGAATAGCTAGATCTGCAGCTAGACTGGCCAGTGCATCGGCTTCCAAATTTTGAGATCGAGGAACATGCTCTAAGAAGAATCCTTTAGAGGACATGGCTATCTCGATCGTTGTTTGGTGATAAGGAATGAGGTCTGGATTACGGACTTCATATATTCCTCTGACCTGATTGACGATCAGCTGAGAATCACCAAAAGCTTCTAGTTATTCAACATCCAATTCTTTAGCGACTTGAAGCCCGATTAGTAGAGCATTATACTCTGTCATATTATTGGAGCAGGATTCATTAAGAGAATATGCTCGATAGATGATGAGTTTATCAGGATTTACCAAAATAATTCCTACTCCTAAAACTATGTTTCCCTTGGGACCTGTCCTGGAAGCGCCATCAAAGAATAGTTGCCATGTATCACCTTCCATTGCCGAATTACATTCTGCAACTTCGTCGGGAATGTCCTCATATAATCTGGAGGTTTTCGAAATTGGATGGGCGGCTAGGAAATCAGCCAAGGCTTGTCCTTTCATGGACTTCTGAGGGACGTACACCATATCATATGGTGTTAATAGCATCGCCCAAGTCACGAGTCGGGAATTAAGAATACTCGGCTTACTCATTAATACCCGAAGAGGGTTGATTCTGGAGATGATATAAATAGTTTGTCCCATCACGTAATATCGCTCTTCTGAATGACAAATATTAGGGCCAAGCATTCTTTTTCTACTGGATTGTACCGATGTGTAAACCCCCTCGACCAGAAATTAGGGTTAACTAAATTAATTAGCATGATTAGGGTTAACTTGAATTAATTATGATTTAATATATAGTATTATAAATACCTGTGAAATGATTTGATTATTTGGGATAATACCCTAGCTATTGCCCTAAAACAAATTTCACATATTTGACCTAAACCTGCCAACCCATCATATTGAACCTAGAACAAACCCCGGATACCGATTTTCGTGCCTGAATTTAGTCGCACAAAAGTCGTTACAAAACGTCCATACGCAAATTAATTAAATTGCGTAATTACGTTCGCTGTCCGTTCCAACTGATATTGAGACCCAACCTCAACCAGTTTTGACCAACCCAGATCACGACATTATTGTACACTGAGCCTACTACACTAATGACCCTTGTCCAACCAAATTTAGACTCCCGGATTATTATTTAAATTAAATTAGAAACGCCGATGCATTAATTATGAATTAATTAATGTGGTGACCTAACCTCATTCGAATTAGACCCAACTCCAACCCAAACCCACATCCACACCCGCAAGCCTCATACAATACACCATATACCACCCTAGTCCAATGAGGAACACCAAACATGGTGTTTGGTTACATTAAATCCCCAATTCTAGATATTGTGCAAATACCAAATTGTTCAGGGACCTAATTGCAAAATTACAATGAGGTGTCCCCCTCTCATTGGCCCAAACCATCATGGAGAAAAGGATGTCATGCCAAACCGTATGCTTTAATTTTCCCCACTTTTCTATGTACTTATATTACTTTATGTAGGGCACATCATGGCCCTACATTTGAAATACCTAAATCCTAGCCCTCCCCTCATCATGTAGAAGCTTCCCCAACTCCCCAAAAATTTTCTACAGCCGGCCCTAACCCCAAGGCAGCCCCCCCACTCTCTCTCCTACTTATACACCAACTTACATCATTTACATTGCACTCAAACCTAGAAACTACTCCTAAAACCCTATTTCCTCAAAACTCCCCAACCGAGCTCTACCCCAACCCCTAGCCACCCGACCACTCCTACCGGCCAACCTCCGCCTCCGGCTACCCCCATAGCCACCCGATACCTTCGCCGGACCGTCCCCCACCTGCCACCACCGCCAACCACCACCACGACGCCGGAGCAGCTCCCCCCACCGACATCCCCAACCCGGCTGCTCCCTCCCCCGAGTGCACAGCCGACCACCCCATCGCCTCGTACTCCGCCACCACCGCACCACCGACCGTCAAACTTCACCGAAGCCACCCCCTGCCCATCCTCTTCCTCCCCGCCGACTTTCAGCCCTGAACGTCGACACACCGAGGAGCAATCACCCCCGCAGCGTCGGTTGTTCCAGACCGCGCGACTGCTGTGCCGACGACCCCGCACGACGCCGGAGCGCCGTCCGCCCACCCCCTCTGACGACGTCCGACCACCGAGACCCCCTTGACCCGAGCTTCGTTGAGGTACATTATTTTATGTATAAATACTGGTATTTGAATACGTATTTAAGGCTGCATGTATAAATATATAGCTTCCTGTATTAGTTTAGGTATTTAAATACGTATTCAATATTAAATATTGTATTTGTATTTATCAGTATTCATATTTAAATTACTCCTGTATAAGTTCTGTAATATATATATATATATATTTATTGTAATTAGTATTATATATAATAGGATTATAGATGTGTATCTTGAGTATGTATATAAACACCTATTGCGTATAAATGTATATATTTATATGTAGATATATATAAATATATGTATGTTTGTATAATGTATAAAATAGTAAGTATTTAATATAAATCATAATAAAAGTAATTTCTATGATTTAATATTATATATAATATAATACTATTTTCTTAGTATATTTACGTATTAATACTTATACATATGTAGCATGTATATATGTATATATGTATGTATGTATGTACATTTTTAAAATATGAAGAATATTAAGTATATAATATTTATTGTGTTAAATACATTTTCTGGAAATTAAGTATATTATATGTATATATTATATATTAAATACTTATACGTATTTACCCTGTTGTATGTATATATATATATATATATATATATATATATAGATACCTGCATGTATGTGTACATATTTTATATACCTTTTATTATGTTGTACGTATAAATTTATGTATCTTTTCTATCTAAAAAAATAAGTATATGTAAAAAGGTATGAATTTACGTTATTATCAATTATGTAGAGATATTTAATAAGTGTATTATTAGCCTATACTAATTAATACATAAGTACTATTTTCGTGCTATTAAACAAATATAATGTTTTATTTAATATAAATAAATATGATTTAGTGTATATATATAAATACTGGTATTAGCTATATATATACAGTCCCGACCCTTGACAGCTGTAGATACGAACAGTGTGTCTTAGTCGTGCTATTGTAGCGACTAATTTGGTCATTACTATATCCTATATAGGATTGCTGGACACTACTGCCGAGGCATCAGGAGCAGGACTTTGGATTTCGCAGCTACCCGGGACAGGCAAGTATACCTTGCTGATTTACTGCTTAAAATTAAATGATTAAATATTGCAAATATACATAAACTGTGAGCGTCCGAGATTAACTCGGGTGCAGTCGACAATGCGTCGATGAGTAGTGTACTGGACCTAGTTGCTAGCTGACTCACCCTCTACTGCGAGAATATTTTGATATCTTCCTAGACCGTGACACTTACACGATGGTACATTCATATTGGGATGCGGGTCCGTATATTCGATTCGCTATCGGTGCGTACGACATGCATCACGGATTAGTCTATTTATTAGAGTAATATAGTTAGCTGAGACTTGGCATCTAGATACGGTACACTCAAGTCGTGCATTCGACTTGCGTATCTACATTGGACGGGAAGGACAATTGATAAACGTATGGGATACCCCCATCGGACTCCGTGGTATCCAGAGGAACCACAGACCCGGTGACTCCCTATATTCAGATACCGAGCTCTACGGAGTGTTACGGACGTATATACATTACAGACACCACGCCTTAGAGTATGGACGTTATACTTATATACAGATACCTCATTCTTCGAAATGATGGACGTTGCAGATACCACACTCTAGAGGACGCTGGACGTTATGCCTACACCTATTTATACGTTCCGAGGTTGTCCTTATATTGCATTCACTTAGATGGTTAGCACACCCCTCTTTACTTTTATTCAGTACTATATCTGGCATGCATATTGTATCTTGTTACATCCCTCTAAGGACCTGGTTATCTTCCAGATCTGGACGAGGCCTATTATCCCACAGTTTATAGGCCAGGTGTGGAGGCGAGGTTTACTCTTGACGAGGAGCTGGAGGTACTTCCATCAGAGTACCCCTGATCAGATTGGTAGGCCTACCGCCTATGACTGGAGCTCCTTACCTAGTTAGTCGTTGTTCCAGTCACTCTTCTTATCAGTACTTTATTTCAGACTATCAGTACTTTATCTCCAATATTTGTAGTGGGTTTGTTCCCACCAGACATATTTCAGTTGTACTATGTCATTCGACTATGTCCTTATATTCCATTCTTTTATTTCAATATTTACTTGTTGTTTGTGGATGAGATTAGACACTGTCTGTTGTTTATATTAGACTTGTTAGATTTAGGACAGCGTAGCACGCTTCGCCAGGATCCATTAAATTAGGATATCCTCGGAGACGTGTCAGCTGGCCAATGCCACGTGGCCTGGTTCCATATATTTTAGGACTGGGGCGTGACATGGTTTTAGTGGTGGCCCATGCAGGTCTGAAATATCAAATATTTATTGCTTGTGGTATGGTAACGTGCCCAGCGAGCCTGCAATAGGATAGAAATTACTAGGTCTCATCCACTTGATTACGCCTTTGAACCTCTTCCAAATTTTAATATATCTGCATCCTGTTTGGTTGATTCCGTACTCTCTCTAATGAAACTCTATCTCTTACAGCGAGATGAACCTTCGCAGTAGACGTGAGATACTTGGTGCCATAGTGCCACCTACAGCACCGAGGGAGGATACGACTCAGGGACCACCCAGAGAGCAGCCTCAGCCAGAGGCACAGGTGATCCCTCAGGCCCCGATGATGCACTGGCATCAGGTCTCTCCCGACGAAGGAACGCAGCAGCCAGAGGGCCAGACGTCGCAGACGATCCCGAGGCAGTACTTCGAGGGATAGACCTCGAGGGCGATACCGATGCCGCAGTACGAGAGGCGGCCGGCACCCGAGGAGACACCAAGGAGACAGCCGGAGGTACCGCTTCCACCACCTCCACCGTTTCTACCGCAGATGCCACCAACAGAAGGACAGCCCCAGATGATGCAGTTCTTCCAGATGATGATGCAGGCCCAGTGGCAGCAGACGGAGACTCTGAGACAGGGTCTGATGGCAGTACTGGAGAGGGCACCTGCCCAAGCAGCAGCACCAGCACCTGCACCTGCCCAGCAAGCGGGCACGGTACGAGGCTTCAGACAGATGGGCCCGGATACCTTCTCGGGCAAGGAGACGGCATAGGAGATCTCAGAATGGGTCTCCAACACTGAGATGCTGTTAGAGGGTTCGCAGCTACACCCCGACCTCTGGATGACCGCGGTGAGGGCTCAACTCACAGGCAACGCCCATCACTGTTGGGACTCTATGGAGCACAGCATCGGCAGACAGCAGACTTGGGAGGAATTTCTAGAATACTTCAACGCGAAGTACTTTCCAGCTACAGTGAGGAATGCCCTGTACTCTCAGTTCCTGTACCTGGAGCAGGGGAACCTGACTATGGACGCCTACGACGGAGAGTACAGCAGACTCAGCCGATTTGGTGCAGCCCTGATCCCCAACGACCTGGAGAAGGCCAGAAGATTCCACCATGGCCTCTCTCACGAGCTGCAGAGGTACACCACTACCCAGTCGAGGATCTCTTATGAAGAGGTCCTATCAGAGGTGAGGATCCAGGAGACTATAGGAGGAGGAGCGAGACGTTCCAGCACGAACGTACCAGCCAGGACCCAGCAAGGAGCAGGAGGACCGATCCGCCGTCCAGGAGCGCAGGCGCAGCAGAGGACAGCGCCGTACCAGCAGAAGGAGCTTCCGACCTGTCACTTCTGTGGCAAGAGGGGACACGTCATCCGAGACTGCAGGAAGAAGCTCAGGCTCTGCATGGTTTGTGGAGCCAGCCAGCACCTTGCTAGAGACTGCCCCTAGCGCAGAGATGGAGCACCCCAGACTGGACAGAGACCACCAGCAGCACCACTGAGGATACTACCCCCAGCAGGAGGCCAGCGTCCACCAGCTACCGGAGGACAGCAGAGAGGACCACCCTTGGTTCCACAGGAGGCACACTTTAACCAGGCCCGTCAGCAGGCAGGAGGGCAGAGGCGCGGGCAAGCCTTTGCTTTAGCATCTATTGAGGAGGAACCAGAAGGAGAGGCTATCGCAGGTACAATTTTAGTTGCATCATTACCTGCAACTGTACTGTTTGATTCTGGAGCTACACTGTCATTTATATCTAGTAGATTCATAGCAATGCATAGAGTAGCAACCTCCCCCTTACCTAAGAGTTGGAGAATACTTACCGGAGGAGGCATCGTACCGGTTACCAGCACCATTAGAACGTGCTCGGTAGTAGTTTATGGTAGAGAGATGAGAGCGCGATTGTTGGTACTCCCAATGCCAGCTTTCGACGTAGTTCTGGGCATGGACTGGTTAAGCCAGTACAGTGCCGTACTAGACTGTCGGAAGAGTAGCGTTACTTTTAGACTGCCAGGACAACCGGAGTTCGAATTCATGCGAGGCACCATCGAGCGAGGAGTAGGACATGCAGCTGGAGCTTACATGACGATGGAGACGGCACCCCCAGAAATCATTGCAGAGTTCGAGGATGTTTTCCCAGAGGAGTTGCCAGGCCTACCGCTTGATAGAGAGGTGGAGTTCACCATTGAGCTAATACCTGGAGCAGCACCGGTATCATCAAATGTGTACCGGTTGGCGAAGAAGGAGCTTGACGAGCTGAAGCTACAGCTAGAGGAGTTGCAGATCAAGGGATTCGTTCGTCCTAGTGCATCACCCTGGGGAGCACCAGTGCTGTTTGTACCGAAGAAGGACGGGACGTTCCGGATGTGCATTGATTACAGAGCCCTTAATGCTCTGACTATCAAGAACAAGTACCCTCTACCACGAATCGACGATCTGTTCGACCAGCTTACAGGAGCAGTGGTGTTCACGAAGATCGACTTGAGATCGGGCTACCATCAGGTGAAGGTGCGAAGGGAGAACATTCCAAAGACAGCATTTAGAACTCGCTATGGTCACTACGAGTTCTTAGAGATGCCTTTCGGATTGACAAATGCACCTGCTGTGTTTATGAACCTGATGAACCGAGTCTTCCATAAGTATCTGGATCAGTTCGTGGTAGTCTTCATCGACGACATATTGGTGTATTCGAAGAGCCACGAGGAGCACGGGGAGCACTTGAGGCTAGTGCTAGAGACGCTGAGACGAGAGAGGCTTTATGCCAAGCTGAGCAAGTGCAAGTTTCTTCTAGATCGTGTCGCCTTTCTTGGACACGTTATCTCGGGAGATGGCATTTCAGTAGATCCCGCGAAGATTTCATCAGTAGAGACGTGGCCGACCCCTACCAACGTCTCGGAGGTGAGGAGTTTCCTAGGACTTGCCGGATATTACCGGAGGTTCGTAGAGAACTTCGCAAGGATCGCAGAGCCGATGACCCACTTGACCCGCAAGGATCAAGAGTTCACCTGGACAGAGGAGTGTCAGACGGCATTCGATGAGCTGAAGAAGCGTCTGACTACAGCACCCATCTTGACCATACCTTCTGGACCCGGAGGATTCATGATCTATAGCGATGCGTCCGGGAAAGGATTAGGATGCGTCTTGATGCAGCATGGAAAGGTTGTGGCATATGCCTCTAGGCAGTTGAGGACCCATGAGAAAAACTATCCTACCCACGACTTGGAGCTTGCCGCAGTGATCTTTGCTTTGAAGCTTTGGAGGCACTACCTGTACGGAGAGCGCGTGGAGATATTTACCGATCACAAGAGCCTGAAATACGTCTATACACAGAAGGACCTAAACCAGAGGCAGAGACGTTGGCTTGAAGTAATGGCAGACTTCGAGATTGAGCTGCAGTACCATCCGGGAAAGGCTAATGTGGTAGCCGATGCTTTAAGCAGGAAGCCCATAGCATTTTTCCTGACTACCCAATAACATCTGTTGAGAGATCTAGAACAGTTGGGTATCGAAGTCATTATGCCCGGAGTAGACGGCCAGATGTCGAGTTTCCAGGTGCAATCGACATTGGTGGAGAAAATTAAGGCTGCTTTGCCGACGGACGCCAGATTTCAGAGGCTTCAACAGAGGACAGAGGCTGGAATACAGACGGGACTGCGTATACACGAGGACGGGACCTTGAGATATGGAGATCGTCTCTATGTTCCGAATGGAGAGCTACACCAGGAGCTGATGACGGAGGCCCACAGTTCGACTTATTCTATACATCCAGGAGGCACGAAGATGTACCGAGACCTGAGACAGTACTACTGGTGGCACGGGATGAAGAGAGAGATAGCCCGCTTCGTGGCTAAGTGTCTGGTGTGTCAGCAAGTCAAGGCTGAGCATCAGAGGTCTGCCGGATTACTTCAACCGCTCCCGATACCGGAGTGGAAATGGGAGCACATCACCATGGACTTTGTCACGGGTTTCCCGAAGAGTCCCAGTGGTCGCAATACGGTATGGGTAATCGTAGATAGACTTACCAAGTCTGCCCACTTTTTACCCTTCAGGGTTGGGCAATCTACAGAAGTCTTGGCAGACATGTACATGAGGGAGATTGTACGATTGCATGGAGTGCCAGTCAGTATCGTGTCTGACCGGGATACGAGGTTTACATCGTACTTTTGGAGGAGTATGCAAGAGAGTCTTGGTACCCGTCTTAAGTTCAGTACTTCGTACCACCCGCAGACAGATGGACAATCCGAGCGCACCATTCAGACGCTGGAGGACATGTTGAGGGCATGCATGCTCGACTTCAGCGGTTCATGGGAGGACCACTTGCACTTGGTCGAATTTTTCTACAACAATAGCTATCAGGCGAGCATTCAGATGGCTCCCTATGAGGCATTGTGTGGTAGAAAGTGTCGTTCCCCAGTATGTTGGAGCGATGTAGGCGAGAGGCAGATTCTAGGGCCAGAGTTGATCATCCATACAGTGGAGAAGGTGAAGAAGATCCAGGGGCATCTACGAGCAGCACAGGACAGACAGAAGCATTGGGCTAATGTGCATCGACGGCCTCTAGAGTTCCAGGTGGGAGAATATGTGTTCCTGAAGATTTCACCTACCAGAGGAACCATCAGATTTGGAGGTAGAGGGAAGCTGAGTCCGAGGTACATCGGACCCTTTGATGTGCTAGAGCGCGTCGGAGAAGTTGCTTACAGATTGGCCTTGCCGCAGACACTGGAAGGAGTTCACGATGTCTTTCATGTATCTCAGCTGAGGAGGTACATACCAGATCCGAGTCATGTGCTTGACCACTCAGAGATCACCGTTGGTCCGAGTTTGTCATACCAGGAGGAGCCGGTGGAGATCCTAGACCGAAGCGAGAAGGTACTGGGGGGCCAGACTATCCCTCTAGTTCGTGTCGCATGGAGGCATCATGCACCAGGTGAATCAACCTGGAAACGAGAGGACGATATTCAGCAACGTTTTCCCCATCTCTTCGAAGGCCTAAGTATGTGATAGTATTTATTTTATTCAATAGTTTTGATATATGTCTGTTTTAATTTCGAGGACGAAATGCTCTAAGGAGGGTATGTTGTAAACCCCCTCGACCAGAAATTAGGGTTAACTAAATTAATTAGCATGATTAGGGTTAACTTGAATTAATTATGATTTAATATATAGTATTATAAATACCTGTGAAATGATTTAATTATTTGGGATAATACCCTAGCTGTTGCCCTAAAACAAATTCTACATATTTGACCTAAACCTGCCAACCCATCATATTGAACCTAGAACAAATCCCGGATACCGATTTTCGTGCCTGAATTTAGTCGCACAAAAGTCGTTACAAAACGTCCATACGCAAATTAATTAAATTGCGTAATTACGTTCGCTGTCCGTTCCAATTGATATTGAGACCCAACCTCAACCAGTTTTGACCAACCCAGATCACGACATTATTGTACACTGAGCCTACTACACTAATGACCCTTGTCCAACCAAATTTAGACTCCTGGATTGTTATTTAAATTAAATTAGAAACGTCGATGCATTAATTACGAATTAATTAATGTGGTGACCTAACCTCATTCGAATTAGACCCAACTCCAACCCAAACCCACATCCACACCCACAAGCCTCATACAAAACACCATACACCACCCTTGTCCAATGAGGAACACCAAACATGGTGTTTGGTTACATTAAATCCCCAATTTTAGATATTGTGCAAATACCAAATTGTTCAGGGACCTAATTGCAAAATTGTAATGAGGTGTCCCCCTCTCATTGGCCCAAACCATCATGGAGAAAAGGATGTCATGCCAAACTGTATGCTTTAATTTTCCCCCCTTTCCTATGTACTTACATTACTTTATGTAGGGCACATCATGGCCCTACATTTGAAATACCTAAATCCTAGCCCTCCCCTCATCATGTAGAAGCTTTCCCAACTCCCCAAAAATTTCCTACAGTCGGCCCTAACCCCAAGGCAGCCCTCCCACTCTCTCTCCTACTTATACACCAACTTACATCATTTATATTGCACTCAAACCAAGAAACTACTCCTAAAATCCTATTTCCTCAAAACTCCCCAACCGAGCTCTACCCCAACCCCTAGCCACCCGACCACTCCTACCGGCCAACCTCCGCCTCCGGCCACCCCCATAGCCACCCGACACCTTCGCCGGACCGTCCCCCACCTGCCACCACCGCCAACCACCACCACGATGCCGGAGCAGCTCCCCCCGCCGACATCCCCAACCCGACTGCTCCCTCCCCCGAGTGCACAGCCGACCACCCCATCGCCTCGTACTCCGCCACCACCGCACCACCGACTGTCAAACTTCACCGAAGCCACCCCCTGCCCATCCTCTTCCTCCCCGCCGACTTTCAGCCCTGGACGTCGACACACCGAGGAGCAATCACCCCCGCAGCGCCGGTTGTTCCAGACCGCGCGGCTGCTGTGCCGACGACCCCGCACGACGCCGGAGCGCCGTCCGACCACCCCCTCCGACGACGTCCGACCACCGAGACCCCCTCGACCCGAGCTTCGCTGAGGTACATTATTTTATGTATAAATACTGGTATTTGAATACGTATTTAAGGCTGCATGTATAAATATATAGCTTCCTGTATTAGTTTAGGTATTTAAATACGTATTCAATATTAAATAGTGTATTTTGTATTTATCAGTATTCATATTTAAATTATTCCTGTATAAATTCTGTAATATATATATATATATATTTATTGTAATTAGTATTATATATAATAGGATTATAGATGTGTATCTTGAGTATGTATATAAACACCTATTGCGTATAAATGTATATATTTATATGTAGATATATATAAATATATGTATGTTTGTATAATGTATAAAATAGTAAGTATTTAATATAAATCATAATAAAAGTAATTTCTGTGATTTAATATTATATATAATATAATACTATTTTCTTAGTATATTTACGTATTAATACTTATACATATGTAGCATGTATATATGTATATATGTATGTATGTATGTACATTTTTAAAATATGAAGAATATTAAGTATATAATATTTATTGTGTTAAATACATTTTCTGGAAATTAAGTATATTATATGTATATATTATATATTAAATACTTATACGTATTGACCCTGTTGTATGTATATATATATATATATATATATATATATATATATATATATATATATATATATATATATATATATATATATATAGATACCTGCATGTATGTGTACATATTTTATATACCTTTTATTATGTTGTACGTATAAATTAATGTATCTTTTCTATCTAAAAAAATAAGTATATGTAAAAAGGTACGAATTTACGTTATTATCAATTATGTAGAGATATTTAATAAGTTATTATTAGCCTATACTAATTAATAAATAAGTACTATTTTCGTGCTATTAAACAAATATAATGTTTTATTTAATATAAATAAATATGATTTAGTGTATATATATAAATACTGGTATTAGCTATATATATATACAGTCCCGACCCTTGACAGCTGTAGATACGAACAGTGTGTCTTAGTCGTGCTATTGTAGCGACTAATTTGGTCATTACTATATCCTATATAGGATTGCTGGACACTACTGCCGAGGCATCAGGAGCAGGACTTTGGATTTCGCAGCTACCCGGGACAGGCAAGTATACCTTGCTGATTTACTGCTTAAAATTAAATGATTAAATGTTGCAAATATGCATAAACTGTGAGCGTCCGAGATTAACTTGGGTGCAGTCGACAATGCGTCGATGAGTAGTGTACTGGACCTAGTTGCTAGCTGACTCACCCTCTACTGCGAGGATATTTTGATATCTTCCTAGACCGTGACACTTACACGATGGTACATTCATATTGGGATGCGGGTCCGCATATCCGATTCGCTATCGGTGCGTACGACATGCATCACGGATTAGTCTGTTTACTAGAGTAGTATAGTTAGCTGAGACTTGGCATCTAGATACGGTACACTCAAGTCATGCATTCGACTTGCGTATCTATATTGGGCGGGAAGGACAACTGATAAATGTATGGGATACCCCCATCGGACTCCGTGGTATCCAGAGGAACCACAGACCCGGTGACTCCCTATATTCAGATACCGCGCTCTACGGAGTGTTACGGACGTATATACATTGCAGACACCACGCCTTAGAGTGTGGACGTTATACTTATATACAGATACCTCATTCTTCGGAATGATGGAAGTTGCAGATACCACACTCTAGAGGACGCTGGACGTTATGCCTAGACCTACTTATACGTTCCGTGGTTGTTCTTATATTGCATTCACTTAGATGGTTAGCACACCCCTCTTTACTTTTATTCAATACTATATCTGGCATGCATATTGTATCTTGTTACGTCCCTCTGAGGACCTGGTTATCTTCCAGATCTGGACGAGGCCTATTATCCCACAGTTTATGGGCCAGGTGTGGAGGCGAGGTTTGCTCTTGACGAGGAGCTGGAGGTACTTCCATCAGAGTACCCCTGATCAGACTGGTAGGCCTACCGCCTATGACTGGAGCTCCTTACCTAGTTAGCCGTTGTTCCAGTCACTCTTCTTATCAGCACTTTATTTCAGACTATCAGTACTTTATCTCTAATATTTGTAGTGGGTTTGTTCCCACCAGACATATTTCAGTTGTACTATGTCATTCGACTATGTCCTTATATTCCAGTCTTTCATTTCAGTATTTACTTGTTGTTTGTGGATGAGATTAGACACTGCCTGTTGTTTATATTAGACTTGTTAGATTTAGGACAGCGTAGCACGCTTCGCCAGGATCCATTAAATTGGGATATCCTCGGAGACGTGTCAGCTGGCCAATGCCACGTGGCCTAGTTCCATATATTTTGGGACTGGGGCGTGACACGATGTTCAGCTCCGACCATCTTCCTACTTAGATAGTAGATAGCCTGTTCATGACCCTCATTATTCTTCTGTGCGAGAAGAGCCCCTAAAGAATGATCCATTGCTCGAACATACAACAAAAATGGTCTTCCTATGACGGGAGGCACCAGAACTGGAGGATTAGTAAGATAGCATTTGATATCATCAAACGCTTGCTGACAGGCTTCGTCCCATACGAATGACACACCTTTCTTCAGCAGGCGAGAAAAAGGTTGACATCTTCCAGAGAGGTTGGATATGAATCTCCTGATGTAAGCTAGACGACCATGAAATCCCCTGAGTTCTCTCAGATTACGAGACGGTCGTATTTATAGGATAGCTTTTACTTTGTCAGGGTCAACTTGAATGCCTTTAGCAGTGATGACAAATCCCAGAAATTTTGTACTGGATACACTGAGAAAGGACTTTGTAGGGTTCATTTTGAGTTGATGTTGGCGCATCAGCTCGAATACTGTCTTCAAGCCTTGGATGTGATTATCCTTGAGACAGCTTTTGACAGCGATATCATCTACGTAATATTCTACCATTTTGCGTAGATGCTCATAGAATATGTTACTTATAGCTCGCTGATATGTAGCCCCGGCATTCTTCAATCCAAAGGGCATGACTGTATAGCAATATACTCCTACTGGAGTCCAAAAGGCAGTATGCTTCTTATCTTCATGATTCATCTTAATCTGATTGTATCCTAAAAATCTGTCCATGAAGGAGATGCGCTCAAAACTGCACGTATTATCGATTATGACGTCTGTGATGGGGAGAGGGAACTCATCCTTGGGGCAGGCCGCATTTAGGTCTCGAAAGTCGATGCAAATATAAACTTTCCTATTTTTTTTCATAATCGGGACAACATTAGCGACCCAATCATGATATTGTTCTTCCCGGATGAACCCGTAGGCTATTAATTTCTTAATTTTTGCTTCAATGGCATCCATCATATCCGGGCAAAACCGTCGTTGGTGTTGCTTTACTGGCTTTGAATTGGGCAATATGTTGAGTTTATGTGTAGCCACCTTAGGATCAAGGCCTGGCATATCCTCATAATTCCATGCAAAGACGTCGATATATTCTTTTATCAGCTGGATTATTTCTTCCTTTTCTTCTTCGGAGAGATGGTTGCTGATAAATATCGACTTTGGTGAAAATTTATACCCAACATTATAAATCCCGTAATTTTTAGGAATTTTTAAATAGATTTTTACAATTTTCTATAATTTCTGGAATTTTTCTCTAATTAAAACTAAGGTATTTTATAATTAAATAATTTTTAAATATTGTTATTTAGTATTATAATATTATGAAAATAATATTTTCTAGTTTAAAATGAAAAATTAGACATAGGGTAATTTTTCGGGAATTTATTGGACCCCGGAAGCATTTTTAAAGGCCTAAAAACTAATTAATTAATAAACCAAATTAAACCCTGAAATAAACCCGGTTTATTTCAAATAAACCAACCCGAACCAAACCGGACCCGGTTCAACTGAACCAAACCCAACCTTAGCGGGTCGGGTCGGATCTAAACCCGACCCGAAACCCGCTGACCCGACCCGCACTTATTCATTAGTCGATCGGGCCGGATCCGCTGCCCGACCTGACCTGACACGGACCTGAACCCGACCCAGCGGCTACAGTGCACCCCCAACCCCCGACCTTGGCGATTCCGCTCTGCCGTAACCCGCTGCGGCTTTCTCGCTCCCCGGCGCCGCTCTGGCTCCCCCGCACCCGCCGCCACGTCGCCTCCCGTAACCGGCCGCCCGTCCGCCTCCTTCATCCCCTATATAAACCCCCTACCCGCCGCTCACCACCCACCGCCCTCGCCAGACCTCCGCCGAAACCCTAACCTCCCTGCCACACCGCAGTACCGCGAGCAGCTCCACCCTGTCTCCTCCGGCGTCCCCTCCAGACCCCACTTTGCCGTCTTCCCCAGCGCCGCTGCCATCATCACCCTCCAGAGCTGCCGCCTCCGACTCGCCGTTCTGCCTCCCGCAGCAGCTCCGGCGAGTTTCCCCGACCCGTCAAGCCGAGCCCCTCAGCGCCGCCTCTCCTCCCTGAGCTCCGCCCGACGAACCCGCCCTCAGCCGAGCCGCCTGCTCCACCCTTCTTCCCCAGCGTCTCCGCACCAGAACCCTAGCCACCTCGCCGGTCTCCCCTCCTCCACGATGACCAGAGCAGCTCCTCCGCAGCCGTGCAGCCCGGCGAGCTCTGGCCAGCAGCCGCCGGAACCCCAGCCCTGACGCTGTGCTGTGTCCACTGTATAGTGTCGAGTCGCTTCGCCGACACGGGAAATCCCGGTTTCATGGAGCCCTGTTCAGGTAGCATTTTCTCTCTCCTCGTTGCCCCGTTTCCCATTCCGTCAGTTGTGACGCGAACCCTGTGTGACCGTCTCGATGCCCGTGCAACCCGCTCGGTGTGTCGTATCCTGTGGTGATCGCGAACCGCGATCCAAAAATAGAAAAAATAATACCCCATTTTCCCCCGGAACTGAGTGGGCCCCGTCAAACGGGACGACTTGGTCGCATGCGGTCTTCACCGAAAGGTGCGCGCCGTTGATACGGACGTGTGGAATTTTGCAGAAGTTGATTTGGATATGCGTGCACTCCGGAATAAACGCGTATTCGTCGACAACGCCCCGTATCTGCCTGTTCTGGATCTCGCTGTAACTTGGGGTACAGACGTCGAATCGAAACGAAACTTGTGCCATTGGACTCGTAGCAATATGCTGGTCATGTGACCCAAGTTTGGTTCGATTCTGAGAACGTTGACAAAATCGCGTATCGTGGGCCCCACGGCTCCACTTGACGGGTGATTTTGTGATCGGCTCATCGAAATCCAATTCTGGAAGTTCCGTTGGGTTTGTATCATCGTTCTGGACCTTTTGACACTAAGTTTGATGAATTTGGAGATTATTGTTCCTGACACGTTTTTTGGTGCAAAGCGGCCTACATGTGGACCCCGCTTTGACCAGAAACTGTCATTTTTGCCCCTGTGTCCAAATTGGACTCAAGGACAGGCGTTTCTAGCTATTTGATATTTTCTGAATCTGATGGTGATGTCTATTTCAGCAACCGGAGGAGACCCTGTAGAACCCGTTGAAGTCAGAGCTA
The DNA here is from genome assembly GCA_036927795.1 of Iris macrosiphon. Classification (NCBI taxonomy): domain Eukaryota; kingdom Viridiplantae; phylum Streptophyta; class Magnoliopsida; order Asparagales; family Iridaceae; genus Iris; species Iris macrosiphon. Next base: position 26,279,086 of record JAYESA010000020.1, on the reverse strand, counting down.
CAGTTGGAGCCAGAACCCCAGGCAAGTGTACCTTGCCAAAACTTGCAGTACCTGCTTTATATTACTGTCTTGATTTATTCATATGTTGTACATGTATGACCTAGGACCGTGTGACTTTACTTAGCGTCTGATTAATAGTCGGGTGCCAACCCCGTACGCGGATTTGTGTAACATCATCTAGACATGGATATCGTGACCCTTTACATTCTCGTACTTGTCTTATCAAGTACATAATAACCCAGGACACTTGACACTATTCATGAGACAGAATCTTTCTGAGATATTCATGGTGATTCTGTATAGGATACATGTTTTATGACATAAACATTATATTCATAGACATTATATGACTTGCTGCATTAGTTTTGATATTGCGTGTCATGGACATGAGATGTGTGATTACATTGGGTGGGGAGAGACATACAGGCTACAGTCTAATTTATATATATATATTTATTATGGTGAGGCCTTAGACTCTATATCAGAGCTAGGCACTCTACTAGTGAGATATTATTGTGAGGCCTTAGACTCTACATTAGAGCTAGGCACTCTACTTGTGATATCACTGCTACCGGCTCTCCGACACAGAGCTTGTAGTGGTCTCAGCCTGAGTTTTAGTGATGCTCTCATCTTGTATTTTACATAGATGGTTACATAGTTTACTCTATTATTTTATTTATTGCTGCACTGCATTTATTTATGGCTTGAGTTATTTTGTACCTTGCTATATCCCCTGAGGACCTGGATCCGGATTATGTCCCCAGGATTAGTAGACGAGATCGATCCTGAGGTATACGGGACAGGAGCATTAGCAGGAGCAGGAGCAGGAGCAGATACTGGAGCAGTACCAGATCCAGTAGACGAGTGATCACCGAGGATATCAACTGAGTATATGCTTTATCCATACTCAGTATTTGATGTGGTTATCTTTATTCTTGTATCTTGACAGATGTATCAGACTCTTTATCGGGTTATTTCCCGAGATTATGTTTTATTGTGATTGATCTTGCTTATTGATTCTGATATTGCTATATTCATTTTCTGTGGATGAGATTAGTATATCTAGACCCTTATTGTTGTATTATATCTTAAGTACATCCTAATGGATCCATTAAATTGGGTTTGTCTATCGGTGTGTGCTGTTGGCCATTGCCACGTGGCTAGTCCCTCGATATTTTGGGACAGGGGCGTGACATAGTTTTTGTGGTGGCCCATGCAGGTCAACGACTAAATTGCTTCGGTTTCAACTCAGGACCGAGCAAGCCTGCAAAAAGAATAGGATAAGTTTTTAGGATCTCATCCACTTGCTTGAATCATTCTTGATATCTATATCGGATTCGAATTAATTTCTTGACTTGCATCCTCCTTGATTCATGTGCGCCTCTAATTGTTTATTTTGGATGCAGAGTTATGGACCCACAAGCAAACGATGAGACTCCTGCAAGATCACCACAAGATGCTGTAGTAACCAACGAAGATGAAGTAACACTAGTGGATGGAGGTCAATCAGCACACCAAAGCAATCAAGCGAATCAGCATGCCTCGGGAATCCAGCAAGATAACATTCCACAAATGCCCATATTTCTACAAGGGCAGGCCATGGACGGACAACAGATGTTTCAAATAATCTATGCAATAATGCAAGCTCAACAAGAGGCTTTGAGTCGCAGCCTAGTAACCGCACTAGAGCAGGCAAATTTACCAGCACGATGGCCAACGATAGGCTCTATCACCGATTTCCGCCAGCTGAAGCCCCAAACCTTCTTAGGCAAAGAGGAGCCCACAGAAGTTTAGGAGTGGCTCACCAACACACAACATCAATTAGAAGCAGCTGAGCTTCCACGGGAACGTTGGATGACTGCCGTCAGAATGCAATTGATGGGCAATGCACATCACTGGTGGCTATCTGAGGAGACACGGCTCGGACCAGACCGAGTTACTTGGGAGGAGTTCTCCAGACTCTTTCAGGAGATGTATATTTCGGCTATCGCTTGATCAGAACTTCAGGACAAGTTCAATCGCCTCACTCAGGACAGTATGACAGTGGAAGAGTACAACGCGGAGTTCATTCGTCTGAGTCGCTTCGCCCCTACATTGATCCAGACAGAAGAAGAGAAGGCCGAGAAGTTCTTCGACGGACTAAACTCCGAGCTACAGAGACTGATCGGATCCGCTGCACCTACTTCTTACTCGGACGTCCTTGCAGCAGCCCGACGCATGGAGCGCGTCATCAGGAGAGAGACCAACCTGAAGCGACCTTCCACATCCGCACCAACCAGAGCAGCACAAGGAGAGTCTGCAAAGCGTCAACAGATAAATCCACCACCGAGCAGCACCAAGAGCCTCATTCCTTCCTACTTGCTACTACTGTGGCAAGATAGGCCATATTGAAAGAGAATGCAAACACAAGCTGGAAATGTGCTTAATTTGCGGATCCAGACAATACTTAGCCAGAAATTGCACAACACATCAAGGAGAAACACTGATGATTCATCAATAAGCTTTACCAGCATCGAAGGCAATGCCACGAAGGCGATGCCACGAAGGCGATAAAATACTCTTGCTCTTTTCTCTAGCCCACAAAGGTACTTACAGTTCATACATCATATCTCGTATATCCATGCAGCGCCACTACGCCTACGTACCTGAAATAATGCCCATAAACGTGAGTCAGTCACAGCCGTACTGGTGAGCGGGGTAAACCACTCGCCTAAGCCGACACTAAGTAAAAAGTGAATGCAAACAGTTATAAGGTGATCTTTCTAGTTGAATCCTAGATTCATTTCATGGCATAGGAATGACATGTTATGAAAAGCTGTAAAGCAGTTTAAGCATGCAAACATTCAACTCAAGCCAATCGACAAGCAATATAACCCAACCGAAGGAAACTAGCATGCAAACCATCTTGCTCAAGTCCAAGCAACACGATAACATATCGAACCATCAACCAAGCCTCAATATCCTTCCTCAACCAACTTGATACAATCCAATCCCAAAGTGTACACTCTTGCCGAGGCAAGGTGGCCGTGCCTACACGAAGCACAAACCAACCAAAGTCAAGCAAACCAATTCTTATCTATATGAAGTCACTGGCAAAGCCATAAAGGACATATTCTAAGCATTAGCGGCGCGCCCTATCAGCCCGGGTAACAAGCCCCGCTGGAGGTCCCGTAATGCATCGTGACTAGCACGAATCAATATTTCCCTCTGGATCGATACGGTCCCAGTGCCCCGGAATACCGTTTCGAGGAAATATCAAACCTTGTGTACACAGGTTGTCCGTGACATGCACAAAGTAGGTATGGCGAGAGGATCGAACATTCTCGCCCCACCAAGCGATCCTAGACTCGTTCAACCAAATATCCAACCAAAATATCCATAACCATTCTTCCAACACATCCAACCAAGGATATCCAACTAAAGAATCCAACCAAGGCATCCAAATATCAAGTCATGCTCATAGGCACAATCTCTCAAGTTGTGCCCAAGTTATGCCCATATGCATAAATGCCTTGCTTCTCAAATATATATTTCAAATTGGGTGCAACACCCCAACTTAGAATAAACCTGTGGCACAATGCCCTCGCCGATGCAGTTGTTTGGTTTTGAACCACAACTGCTCGCTTTGCAAGACAAAGCGACCCAGTGATACTCATGCACGGATGCACGCTCGCTCGCCAGAATTCCCGATATTTCCAATGCCTTAATGTATTATTCCAACCGACCAAGCATAATCTCAATTATCCAACCGACTGCCTCAAATGCAATAATCCAACTCTAGCTCCAACTATCCAATGCGCAAATTATTTTAAGCCATAAACCTATCCAAGCAACGACGTACACTCTATGCACTCAGTGTAGTGATTCCCAATGTTTCAGTCCGAGTGTTCAAGCCTTTACGTGTTTTCCATATTATTAGGCATGAAGGAGTAGAGGAGAAGGGAAAGAGCCCACTCACTATGTTTGATCCCGTTAGGCATCATGTCCTGCCGATACGGCCAATCCCTTAAACCCGTGGTCCGATGCAAGCGCGATCTACTTAACTGGTATGACCGTGCGAGCAAGCCGTGCTCTCCAAATCATCCGACCGATCGGACTAAGGAAGACGGCATTATCGCTTCCATCCAGCTATCCAGTATTGTTCTGAACGAATACATGTTTTCCATCGAACCCGCTAGCCATCTGCACATGAAACAACTCAATCAATACTTCTTCCCAAAATCCAACAAATCAAATATAACCAGCATTTGTTTCATTCAATCTGACTCAGCGTAACGCATCATGCGGTTGCGGGCGTTACATAATATACCACTTAGAATCAGGTTCGTCCACGAACCGTGCTTGTACTCATTCTTATCACATGTCGCTTGTCCAATTCATAACTCCGCTCTATGCGACTCTCATATTCACGATCCGGACTCCGCATCTCGCTCTGCTGAACGTTCGTACAAATTTCCAAATTCCCACATCCTCCTTGCAGCTCAATACGAATTCCACGTATTGCTTAGTTTTAGATTGTACACATATTTAAGGTGTCCCTAAAATACATGCATTTCAGCCGAGCTTTGCGATAACAAATTTGAACAAGTTTCAAGGGTATCTTTATGTTCGAGGCATCCATTACTTTACTCCCAATTGAACCAAATCATGACTTCCATTCCAACATATTCGATTGAGCACTATACTTGATTATAAAGATTTTCCACCGACTCAATCAGTTTATGTTCCAACTCAATCCATCCAACTATTTTTGAATCCGCACTAGCAATATCTCCAAATATGTCTCATGCACCAAACGATCATCTCAACTGATACTACCCAAGCTAGGCGACTTACCCAAATATCAAACTTTGCTTAGATCATCTCAGCCAAACACCTCTTCCTCAATCTCAATACCTCGCTGGGTGAACATCTATATTGAGTTTCGTGTGATCCACAAAGATTTCTCCGCCACGCCAAAGGGATAGTGTCGCCACGATTTCAACGTGGACACTCTCGCCACAATTCTTAGGTTACGCATGGAATAGTTCTTCGCGCTGCTTCCACTGCCTCGAAGCATAGGATATCACCTTTGCCTTCTGAACGAGCACGCTTCCCAAACTAAGTTCCGATACATCTTGTAAATCTGAGGCACATCTGTCCCTTCCAGTATTCGCAAGGATTTTATCCGAACGAGCCGCTGCTTTAACTTCACGAGCTAGTTTCACAGTCATCAATTCATATGAATGTTATTCCCTTCCAGGGCACGATGAGTCAGAGGCGATGCCATCGATAAAAATCTGTGACTCTGAATCTCATCAGTTGACTAGGCTACCTCCACCATCGCTTCGATCTTTCGGCTGCATCTTTAGCTGAAGACTATTCCAAGGGTCTCTCAAATCCAACGCTCAGTCAACAAGCCAAATCTCCAATACACAATGCTCACATCTACCCTCGACACATTCCCGAATGTGGCGCCTCAAGGGCCGTTCTATGGGTCTACCATATTCACCTCCGATTTAGCGGACAAGTCGTTAGGGTCAGCTGTCCCGAAGCTACGCTCGATAATTGTAAGTCATCACGATGGACAGTTACTATGAACCATGCTATATCTCATCTGCAAAATCCAAATCAAAATCCAAATCCAAATCCAACTATTCCATCCGAGCGAACTTTCGAATCCGAGCACCGCGCTCGTTGAAATCGTCTTCCATCAATCCGTCGTTCTGTCCTGAATCCATCAATTTTCGAATTGCCGAGTTCAAATTCTCGCACTACCACTTTGTAATAATTCTCAAAACTCAAGACTTGCTCAAATTCATATCCGTTTGCCGCGACCCATAATGTACGTCCAACTTACTCGAGCGGCACAGTAATTTTCTTAATTGTTGCTCCCATAATTAGCTATCTTTAAAAGTCTGTCCGCCACAAATCTTTGCCTTTAGTTGTTGCCACAATCCGTTCACGTCTTTCGAAGAATTTGTCTACCATCGTTGCACCATTTTGCCCAAAATTTCATTTTCGCTAAACCTGATTCGACTCCTCGAGCAGCAATATCCAAAATCCTTCAAGTCCGTGTGAAACCATCGCATTGTCCCTCCAAACCAAATCGTGTTTCATTGCTCAACCAACAGCTCAAATGTGTTGCCCAAAAATCGTAGTCCATGCTCGCTATCCTTCAATTAACCCATCGTTTGGCTCAAGCGTAACCCAACTATTCGTTCCGATCTTGTCCATCTCTTAAGCCCAACGATACTTCCATTTGCACGATTTCGTTCTTGAGTTCTCAAGTCTAATATATCGAAGGATACCCGAGTCAAATTCTATTGCACTATATACCACTTGGAAATATAGTTGCCCTCGTACGTAATCTGCGTCAACCAACGTCTATCCCAAACCGACTATTCCGAGGTGATTCTGTCGAATCACAACTCAATATTCGCTTGCTCCATTTTCATTCTTTCCAACTCAGTTGATTTGCACCAACCGACTTTTATTCGTTATCCGAGTCCGTTCAAGCAATTTCCATTGATGTCCAACCAAAATACTTTCAATGCCTTGCTCACTATGTGGTATCCCATATACCACTCCGAATCAAGTCGCTACTCGCATCATGATTTCTTGCAATGATCCAAGAATCCGTTCGAACCATCCCTCATACATGATCCTGTCTTTCCCAACTCGAGTCCGACACAAAACTCAGGCAATGCCTGAATCATCCAAATCTTTCCATCAATTTTGTGATGCAACTCGTGCTATATCCCATTCTCAATACTTCCAACATATTCTCAAATCGTCTGATACTTTCGCAACACGAGCAATCCCGTGCATCGAGATCTCTTCCAAATAATCTAACCCAATACCCAATGGTTCTACACATTTGCTGTACGAGCAACTCGTTTCTGATATTCCCTAGCCAAAATCCAAACATGCTTAACCGATGCGCCACAGCCAAAATTCCAACTTCTATCCAACACAGTCGCTACACGAGCAACTCGTGCAACGATCCATTCTCATCGAATGTTTCTTACTCACAATATGCCGCATCACCAAATCTCGTATGCCAACCAACTGATCCATTGATGCAGTCAGAAACTCCCCGAACGACAAGCCAAGCCAACCCAACGAAAACTCTCAACTTGTTGCATAAATGCAACAACGCCACCCAACTTGCTGCATGAATGCAACAAAGCCTAATGAGGCTAAGCGATCTAACAAAAACCAACCAAGGCAACACAACAAAGAATAACATACAGCCATAACTAGCAATATATAAATTTATTGCATGAAATATCCAATGCGGCACTGAGTAGAGTTAAGAGCTAAACGATACGCGGAAGCTATTTAGAGTTTGTGATGAAGCGAAGGACCAAGTCCGAAGAAATGAACCGGGTGCTCTGATACCAATTTGTCATGTCCCAATCTTCCGCAAGCTCAATAGTCCCCGCTGAACGTGAACTACCACTTTGTAGCTCTCCCGCGGGACAATCGTTCTCTTCGGGACGTGATGTCGTACGAGCCTGGAGTTGCGCTCGTACAAGGCGATGTTGTCAAACACCAAATATTATCATTGAAACAACCAAGTTGCAATAAAAGTCGAGTATTGTGTACCAAGTACACATCAGAGTAATACGCAGCGAAGCTCACGATAGGATCCAAATGAAATGCCTCCTCGAAGGCAATGCCACAAAGGCGTTGCCACGAAGGCGATGCCACGAAGGCGATGAAATACTCTTGCTCTTTTCTCTAGCCCACAAAGGTACTTACAGTTCATACATTATCTCTCGTATATCCAAGCAGTTCCACTACGCCTGCGTACCTGAAATAATGCCCAGAAACGTGGGTCAGTACACAACCATACTGGTGAGCGGGGTAACCCACTCGCCTAAGCCGACACTAAGTAAAAAGTGAATGCAAACAGTTATATGGTGATCTTTCTAGTTAAATCCTAGATTTATTTCATGGCATAGGATGACATGTTAAGGAAAGCTGTAAAGCAGTTTAAGCATGCAAACATTCAACTCAAGCCAATCGACAAGCAATATAACCCAACCGAAGGAAACTAGCATACAAACCATCTTGCTCAAGTCCAAGAAACACGATAACATGTCGAACCATCAACCAAGCCTCAATATCCTTCCTCAACCAACTTGATACAATCCAATCCCAAAGTGCACACTCTTGCCGAGGAAAGGTGGCCGCGCCTACAGGAAGCACAAACCAACCAAAGTAAAGCAAACCAACTCTTATCTATATGAAGTCACTGGCAAAGTCATAAAGGACATATTCCAAGCATTAGCGGCACGCCCTATCAGCCCGGGTAGCAAGCCCCGCTGGAGGTCCTGCAATGTATCGTGACTAGCACGAATCAATATTTCCCTCCGGATCGATACGGTCCTAGTGCCCCGGAATGCCGTTTCGAGGAAATGTCAAACCCTGTGTACACAGGTTGTCCGTGACATGCACAAAGTAGGTATGGCGAGAGGATCGAACATTCTCGCCCCACCAAGCGATCCTAGACTCGTTCAACCAAATATCCAACCAAAATATCCATAACCATTCTTCCAACACATCCAACCAAGGATATCCAACCAAAGAATCCAACCAAGGCATCCAAATATCAAGTCATGCTCATAGGCACAATCTCTCAAGTTGTGCCCAAGTTATGCCCATATGCATAAATGCCTTGCTTCTCAAATATATGTTTCAAATTGGGTGCAACACCCCAACTCAGAACAAACCCGTGGCACAATGCCCTCGTCGATGCAGTTGTTCTGTTTTGAACCACAACTGCTCGCTTTGTAAGACAAAGCGACCCAGTGATACTCATGCACGGATGCACGCTCGCTTGCCCAAATTCCCGATATTTCCAATGCCTCAATGTATCATTCCAACCGACCAAGCATAATCTCAATTATCCAACCGACTGCCTCAAATGCAATAATCCAACTCTAGCTCCAACTATCCAACGCACAAATAATTTCAAGCCACAAACCTATCCAAGTAACGACGTACATTCTATGCACGCCTCAGTGTAGTGATTCCCAATGTTTCAGTCCGAGTGTTCAAGCCTTTACGTATTTTTTATATTATTAGGCATGAAGGAGTAGAGGAGAAAGGAAAGAGCCCACTCACTATGTTTGATCACGTTAGGCATCCTGTCCTGCCGATACGGCCAATTCCTTGAACCCGTGGTCCGATGCAAGCGCGATCTACTTAACTGGTATGACCGTGCGAGCAGGCCGTTCTCTCCAAATCATCCGACCGATCGGAATAAGAAAGACGGCATTATCGCTTCCATCCAGCTATCCAGTATTGTTCTGAACGAACACATATTTTCTATCGAACCCGCTAGCCATCTTCACATGAAACAACTCAATCAATACTTCTTCCCAAAATCTAACAAATCAAATGTAACCAGCATTTGTTTCATTCAATCTGACTCAGCGTAACGTACCGTGCGGTTGCGGGCATTATACTTCGTCTCTGGCGAGCTCTTGCCACCCCCACGGAACCACCACTACTACCTTGACCACCTCGAACCGACTGTACCCCACCCTCGGCCAACCAACACCCCCTTCAGTCCTCATCTTCATCATTATCGCCAGCACCATCCCATTGACCGGCCTACATCTCCACCCTCACTCTGGCAACCCACCGTCGACCACAGCAACCACCCCGGTGTGCCTCCATACCGCTACTGAGGTAAACTCTCCCCCCTCTCCATGAGTAGTTAAATATTGTTTATGGTTTACATATAACTTAATTAGTTTTAGAATTGTGTTATATGCATTGAGTTAGGGTTGATGTTATTTATGTATATACATTGAGTTTAGGGTGTGATTGATATAGATTAAGTCTAGGGTTTATGAATGCTAGGTATGAGATTTTAGGGTGTTATATTTAGTCCATGCATATTGATTATTATTGAGGAGCAGGTTTAAGTATTGTGAAATGATATTGTGATATTAAAATATTGATTAGTATCGAGGAGAAGGATTAATTGTTGTGAAATGATGTGCGATATCATTGGTCGTTATTGAGTTTTAGGGTTGGTGAATGCTACTTTGAGTTTTATGGTTTATGTTATATGCATTCTTGGTAGGTATCAAAGAGTATGTTTATGTTTAGGAGATGTGTTTGATATCATAAGTTGTTCATTGGTTGAGGACTGATAAATAATAATAAAATGATAGAGGAGTAGCTATGTATATGTGAGAGGATGTTCAAATAATAAAATAACATTTTTGAGGGTTTAATAAATAATAATTAAATTATTTGAGGATGATATATATAAACGTTCATGATAACGTCTGTGAATACCAGGAGGAATATGAGGATTGATCATGGCTCGAACTACTAATAAATACCATAATGAATAGTAAGATTTGAGGATTGGGTTTGATGATATTATACAGGTGATCGATCGTATTAGATGTAACGATCTTCTGAGTCAACCTTGGTCAACCCTCTAGCGTCGTGTCCCTGTCAGTTGTCGTTGAGTCTGAGCATATGTTTAGACGTGTGTCACATTCCTGTTTGCCACGTGATAGTTTATTGATTGAGTTTGTATCTCATCTCTAGGTACTACGGGACCTGCAGACTTGGACGTTGTACCGGATCTCCATCTTTAGCAGTCGGATACAGGCAAGTGTACCTTGCCACCCTATATTTTAGTTACTAGATATTTATTGTTTTATTATATACATTATGCGCATGTTTGATTAAGATCGTTGCTTCATGTCCGGATCACAACCGGGTGCAGAAGTTCGACGTAACGTCTGGTAACGTGTGGTAGATGATCGCAACACCTTGATATACGTATCTGTGTACCTCATAACCCTAGGACACATTCAGACACTGTCATAGTGCCAGATTTCCTGTATCCTGATACTGACATCATGACCGGAACCTGGGATGACCTAAGGGTCGCGTTGATTGATAGTTACTTTAGTATGACGAGACTGCTAGATAGAGGTTCAGGTTCAGCGCACAATTGTTGACCGCTTGGGTTGGGAAAGACAATTACTAGATGTTTGGGCTCCTCTGTACGCGCTTATATAGGTATATGTCCTGATAATGTAGTATTCTTGTATCCGGAGTAGTAGTATCACCCATGTGACTCTGTGCTCGGAGCTACGGTATGCCCCGTGTGTCTCTGTGTTCGGAGTTACAGTTTTATTTTGGACAGCCTACGCGTCGAACATTGTCTTCAAACTGTATCTCATATAGGAGGATATGTTAGATTACATCGTCGTTGCACTTGTACTTTCTATTATACTTGGCATGCTATATTTTTGTACCTTGCTATGTCCCTCTGAGGACCTGGTCCCCTGCCAGTTTTGCAGCATAGAAGATTACGGAGCATTTGGAGTTGCTAATGGAGTTGCTTGTCTTGCAAGCATTGGTACCAGGTACTCAAATTATTTCTACTGGTATTATATTTACTTTATATTGCTTATTTATCTGCTATTGTAGCCTAGTTTTTATAGACTCGTATTTCTTCTCGAGTCTATTCGAGTTGTGTGTGTTATTTGGCGGCCGACTTTAGCACATGCAGCTCTTTCTTGTATATTTCTGTTCATTATGGATTGAGACATAGATATTTATATTTACTGGATTATTCAGATAATGATACCATTTTTATTACAGCTTATACGTATTCGAGTCGGACCAGAGTCTGGTCGAATGCGTAGCGGGCGTGTCACGTATTCCTGGTCCTATGTCTTTTGGGACTTGGACATGACATATACTATTGTGTGAGCTTATTATCTAGATAGTAGACCTAGACAGCGTTCTACCGTCGATGCTGCGACGTAGGCTAGATATACCCATGACTCATGCCCAATTTTTTGGGTACGGGTCATGACAAATAACCCAAGCACAGGCCTTACAATCTACTGTAATTCCCCCCTTCTTCAGTTCACTGCTACTTAATATCAATGTACCAAGTGCTTACCTTGTTGCTGATGTTGCTTCTACCTTATTGCCAACTGCAGTAAGATATCACTTACTTCAGTGATGCCACTGCACAGCAGCACTCCCACCCTCCATAACACTCTTGCTGATGTTGCTCGGGCTATTGCTTCTTAAACCCGACCCCATCAATACATCCCCAACTACCAATTGATACCTAATGATACACCAACGTATCAGACATAAGATTCCTCCCCTTCCATAAGTGGCACTCAAGCAACCACATCACCTCTTTCTTGTTGATACAACCCACACCAATGCACATACCCTCACTTGTGCATATTCTGGACACTGTGCACAGTGACAGTACACACACTCACACTCAACACACTACACAATACATAATCAAGTATACATAACCCTATATATATATATACAACCTAACCCTCTAATGGGCTCATACTTAAGCTAAAGGCATGGCAATAAATACTTGGTGTGCATCAAGCCACACATGGGTATCAAACCATGATGCTCATGTGATACCCTCTTAATATACACTAAAATCATTCCCAAGCACTATCAAATCACCATAACACTTCCAAAATACCAATAAGCAATATAAAATAATAAGAAATGACCCATTAGGTATTGCACTAAACACTTGGTGTGCCACCTCAGAGTTTTTTCCAAATGGACACACAACTCAATGTAACTTCCACCAATGGCCTTCTATATTGGTGTGGACCTAAAAGGGCTTGGAGCATGAGAGCGGGACCCTTTGGCAAACGAAGAATCCTTCTTCTTCTATGGATAGCCCTAAGCCAAGAAAGGGTTCCTATGGGTCTATTACACCATTCTAGTAAGGAAATGATAAGGGGAATAAGGTTTTACCAATTGGAAGATAGATTTCCAATGTGATTCCTTCCAATGAGCACAAGGATGAGAAATAGACTCCAACTCCTAGCAATGCTCCTCTTCTTCTAGCCTCTTATAATCCTCAAGCTTCTAACTCTCCATGGGGATGAAAATGAGAGGGATGGGGCTTGGTTTTGAAGGAATTTTGGCAGAGAAATGAATGCTTGGAGGAAAGAACTAAACTTAGGATTTCTTTATGAACAATAATGAAGAAGATGGAGTCTCCCCCCTCCTTATAGGGCTGGCCACTTAGGGTTAGTGTTGGATAAGGCACAATGTCCAATATGCCCCTCTATTTTGTCATAAATAGTTATTTAATAAATGGTAGGTTTAACTAAGAGGGTTTCTGATTTAATTACAAGGGGTTATTGATCATTCTCTTTAATTAAATTAATCAACCATGACTAACTAATTGGTGCACTAATGGTCATGACAAGTCTAGTTGGGTTCAAGTCTAGTTGGGTTCATTAGCAACTCGTCTAACTAAGGGCTAACACACAATCATCTATATTAAATATTAATATATATATATATATATATATATATATATATATATATATATATATATATATATATAACCACACAATTTATTATCTAATAAAATTTATCAATAATAATAATACCAAAATGACTTAAATACCCCTATCTTGAAAATTGATGATTATAATCCTACCCTCCTTAAAAAAAAATTTTTCTCAAAATTTAAGAAAGAACAAGCACTACACCGGCAACCATAGTAAGAATAGAAAATACCTCACGGTTCGAAAAGATATGGGTACTACTCGCGCATCTCGGCTTTTCTCTCCCAGGTAGACTCTCCGGGAGAGTGATGCCTCCACGCGACACACACCAAGAGAATCGTCTGGTTCCATAACACTTCTTCCTGCAATCCAAGATCTTTACTGGCTGCTCAGGATAACTGGGAGTTAGACCTACCTCAATCTTGGAGTGATCCAATACGTGACTAGGATCTATCACGTATCGTCTCAGCTGTAATACATAGAATACGTCATGTACCCCCTCTAGTACAGGAAACAAGTCTAGTTTGTAGGCTACTGCACCAACCTTTGCAAGAACAACGAAGGGCCTGATGTACCGTGGGCTAAGCTTTCCGTCTCCACCAAAGCGAATCGTGCCCCGTATTGGAAAAATCTGCAAGAACACTAGATCGCCAACCTGGAATAAAATATCATCTTAACACAACTACAACAAAGAATCAAAAACAATACAAAATAAAACCTACCTCAAACTCTAAATTTCTCCGGTGGCTGTCGACCCAATATCGTTATCTGTCATGCGACACCCGAAGTCTGTCTCTGATAAGCTTTACCTTCTTGGCTGCATCCACAACCATCTCCGATCCCAACAAGGCTCTTTCTCCAATATCATTCCAAGATAAAGTAGTGCGATATCTTATTTCATACAATGCCTTGAATGGTGATATCTCAATATTGGCCTGGTAACTGTTGTTGTAAGAAAATTTTACCAGGTGGAGATCAACGTCCCAAGAACCTCCAAAGGCGTAGCATATCCTCGAGAGTCTGAATAGTCATCTCTGATTGTCCGTCCATTTGGGGGTGATATACGGTACAGAACTTGAGCTGGGTGCCCAAGCTAGCCTGCAAACTCCTCCAAAAGGGGGACGTTAAGCGACTATCCTGATCCGAGACTATGCTTATAGGGACCTCGTATAATCTGATAATCTGTCGCACATATATTTTTGCTAGCTTCTCCGTAGACGTACCCACTTTAAATTGCAAGAAGTGGGCCAATTTGGTCAACCTGTCTACGATGACCCAGATCACGTCTTTTCCTCCTGGAGATCGTAGAAGTCCCAAAACAAAATCCATGGTAACATGCTCCCACTTTCACTCAGGAATGGGTAAGGGCAGAAGTAAACCGCTTGGCCTCTGCCTCTCTGCTTTTACTTGCTGGCACACTAAGCATCTGGATACAAAGTATGCCACCTCCCATTTCATGCCAAACCACCATACATGTTCCCTCATATCCATATACATCTTGTTGGCACCTAGATGCGTAGAGTACTGAGAGCGATGCGCCTCCTGTAGAACCTCCTCGCGTAACTTTATTCGGTACACACAACCTCGTACCGTATCTCAAGGAACCATCCTCAACAATGGTGAAATCATCAAATAACCCGGCTTGAACCTATGCTCTGATGCTCCTCAGAGTCATATTTTCATGTTAGCCCATCCAGTCTCAGTAAACTTGATTTTGATAGTTAACTAAATCATGCATATATATATATCACATCTGAAGCCTCAACACTGTTGTTGTATGTCGTCTGTATTACTTCTATTCAAATAAAATCTTTTATTTATTTGAGTCTAGGACTAATGTACGTTGAGTCGTACTGGCAAAACTAAGTACCTATAAACCAGATACCTAGTCCAGTCAAATAAAACAAAGAACCCATCCACCAAATTATGTTGTATTCATTTACAAAGTCTACCATACTAGGATATCGAACTCGGACCGAACTCGTACCGAACTCAGATCGAACTTGGTTACCCTTTTGGTATGAAATCAACTAGTTCAATAGCTCCAGATTTTTTGGCCCAACGATTGGAAATTTGAATTAAATCCTGATCAAATTCTGTTTGCCTACACACTAAAAATAGGATTGGATTCTTTATTCAACAATAACTCAACCATTCTTCAATCTTCTATCCTATTGTGAGCAAACCTCTAAGCCTTAATTTTTCTATCTCAAAGAGCAACTCTCTATCCTTTCTAGTACGAAGTACGATCTCGGTCTAGAAGTCTTCTGAGTTATAAAGAGCCGTGTTCAATCAGTTACTCTCTCTCTAAGCTGTAAAGTTGTGAGACTTCGGATCAAACCTCGTAGTGTAAAGAAGTAGCATTCCTTTGGATCAAAGCTTGTGATTCACTATTGGTGATTATTGTAGAAAAACTCTGAGCTTGAGTTCTTGGGACTGGACTAGTCCTCTCAGAGGAAAACCAGTATACATCTTGGTGTCTGCGTTTATTTTGTATCTCTACTTTACTGGTTTACTTTATCGTCTTTATATACACTATTAGTTAGCAACTGCCTTCATTCCGATAATCTAAAATTGGATAGATTATTCTGTTGCACTCTATTTACCCCCCCTCTAGAGTTGCCTCACGGTCCTTCAATTGGTATCAGAGCTAGTTCTCTTGATATTTGGCTTAACATCCTAAGAGACTTATGACAACTGTTAGATCTATCTATACCAACATTGGTAAAGACCAGTCCATAAATAGGCTACCCTTATTTGATAGTACTAATTACACATACTGGAAGATGTCACGACCCGATTCCGTAGAATCGACGAGACATCCCCTTAATCGTGACCGTCGTGCGGGCCTGGGGTTGCGCCCGCACAAGGCTTTAATATTTTGCATAACGAGCACATATTCAGAGTACACAGATAAATTAAAACACAAATTTGAAACATGGAAAAGTTCTCTTTATTGATAATGAACATCTATTACAAACTCTTGAACGAGTCAGCTAATTTGCCACACGGGCTTACAAAAGTGTCGACTCAAAATGAGATAGCAGTCCTGTACATTACATCCCTTTACTAAGCTTTAAAATGTATAGACCTCCGGGCTGGAGGACGGCTTTGCCACGAAGCTGCATGGTGTATATAGAGTTACAAGCTTCTTCCTTCAAGTACTACAAAATGCGGCGCGATCAGGATGTGCCAACAGCTGGACTAGATCAGGAAGACGACTTCGGCTCCTCGCTCGGTTCATCTTAGTGCGGGGAACCTGTTTCAACGAGGGTCAGTATGTCGAAACATACTGGTGAATGCAAGCTAACCGAACTATACCAATTAACACGTTGTTTCAATAAAGCATGCATATTATTTGTGGGTTTCTATCATGCCTTAGTTCATTTACAAGTAAGCAGCATATAGAATTTGCTGAAATAAACTTGCCACCGTTCTGTAGATTTTACCTGTCCGTCTGAATGACCTGTACAATACTTACCATGCCTTCCCTGCCACAAAGACACAAGTTAGTTTACAACAGGTTTAAATATACAAGATGATCACTGGCTTGATTGCCATAATGGACACTAGTCTGTGACAAAGATGGTTTGCTACGTGCAAGTACGTGAGGCGCCGCATACCATTCCGTCCAAGTACGTGAGACTAAACGTGAGTTTCGTCCGGAGTCGGAATGGTGCCAGTGCCCCAGAAGCCACCCGCAGGAACTATACCTTGTGCACAAGTTGTCCGTGATCAAACATTAACAATCATTCACCCGGAGGCTACGTTAACAATCAATCGCCCGGAGGCTACGTTATTTGCCTTGAGGCTACATGAGTACAAGACAAGCAGTATTGCATGATTTATTTTTACATTGCATCTACGTTCAATTCATGCATTCAAGATATAGCTTTATACATTGCACAATATAAAGGAGAAGTATACGTTCAAACTTGTATCTATGCATATGATAAATATTCCAAACGAACAAGCATACAAAGATATAACCGTTCACAAGTTCAGTTGACAAGCATTACAATTCAAGTCTATCCCTTTTTTATTTTGGCATCTTTTAGTTATTACTTGGTATCGTTTGATCGGGGCAAAGAAGTATACAAGATTTATTAGGCGTGAAGAATTGGAAGCAAGGCTAGCTAATTGGGATGGTAGCCACTCACTCAGATGGTTGGAAGGGAGAAGGAAAGAGGCGCTTCAAGACTTCGCTCGTAAGCCGCCTACTGCTCGTTCACCTGCATCATAAATAGCTTGATCAATAATTCTTTCTCTCTTTCCAATCTCAGAATTGACGTGCAATTCAATGAACGAAAATAATAAAATCCATTAAAACCGTTCAAGAAAATCAAAGCAAATCCGAAAACCAACTCAAAGCACGAAAGCAACAAGTGATATTGAAATTCGAGGCAACAAAGATAACAACAGAGAGGTCCCTCCTGACTCTGCCGCTAAGTCAATCCCGGGGCCACGGTCCACTGAATATGGGAATCGATTCTGAAGAAACAAATCCATAACGAGGACGAGTTCTTTATTCAATCTATCCTGATCGAACGATACCATCTTGTGTTTCATAGCCGCACTCCTCGAATAGGAGGAACGGGGCATTACATCCTACCCAACCAATTGGAAGTTTCATCCTCAAAACTTAGGAATAGAACTTACCGTCAGGGAACGTTACGTTGAGGATGTCTAGCAGAGTATTTAGGGCAGTTACGAATTCTGTAGTTTGCATTGCCACAGATGAGACATAATCCTTGTTTCAAACGACATTCGTTGGCCAGGTGCCCTGGCTTCTTGCAGAAGTGACATAGCTGCCCTTGTTTCCCTTTCTCTGGACTACCATTGTTAGGGCACTTTACAGCGGTGTTTCCTCCTTTTTTTCTATGGCGTTTGTGACTGGATGTATGCACAGCGCTGGTAGAAACATGAGGATACTGTGGTTCAAGAGATAGAGCATGATTCATGACTTCTCGCATTATATGATACTGATGAACGACTACATGCGCATGTATTGCAGGGTGTAGTCCACCTTCAAAGCTTCTATCTTGACTCGCTACATCAGGTAAATAGGCCCTAGTGAATTTGGAGAGACAGTTGAATTTGGCGGAGTATTGCTTAACTGTCATACTGCCTTGCCTCAGTTGCACGAACTCGTTCTCCATCTGACGTTGTACTGGAGGGGGTACAAACTCCTCTTCGAACGTGGCACAAAAAGTCATCCACGAGATCGCCTCCTCTCCAAGATTAAATTGAAGAGATCGTCGATGCACGTCCCAACAATCGTGTGCGTTGAGGCGGAGATGTAGTTGCGCGCAGGCGACGCGCTTCTCTTTGGGGACCACTAGTAGAGCAAAGTGGTCTTCAAGCTCGGCCAACCAATCTAGAGCCACAATTGGTTCCTCAGTCCCATTGAATGGGGTGTTGTAGACTTTCTTGAAGTGGCCAAAGTCGAAGGTAGTCACGTCCCTCGTCCTTGGAATCGACGGCGTCTCTACTTCAAGCACGGGTTGTTCTACCGGAGTTGCTGGCGTTGTCGCAGAATAGTTGGAAGCCAAAGTCTGCACAATCTGTTGCAGGATATCTACCTGCTTTTGTTGGACTGAGAATCGGGTATCTAGATTGCTTTCGAACTTAGCTTGGCGAGCATCGTCTCTTTGTCGTTGTGCTTCTAGCATTAGCATCACCCGCTCAAGCGGATCGACTTGAGACATGCCCCGTTGGCTCCGAGAGCTTCCCGAAGTGCCCGAACTACTTTCTTGGCCCTGTATTTCGTCCGGTGCTAGCGCTTCAGATTGCGTTGGTGCCATTCCTTCAAAAGAAGGTAAATTATATTAGGATCATAATGTATTATGGACTTATTGCATGAACGTATCTCATTTTGTCCTAGCGAGTTCAAGAGTTCGCACAGGAATTGATTGTTTAAGGAACTTTTCCAGTACAAAAGTCTTAGGAACTTGAATCTGTGCTCTGATACCATTATGTCACGACCTAATTCCGTAGAATCGTCGGGGCGTCCCCCTAATCGTGACCACCGTGCGGGCCTAGGGTTGTGCCCGCACAAGACTTTAATGTTTTGCATAACGAGAACATATTCAGAGTACGCAGATAAATTGAAACACAGATTTGAAATATGGAAAAGTTCTCTTTATTGATAATGAACATTTATTACAAACTCTTGAACGAGTCAGCTAATTTGCCACACGGGCTTACAAAAGTGTCGACTCAAAATGTGATAGCAGTCCTGTACATTACATCCCTTTACTAAACTTCAAAATGTATAGACCTCCGGGATGGAGGACGACTTTGCCACGAAGCTGTATGGTGTATATAGAGTTGCAAGCTTCTTTCTTCAAGTACTACAAAATACGGCGCAATCAGGATGCGCCAACAGCTGGACTGGATCGGGAAGACGACTTCGGCTCCTCGCTCGGTTCGCCTTAGTATGGGGAACCTGTTTCAACGAGGCTCAGTATGTCGAAACATATTGGTAAAGGTGAGCTAACCAAACTATACTAATCAATACGTTGTTTTAATGAAGCATACATACTATTTGTGGATTTCTATCCTGCCTTAGTTTATTTATAAGTAAGCAACATATAGAATTAGCTGAAATGAACTTGCCACCGTTCGTTGGATTTTACCTGTCCGTCTGAATGACCTGCACAATACTTACTATGCCTTCCCTGCCATGAAGACACAAGTTAGTTTGCAACAGGTTTAAATATACAAGATAATCACTGGCTTGATTGCCATAATGGACACTAGTCTGTGACAAAGATGGTTTGCTATGTGCAAGTATGTGAGGTACCGCATACCATCCCGTCCAAGTACGTGAGACTAAACGTGAGTTCCGTCCGGAGTCAGAACGGTGCCAGTGCCCCAACAGCCACCCGCAGGAACTATACCTTGTGCACAAGTTGTCTGTGATCGAACATTAACAATTATTCACCCGGAGGCTACGTTAACAATCATTTGCCCAGAGGCTATGTTATTCACCCTGAGGCTACATGAGTACAAGACAAACAGTATTGCATGATTTATTTTTATATTGCATCTACGTTCAATTCATGCATTCAGGATATAGCTTTATACATTGCATAATATAAAGGAGAAGTATACGTTCAAACTTGTATCTATGCATATGATGAATATTCCAAACGAACAAGCATGCAAAGATATAACCGTTCACAAGTTTAGTTGACAAGCATTACAATTCAAGTCTATCCCCTTTTTATCTTGGCATCTATCCCCTTTTTATCTTGGCAAATTTTAGTTATTACTTGGTATCGTTTGATCGGGGCAAAGGAGAATGCAAGATTTATTAGGCGTGAAGACTTGGAAGCAGGGCTAGCTAATCGGGATGGTAGCCTCTCACTCAGATGGTTGGAAGGGAGAAGGAAAGAGGCGCTTCAAGACTCCGCTCATAAGCCGCCTAATGCTCGTTCACCTGCATTACGAACAGCTTAATCAATAATTCTTCCTATCTTTCCAATCTCGGAATTGAAGTGCAATTCAATGAACGAAAACAATGAAATCTATCAAAATCGTTCAAGAAAATCCAAGCAAATCCGAAAACTAACTCAAAGCACGAAAGCAACAAGCGACATCGAAATCGGAGGCAACAAAGATAACAGCGGAGAGGTCCCTCCTGACTCTGCCGCTAAGTCGATCTCGGGGGCACGGTCCACTGAATATGGGAATCGATTCTGAAGAAACAAATCCATAACGAGGATAATTTCTTGTTTTAATCTATCCCGATCGAACGATACCATCTTGTGTTTCATAGCCGCGCTCCTCGAATAGGAGGAACGGGACATTACAAAAGACACGTATGACCTTCTACCTAAAGTCACTTAATTTTGACCTTTAGGCTGTAGTGGTAGAAGGATATAAGAAGCCACCTAAAATAGTCATAGATGCTAACCTTATAGAGAAGCCTCATGATAATTACACAGACACTAAAAAGAAATAAGCTAGTCTTGATGCTAAAGCTATTAACACTGTGCTATAGATAGAATTGAGTTTAATAGGGTCTCCACTTGCGAAACTTCGTACGAAGTATGGAAACTTCTTAAGGTCACTCATGGAGGAACTTCTCAAGTGAAAGAATCAAAAATAAGTCGTCTAACACAAGAGTATGAAGCATTCAAGGTAAAGCAAAATGAGAAGATCACTCAAATATTCACGAGATTCCTCGACATCATTAACCATCTATTATAACTCAGTAAGGAGTACAGCAATCACGATAATATTCGCAAGGTACTCAAGGGACTCACCAAGAACTAGAATCCCAAGGCCACCACAATCATAGAAGGGAATGATCTTATCACGATGACCCTCGAGTCGCTCATGGGCAAGCTGAATACTCACGAGATGGATCTCAAAGAATTTGAAGAACCCACTCCTAAGGAGAAGATAATCGCTCTTAAAGCACATCACAAAAAGATTACCAACTATAACTTCGACGACAATGAGTCTCAAGATGAGAAAGTTGCCCTGACCACAAGAAACTTCAAGAATTTTTAAAGATTGAGAAATCAAAAAAGAAGGAGCCAACTGACAACAGTGATAAAGAGCCTATATGCTACAACTGTAAGAAGACAGGGCATATAAAGAAAGATTGTCCAACCCTAAGAAAAGAAAATGGCCACAATTACTCATCCAGAAGAACATCATCACAAAAATATGCAAACACTAGTATTTGGCACGAAAGTGAAGCTAGTGAATCCGAAGAAGAGAATCCTCGAGAAGTAGCAAACCTATGCTTCATGGCATTAGCTGATCAGGTAACGGATAACAACCCTTATGATAATTTTACTTTTGATGAACTAGGTAATGCTTTTAGTGATCTAAAAAAAATGAACACTCAGAATAAAGTATTACATTGCTGCACGTAGAATAGATGCTCTCACTACTAAATATGATAAAGTATATGCTACCTCTAAAAAGTTAGAGATTAGATTGGGTAAACGATCGAATAAACCTTCACCCAACCTAATACGAGACACGTAGAAAGACAAAAGAACACTCACAGTTATGCTCCTACCTACATGCATAACAGTTCATGCAATCATCATGCACATAGAATCAAACACAATCATACATTCTATTATAGATATCCACAAAGAACACAAAGAAATATCAAATACAATCATGCATTCTATCCATATATACCACAAGAAACTACTTCACACAATCATATTTATCATGCTGCACCAATCATCAATCACATAGCTATATGTCACTACTGTGGTAAGAAAGGACATATATCTAGATTCTGTAGAACAAAAAAATTAGTAGATATAAATATTTATGCATGGGTACCAAAAAGTAACATAGTTTGATCCTCAAGAAAATGGTTACCAAGGGTTACATTTATAACTCATTTTGTAGGTGGACCAACCATCTCATGCTAGAAACAAGTGGATTCTCGATAGTGGTTGCTCACGATATATGACTGATGATGCTAACCTATTTGCAATGCTATCGGTGAAGAAAGAAGTTTATGTCTCCTTCGGCATTAACCTCAGAGGATACATTATTAGTAATGGTAATATAGGTATTTCTCCCCATCCTATCATAGAAGACGTTTGTCTAGTAACGGAATTAAAACATAATTTACTCAGCATCAGTCATCTAGCTAACCATGGTTATGGTATTAACTTTGTTATAAACAAATATTCTATTTATGAAAGATCCACTGGTAAGATTATCTTTGAAGGGATCAGGAAAGACAATATATATTTTTTCTATATTGCAAAAGATACTGACAATGCAGGCAAATGTCTATACGCCAACAAAGATGACAGTTGGCAATGGCATATGCGTCTAAGATACGCATACATGGATAATATTGTGAGACTATCCACAAAGAAACTCGTAAGAGACTTACCAGAGATTACTTTCAAGAAAGATATGGTATGTGCTGACTGTAAAAAAAATAAAGCTAATAAATCTTTTTTTAAATCAATCAACTCTATAAGTACCTCTAGACCTCTCCAACTCTTGCATATGGACTTGTTTGGACCCAGAAGAGTCGTCAGTCTTGGCAGTAAGATTTATACTAATGTTATTGTTGATGATTTTTCTAGATACACATGGGTTTATTTTCTTGCAAACAAAAATAAAGCATTTTTTAAATTTGTCACTTTTTGCAAAAAGGTTCAAAATGAAAAAGGTTTCATGATTACTCGTATCCGAAGTGATCATGGAGACGAATTCGAAAATAGTAATTTCAAAAGATTTGACAATAAAAATTATTTTTTCTTTTGTCCTAGAACTCCACAACAAAATGGTGTTGTTGAGGGAAAGAATAGAACTCTTGACGATATGGCTAAAGTCATGTTAAATTAGTATAATCTTCCAAAATACTTTTGGGTTGAAGCCGAAAGTACTTCATGCTATATTTTGAATATGGTGATTATTCGACCTATAACGAAGAAAACTCCCTATGAACTTTGGTTTGGTAGAATCCCGACAATTAGTTATTTTAAAGTTTTTGGCTGCAAATATTTTATTGTTAATACTAAAGATAATCTAGGAAAATTTGACTCCAAGGCCGATGAATGTATTTTTCTAGGTTATGCCGCCAAAAATAAAAGATTCAGAGTATTCAACAAAACCTCATTGACTGTTGAAGAATCCGTCAATGTTACATTTGATGAACACAACACTCAAGCACTAAACAAAAGCGACGATGAAGGTAGTCAACCCGCAACCAACAAGACATAAGAAGATACAAACAGTACAAGTCATCCAAAAAGTCTGTCAAGGAGACTATTAGTAATAGGTGATGTATCAAAAGTTGTAAGTATACGTTCCTCAAATAGAGATATAATTGTAAATGTTGCTTTTATTTCTCAAGTAGAACCTAAAAATATTGATGAAGCTTTTGCTGATAAATTTTGGATTTTTCTATGCAAGAGAAACTCAACTAATTTGAACACAATCAAGTTTGGGAAATTATTCCAAAACCTAATGATTATCCGATCATTGGTACTAAATAGATTTTTTGAAATAAATTAAATAAGGATGGTTCAGTTACACGTAACAAAGCACGTCTCGTAGCTCAAGGATACAACCAAGAGGAAGGTATCGACTACGATGAGACTTATGCTCCTGTTGCTTGGCTTGAATCTATCCGAATGCTTTACGCTTTTGCTAGTTTTCATAACTTTAAATTTTTTTAAATGGATGTTAAAAGTGCTTTTCCAAATGATATTATCAAAAAAAATATTTTTGTTAAACAACCCCCCGGTTTTGAAGATTTTAAACACCCTGAGCACGTATTCAAGTTACGAAAGGCTCTATACGGACTCAAACAAGTCCCTCATGCTTGGTATGAACGTCTTAACTTTTTTCTACTTGGAAATAATTTTTTAAAAGAAAAAAAATTGATACTACCCTTTTTATAAAAACTTTTGCTGATTCTTTGTTATTAGTGCAAATATATATTGATGATATCATATTTGGATCTACTAATGAGATGCTATGTAACGAGTTTGCTAAGTGTATGCAGAGTAAATTTTTGATGAGCATGATGGGAGAACTGAATTTATTCCTAGGATTGCAATTCAAGCAAGATTCACAAGAAACTTTTATCCATCAAGCTAAGCACACGAAGAATTTGCTCAAAAAGTTTGACATGGACAAAGCAAAGCCTATCGGAACTCCAATGGCAACATCCACTAAGCTTGACCTTGATAAAAGAAGTAAACTAACAGACATACGTAAGTATCGAGATATGATTGATAGTTTGTTATATCTAACTGCTAGTCACCCAGACATTATGTTTGTTGTATGTCTTTGTGCTAGATATCAGGCTAATCCTAAGGAATCATATTTGTGCACAGTTAAGTGTATCCTTAGATACCTTAAAGAGACTTTGATGGCAGGTTTATGGTATCCCAAAACCACGTCTTTTGACCTTGCTGGTTACTCGGATGCTGATTTTGCTGGATGCAAAGTCGATCAAAAAAGTACTAGCGGCACGTGTTATTTTCTAGAAAAGTCTCTAGTCTCCTGGTTTAGCAAGAAATAAATTATGTTGCAATATCAACAACTGAGGCATATTATATCGCCGTAGGACATTGTTGTGCTCAAATTTTTTGGATGAAGCAAACCCTAGAAGACTTCAATCTGCACTATAAGAATATTCCTATTTTATGTGATAACACTAGAACCATTAATCTCACCAAAAATCCAGTATGCCATTCATGCACTAAGCACATAGAAATTCGTCATTATTTTTTAAGGGATCAATAATCACACGAAGATATTTGTTTAGAGTTTGACCCGAAACATCAATTAGTAGACATCTTTACTAAACCTTTAGCTGAAGATCGATTCAACTTTATCCGTCAAGAATAAGGTCGTTCGGATTCTGATAAGATATAAGAATCATAAGATGCTTTACAAATTTTTGTCGTATTTTTCAAAGTTTTAAAATTTTTGGATACAAGCCAAAAGGGCCCTTTGTGTCAAAAAGGTATAAATAACCTAAGCGACACGGTATTTAAGTACTTCGGACAAACCGATAGCTAGGATCGACAACTACTCCGAGATGATTTAAACTCTTAAAAATATACGATTTAAGTTTCTCACTTATTATTCTGTATTCATATTAAGTCAGGAAAAGCATAATATCAATTAAAGTTACATTGAGATTCTGAAAATAAATGTCAAACAGAATTCGGACAGAACTCAGGCCGAGCTCAGGCTGAGCTCGGACCGAACTCGGTTATTTTAATTCTAGAATATGCTATGTCATTTAATTCTTTTCCTAATTTAAATTTTTACTACTCTATATATTGATCATTTCGTTGCTCATTGATTCAGACAAACAAAAATTATCCCTCCTCCACAAATAAACCTTAGCTTTTTCTCCTATATCCTCTCCCAATGGCCCCTAAAAGGAAACAAGAATCCTTTTTCGACTCTATTTTCTGTCCCATTATGCCAAACATAGGTGAATTCGACGGTTTCACTTTTTGAAGCCTTAAAATTTTAAATGATTGGTTTAATAATTTCTCCAAAAGACACATATGTTTTGGCCATCCTATTAATTTTACTTTCAACACAAAGACTATCTACCTACTTTTCAAAATCTTTAACTTGAAGAATTTGTTACGACCCGTACCAACATTTACACCAATGATATTCAAATATTCTATTATAACTTAACATATGAACATGATACTATTTTATTTATAGTTCATGGTATTTCAATTGAATTCGATGCAGATAACTTGGTAAAATCCTATGCATTTTCGCTGATGGACAACCCTTAGTCAATATCATGCAAGTTCAATTCGATCATGACTTAACCTTAGATTCTTTCAAGAATATCTTTTGTCGCCCTCTTAAATGTCCACCTAGTGTCACTACCCAATTCTAGAAAATAGGATTATTTTTTATTTATTTGGTAAATTGTGTATTGTTCATAATTAATTATATTTATATTTAATTAATGGTCGTATTATTTTTTATTGATTATTTTAGGGTTTTGGCTAGTCTTGACCCATGTCAGACCCTAGTGGACCCATGTCAGACCCGACCAACACCCTTGTCAGACTTATTTTTGGGTTTAGAATAATTATTATATTTTATTTTAGTTAGTTGGGGAGTTTTGGTTTAGTTAGATTGTGTTTAGAAATCCCAAACATAAACCCTTTGTTAGGATGACTAAAATGAGGACATTTTAGTTATTTTCCATTAATGTAACCTATTTTTATCACATGGTCGGCCCCCTAACCCTACTTCATGCACCTGGTCGAACACTTCCCCTTCCCTTCACTTCTTCTTCTTCTTCTTCTTCTTCTTCTTCTTCTTCTTCTCCACTCTTTTCTTCTTCTTTTCTTCTTCCCACTTCCTATTTCAAGTAAGAATTTCTTATTTTCTTCTCTTCTTTCTTTTATTTCTTCCATAGATGTTAACCCTAACCATTTGCTTTTCCTAACCTAGGTGTATAGAGCCTAGACTTAGTGTAGAGGCTTTGCTTGGAGGCTTGAAGGCTTGAGGGTGGTGATTTTAAGAATTTTGGAGACTTTGGCCTTGGGATTCCAACTCCCAAGAGGTAAACCCTAACTTTCCTCTTAGTGGTTACTATTATATAGTATAATTAGAAGTTTAGAACCTTCCTAGACCTTAAGGCTACCCATGAGAGGAAGCTAGAAGTTGTTTGGTTGTGTTTGGAGACTTTGACATTAGGTTTTGTGTCAATTTCGGGTGAAATCCGAGATTGTCCCAATTTTGGGTGATGTCCTAGGTTAGACGGACCTAGATAGACGTGCTTGGGTGTCTTGAGGTTAAGTACGTGTCTCCATTCGGACACGTGAAGTTGTGTCACAGAGAAATAGGTATTTCGGAAGATTTGGAGGTTTTCGTCGTCGTAGGTTCTATGTGCGTGCGTATTTTTGCTATTGACCTAGAATCAGTGAGTTAGCATTTTTCAAGGTTCTAGACCTCGATTAGAACCCGTAGATAAATTTTGGGCCAATTTCGAGTAGGTTTGGTGTACGTTTCACGAGGTTTCGCGAATCGCACTCCACGTATTCGTCGAAATGGCCATTTTGACTTAGTTTTTTGGTTTCGGGCTTGTGCGCGTGTTGGTTTAGCTCCGGAGAGTGTGTGCTAGAGTTCTCGAGTTATATTTTATATATTTATAGTTATTTTTAGGTGTTCGGGTGGTTATGTGTGCGTTGGTGGGGTTTTGTGTGTTGTGTGTTGTGTGCGTTGTGTTTGAGTGTGTTTGTATATATATTTATGTATATGAGTCTATATATATATATATATATATATATATATATATATATGTGTGTGTGTGTGTGTGTGTGTGTATATTTATATATATGTGTTTGTATACATATATATGAGTGTATATATATAGATTTATGTAGGTGTATATATATATATATATATATATATATATATTTATATGAGTGTGTGTGTGTGTATATATATATATATATGTGTGTGTGTGTGTGTGTATGTATATATAAATGAGTATGTGTATATATATAGTAGAGTGTTTATATATATATGCATATGGGTGTTTATATAGATATGTGTGTGTGTGTACCAATATACATATGTGTATAAGTGTGTATATATATATATGGTTGTGGTTGTATATATATATATATATATATAAGTGAGAGTGTGTGCTTGTGTGTCTGTGTATGTATGGTGTGTCGAGGGGGGAGTGAGAAGGCAGTGGATGGGAAGAGCAATGGCAGCAGCGAGTTGAATGGGTAGCAGCTAACAGCGAGATGGAAGCGCAGCAGCAACTAGATAAGGAGAGCAGCAGCCGAATGCAGTAGCAGCGAGGGAGGAGCTAGCATACAGCATTGGCAGCAAGAGGGGGGAGCCAGCAAAGAGCAGCAGCAGTAGGCAGTAGCTACTGCAGTGGCAGCATCAGCCAACTACAGCAGCAGCAGCAGTAGCAGCCAGCTTGCAAAGTGCAGCAGCAGCAGTAGGTACTTGCACTAGTAGTAGCAGTTATATATATATATATATATATATATATATATATATATATATATATATATATATATATATATATATATATATATATATTAGTATAGAGATATATAGATATAGTTAGATATATATATGAGTATGGGTATATATATATATGTGTGTATGTGTGGTTATATATATATATATATATATATATATATATATATATATATATATATACGTAGGTATATAAATTCATATGTGTTTATATATATATATTGTAAACCCCCTCGACCAAATCAGAGCTATTTTGATTAAATTATGAGACTAGGGTTTAATTGGATGCAATTAGATTTAATGTACAGCATTATTGTAACTTAATACACCTTAAGTTTTCCTTGACGTTTGGAGCACTATACTAGTTGGTACCCCCAAACCAATTAGGTACTCATCCCCTAGACAAGTCAGATCACCCACCTGCACTTTGTGCAAATGTTTGATTCCCACAATGATGCTTAAGTTGCTTAAATCTAGTTGTACAACAGTCATTGAGAACGCCGAAGTATTATTTCATTTAAACCCGACCTTCCCCTAATGCCTAATGAAATTGTTTGTAATCTAATTAAATTGAGGCCCAGATCACCCCGAAACAAGTCATAACCGAGCCCTATATACCTATCATAAGGACTAGACCCCACCCCAAGGAGACCAAACAAGCCCAAGGCCCGAGGTCCCAAGCCATAAACACTCATATATAAACAACTCTTCCTATTACTATTGAAACCCTAACACCTTCACCCTCTTTGCTTAACCCTAGCCGAATCCCTACCATCCCCGACCACCCCTGCCGGACTGAACCCTCCCCGACAGCCAAAACCACAGCCTCCACTCCGCCTAACTCTGCCTGACTCCGCCTGACGTCGCCTGACTCCGCCCGACGCTGCCTGACGCCACCCGAGCCTGCTGTCCCGATCCCGACTGCTCCCTATCACCCTCTAGCGCCATTAGACCACCCACGAGGCCGACCCAAACCAACCCCCGCGACTGGACCATCACCCGACGCCGGTCCAGCCGCTACCGCTGTACCCAGTCGCTGTATCCGCGACTGCAACCCTCGCCACTGCTGCACACAGCAGGATGGATCCGTCCATGTCGACCGGAGCCACCCTCGTCGGAGGAGACAGTCGACCAGCGAGCGGACCCCCCCCTCGCTCGGCCGATCAGGTACTCGTTCATTTAACCCTTCACTCGTGTGTCCTATAGTTCTCCTTCGTGTCGTCATATCGTACATGAACCGTATCTCTATTGTTTAAACTAGTTAGAAATGAATGTATGGAGATTGATATTTATTGATATTAATTAATAAATCTTTGGTTGTAAACACCCTGTTTTTCAGAATAAATTTTAATATATTTTCAGTATTTTCTGGAAGACGAATCAAGGTAATTGGGAGTTAAGGATTTTTTTATGCAGTTTATTGGTGTTAAAATATTATTGAAATAAGATTTTATGGTGTAAAATGGAAAATCGGACATGGGGTATTTTCTGTGAATTTATTGGACTCCGGAGTAGCGTTTTAAGCCTTAAAAACTATTAGATAATTAAAATGCTTTAAACCCAACCAAACCGGGTCGGATTGGGTCTGCCCAACCCGAGATCCGTCAACCCGAACCCTAAACCCCCAAACTGGGTCGGAAACTCTGTTCCGACCCGGAGGCGCCGTATAAAGCCCACCCCTCGGGATCCGTGTAGCCCTAATTACTCCTCGCCGCTGCCTTCTTCACCTCTGCCGCCGAAACCCCTCCGTCAACCCTTCGATCAGCTCTCGATCCGCCGCCGCCCAGAGCAGCTCCGGCGCTGCACCTCTCCGCGATTCCACCCGCCACCGACTCTCAGCGCCAGCCCGTCGACCACCCCGCTGACCCGACGCCTCAGCACCCCAACTCCGGCGCCGTCCCCTCTGCTCAACCCGACGTCCCCTCTACTCAGCTCCGGTGCCGTCGACCCGATCCGCTGCCGTCGACCCGATCCGCTGCTGTCGACCCCGACCCGATCCGCTGCTGTCGACCCGGCCCAGATGCACCTGTCGTCGATGACCCGACGCCTCCCGAGCGCCACCCAGCTGACCCGAGTCAGAACCCTAGCTCAGACTCTCGGCAGACACGGGAATCCTCAACCAGGACACAAAGTTGACTCTCGGACACGTGGAATCCAGCGTTCACGGAGCCCTGTTCAGGTATCGTTTTCTCTCGCCTTGTAACTCCATTTGCGATTTCGTCAGTTGCTACGCGTAGACTGTATAACCCTCTCGGTGCCCGTGTAACCCGCTCGGTGCATCGCGCCCTGTGGTGATCGCGAACCGCGATCCAAAAACAGGAAAAATAACGCCCCGTTTCACCCCGGAACTGAGTGCGCCCCGCCAAACGGGACGACTTGGTCGCACGCGGTCTTTACCGAACCGTGCGCAACGTTGATACGGTCGTGTGTGATTTCGCAGAAGTCGATTCGGATGTGCGTGCACACCGGGATCAACGCGTATCCGTCGACGACACCCCGTATCCGTCCTTTCTGGAATACGCTGTAACTTTGTGTACACACATCGGATCGAGACGGAACTTGCGCCATCGAACTCGTAGAGATACCCTGGTCCTGTGACCCAAGTTTGGTTCGATTCTGAGAACGTTGATAAAATTGCATATCGTGGGCCCCACAAGCTCTACTTGACGGGCAATTTTGTGATCGGCTCATCGGAATCCAATTCTGAAAGTTCTTTTGGGTTCGTATCATCGTTCCTGACTTGTAGACACTGAGTTTGAGGAATTTGGAGACATTTGACCCTGGCACGCTTTTCGGTGCAAAGTGGCCCACAAGTGGACCCCGCTTTGGCCCAAAAATGACCTTTTTGCCCCTGTGTCCAAATTGGACGTAAGGACAGGCATTTCTAGCTATTTGATATCTTCTGAGACTGTTGGTGATGTTTATAACAGCTTTTGGAGGAGTACCCACAGGATTCATTGATACCGGGACGACTGTTGATATTCAAATATCCGGCAAGTGTACCTTGCCAAACTCCGCAGTATTATTTCATATTTTCCTTGCTTCATTATGTTGCTGTGCATGTTTAACCTAGGACCGTGTGACGTACTTAGCGTCCGATTATTAGTCGGGTGCCAACACTGTACGCGGTGTGGGGTACTGTCATCTAGAGATGGACATTCGTGACACTATACATTCTCGTACTTGTCTTACCAAGTACACTTTGACCCAGGACACTTGACACCATTCATGAGACAGGATCTTTCCGAGATATTCGTGGTGATTCTGTATAGGGTACAGGACTGGACATGGACATTATATTCTTAGATATTGTATGGCTGGTTGCACTAGCTATGATCCTGCGTGTCATGGACATGAGATGTGAGATTTCATTGGGTGGGAAGAGACATACAGGCTACAGGCTGTTATATATATATATATTATTATTATTGAGAGGTCGTAGACTCTCGGAGCAGAGCTAGACCCACTACCGGTTATTACCGCTACCGGCTCCCCGACACAGAGCTTGTAGTGGCTCAGCCTGAGTACTCGTGATGCTCTCATCTTGCATTTTCACATAGATGGTTACTTACTTGCCCTATTTATCTCACTATTGCTGTACTGCTTATATTTTGGCTTGTATTATTTTCTGTACCTTGCTATGTCCCCTGAGGACCTGGATTCGGATTATGTCCTCAGGATTTGAGGACGAGATCTATCCCGAGGTATACGGGACCGCAGCAGAAGCTGATCCAGGAGCTGTACCGCCATCCGAGGAAGAGGTGTTAGCCGAAGACTTCTCCTGAGCATCCATGTTTCATGCTCAGCATTTATTACTTTTTTAGTCATTTATTTCTGGCCTGTTGAACCATTGTATCAGATATTTATCGGGTTGTTCCCCGAAGCACTTTGAGAGACTAGCTGATGATTTACATTCCTTATTTATTCTGTGGATCATATTTTATATCTTGTGTGGATGAGATTAGTTGTGCCATGATTGTCGTAGACTTGATTTTACAGCTTAAGTATGCCCTGATGGATCCATTAAATTGGGTTTGTCCATCGGTGCGTACTGCTGGCCATTGCCACGCGTCCAGTCCTTCGGTATTTTGGGACTGGGGCGTGACATGGTTTTTATGGTGGCCCATGCAGGTCTACGACTAAATTGTTCGGTTTCAACTTAGGAACCGAACCAGCCTGCCCTAAGAATAGGATAAGTTATAGGATCTCATCCGTTATTTAAACCATGTTGAACTATATATCAAACTCAAAAATTTTTACTTGAATTGTATCCTGTTTTGATTCCTCTGAGCGTTCTTACAGTTTACCTTTTGATTGCAGAGAGTAATGGATCCCAGGAACGGAGACGAGATTCCTTTGGATACACCACACGACGCTGTGGTTACTTATACAGACGGAGTGACTCCAGGGAATGGAGGACAAGCATCGCAGAGCAATCAAACCGGTCAGCCTAATCCAAGGTTCCGGAGAGGTGACATCCCACCTCCACCACAGTTCACTCCCCAGATGCCAGTTTTCTCGTCCGGACAAGCCATGGACGGGCAACAGATGTTCCAGATGATGTATGTCATGATGCAAGCCCAGCAGCAGATTCAGCAAGAGGCCCATCGCCAGGAGGCAGAGTATCTGAGGACCAGTCTGGTATCCGCATTGGAGCAGGCAAATCCACCAACGAGGCAAACAACGACGGAATCTATCACCAATTTTTGTCATCTCAAGCCTCGCACATTTTCTGGTAAAGAAGGGCCAACCGAAGTTCATGAGTGGCTCACAAACATTCAGCATCAGTTGAAAGCCGCTGAACTTTCAAGAGAGAAGTGGATGACTGCAGTCAGAATGCAGTTAACTGAAAATGCACATCACTGGTGGTTAGCAGAAGAAAGGAGGCTCGGACAGTACCGAGTCACATGGGAAGAGTTCTTCAGACTCTTCCAAGAGATGTACATTCCAGCAGTTGCACGGTCAGAGCTCAGAGACAAGTTCAACCGCATTATCCACGGCAATATAACAGTGGAAGAATACAACGCGGGATTTATTCGACTAAGTCGCTTCGCTACAACATTGATCTCGACAGAGGAAGAGAAAGCTGAGAAGTTCTTTGACGGACTGAAGTTTGAGCTCCAGAGATTGATTGGCTCGGTCGAACCTACATCTTATACCGACGTCCTTGCAGCAGCACGACGCATGGAGCACATAACTAGAAGGGAGTCGAACTTGAAGAGGCCAATCACGTCAACTCCATCCAGGATATCACAGGGGGATTCTGTAAAACGACCCCAGAGGAGTATGCCAGAGAGAGCAGCACATAGGGACAAACCTCTTCCTACTTGTCACCACTGCGGCAAGGTAGGACACATTGAGAAGGAATGCAGGCGTAAGTTGGGACTATGTCTGAGCTGCGGATCCAACCAGCATTTTTCCAGGGACTATTCTGAACGCAGAGACGGAGCACCGAGACTAGCTTTACCTGCACCACGACCAGCTTATCCAGCAGTAGGAGCATAGCAGACAGGAGCTGGAGGAGTTAGACCACCAGCTACAGGGGGCTACCAGCAGAGACCACCACTGGCACCACAGGCAACCCTATTTCAGCAGCAGCAGCAGCAGAGAGGACCAACTCAGGGTCGAGGCCAGGCATTCACATTAGCTGTTGAGCAGGAAGCTACTGCGGGCGAGGTCATCGCAGGTACTATTCTAGTAGCTTCATTACCAGCTGTAGCATTATTTGATTCTGGAGCATCGTATTCATTTATAGCAGCTAGCTTTGTAGCCACCCATAGAGTAGCTACCGTACCCCTTCCGAAGATGAAGAGAATTCTTACGGGAGGTGGAATTATTCCGGTTAGTGACATCTGTAGATCATGTTCCATAGTAGTTTGTGGAAGAGAAATGCGAGCTCAATTTCTGATATTTTCCATGCCGGATTATGATGTCGTACTTGGTATGGACTGGTAGTCAGTACCATGCGACTCTTGATTGCCGACTTGGGTAGGTTATATTTAGACCGCCTGGACATCCAGAATTCGAGTTTCTTCGAGGAGCAGTAGAACAAGGAGTTCAGCCTACTCTTAGGGTACTATCTGTAGAAGGGGAGACAGGTTACCCAAGAGTCATATCAAAATTTATGGATGTATTTCCTGATGATCTTCCAGGTTTACTACCTGATCGGGAAATAGAATTCACAATAGACTTAACTCCAGGAGCAGAGCCTATCACTTTATCAGTTTATCGGCTAGCACCTAAGGAGTTAGTGGAGTTGAAAGAACAGGTTGATGATCTTTTGGAGAAGGGTTTCATTCGGCCCAGTGTTTCACCTTGGGGAGCACCCATATTATTTGTGCCAAAGAAGGATGGAACAGTACGGTTATGCATTGACTACAGGGCCCTGAATGCTGTAACCATCAAGAACAGGTACCCCTTACCACGCATTGATGATCTATTCGATCAATTGAGTGGTGCAAGGGTATTCTCGAAGATTGACCTACGATCCGGCTATCATCAGATCAAAGTAAGGAAGGAAGACATACCGAAGACATCTTTCAGGACCAAGTATGGACATTATGAGTTCTTGGTGATGCCGTTTGGTTTAACCAACGCGCCAGCAGTGTTTATGAGTTTAATGAACAAAGTCTTCCATCAGTTCTTGGATAAATTTGTGGTTGTGTTCATCGAAGACATTCTCATATATTCCAAGAGCCATGAAGAGCACGAGGAGCATCTCAGAATCGTGTTAGAGACTTTGAGACATGAGATGTTATACGCCAAACTCAGTAAGTGTAAGTTTTGTATGGACAAAGTACCTTTCTTGGGACATATCATCTCAGGAGAACGACTTTCAGTGGATCCAGAGAAAGTTGCGGCAATAGAGACTTGGCCTACACCCACATCAGTTGCAGAGGTGAGAAGTTTTCTCGGACTCGCGGGATATTACCGAAGGTTTGTAGAAAATTTCTCGAGGATTGCAGAACCGATGACGAAGCTGACACGTAAAGACCAGGAGTTTATATGAACAGAAGACTGCCAAAAGGCCTTCGAAGAATTGAAGAGAAGATTAATAACAACACCTGTCTTGACTCTTCCTTCAGGGTTAGGAGGTTTTGTTGTTTACAGTGATGCATCGGGTAGTGGACTGGGATGTGTTTTAATGCAACATGGCAGAGTTATTGCTTATGCATCAAGATAATTGAAGGTCCACGAGAAGAACTACCTAACACACGATCTGGAGTTAGCAGCAGTTATATTTGCATTGAAGATTTGGAGGCACTACCTTTATGGGGAGAAAGTAGACATCTTTACAGATCACAAAAGTCTGAAGTATGTATATACTCAGAAGGAGCTTAACTTGAGGCAGAGGCGTTGGCTTAAAATGATGGTAGATTTTGACATAGATCTGCAGTATCATCCGGGAAAGGCGAATGTTGTAGCAGACGCACTAAGCAGGAAGCCTACGGCTTATTTCTTGACGATGCAGCCCGAGTTATTGAGAGATCTACAGGAGCTTCAGATAGAGGTTGTTTTACCAGGACAGAATGGCTTGATGGCTAATCTTGAAATTAAATCATCACTCGTGGAGAAGATTAAGGAGGCATTGCCCACCGATGCTAGATTTAGAAGGTTGAAAGAGAGGACAGAAGCAGGCATACAGACAGGACTTCGCATACACGAAGACGGGACATTGAGGTTTGGAAATTGCCTGTATGTTCCAAATAGAGAATTGAGACAGGAGTTAATGACTGAAGCACATAGCTCTATGTACACTGTTCACCCAGGAGGAACCAAGATGTACCGAGACTTGAGACAGTATTACTGGTGGCATGGAATGAAAAGGGAGATCGCAAGATTTGTGGCCAAATGCTTAGTCTGCCAGCAAGTAAAGGCCAAGCATCAGAGGAATGCAGGTATGTTACAGCCGCTTCCTATACCAGAATGGAAGTGGAAGCATATCACGATGGATTTTGTCAAAGGATTTCTGAGGAGCCCCAGCGGAAGAGACGCAGTATAGGTTATAGTGGATCGACTCACTAAATCGGCACACTTCTTGCCATTTAGAGTTGGACAGTCCACAGAGGTACTAGCCGACATGTATATGAGACAAATCGTCAAATTACATGGAGTGCCTATTAGTATTGTATCGGATCGAGATTCGAGATTTACCTCTCATTTCTGGAGAAGCATGCAAGAGAGTCTGGGCACCAGACTCAAATTCAGCACGGCATACCACCCATAGACAGATGGCCAATCGGAGCGCACCATTCAGATTTTGGAGGACATGTTGCGATCATGTATGCTAGACTTCAGAGGATCTTGGGAAGATCATTTGCACTTAGTGGAGTTCTCCTACAATAACAGTTATCAGGCCAGCATTCAGATGGCACCATTCGAGGCATTATACGGAAGGAAATACAGATCGCCTATATGTTGGAGTGACGTTGGTGAACGTCAAATACTGGGTCCAGAATTGGCAACGCAGACAGTGGAAAAGGTAAAACAGATTCAGAATCATCTACGAGCAGCCCAGGACAGACAGAAGCATTGGGCAGATACACACAGACGTCCCCTAGAGTTTAAAGAAGGTGAGCACGTGTTCTTGAGGATTTTGCCCACTCGTGGTACTATCAGATTCGGAAGCAGAGGCAAGTTGAGCCCAAGGTATATTGGGCCATTTGACATTCTAGAGCGCGTTGGTGAGGTGGCTTATCGTCTTGCATTACCTCCATCCTTAGAGGGAGTGCATGACGTATTCCACGTCTCACAGCTGCGAAGGTACGTGACCGACCCAAGTCACGTAGTCGATCATTCGGAGATCGCAGTAGGCCCAAGCTTGAGGTATGAAGAACAACCAGTAGGCATCCTCGATGTCAGTGAGAAGACATTGCAGGGACAGACAATCAGATTGGTTCGTGTAGCTTGGAAACATCATTCTCCTGGCGAATCGACTTGGAAACGAGAAGATAGTATGCGCCAGCGTTACCCCCCACTTGTTTGAGGAGGCAGTTATAAACTAAGCCATCTTGTATTTCCATGATTCTTTTGTTAGTATCTTATCCTTTGATTGCGAAAATGCAATCCTTTTAAGGAGGGAAGATTGTAAACACCCTATTTTTCAGAATAAATTTTAATATATTTTCGGTATTTTCTGGAAGATGAATCAAGATAATTGGGAGTTAAGGATTTTTTATGCAGTTTATTGGTGTTAAAATATTATGGAAATAAGATTTTATGGTGTAAAATGGAAAACCGGATATGGGGTATTTTCTGTGAATTTATTGGACTCCGGAGTTGCGTTTTAAGCCTTAAAAACTATTAGATAATTAAAACGCTTTAAATCCAACCAAATCGGGTCGGATTGGGTCTGCCCAACCCGAGATCCGTCAACCCGAACCCTAAACCCCCAAACTGGGTCGAAAACTCTGTTCCGACCCGGAGGCGCCGTATAAAGCCCCCCCTCGGGATCCGTGTAGCCCTAATTACTCCTCGCCGCCGCCTTCTTCACCTCTGCCGCCGAAACCTCTCCGTCAACCCTTCGATCAGCTCTCGAACCGCCGCCGCCCAGAGCAGCTCCGGCGCTGCACCTCTCCGCGATTCGACCCGCCACCGACTCTCAGCGCCAGACCGTCGACCACCCCGCTGACCCTACGCCTCAGCACCCCAACTCCGGCGCCGTCCCCTCTGCTCAACCCGACGTCCCCTCTACTCAGCTCCGGTGCCGTCGACCCGATCCGCTGTTGTCGACCCCGACCCGATCTGCTGCTGTCGACCCGGCCCAGATCCACCTGTCGTCGATGACCCGATGCCTCCCGAGCGCCACCCCGCTGACCCGAGTCAGAACCCTAGCTCAGACTCTCGACAGACACGGGAATCCTCGACCAGGACACAAAGTTGACTCTCGGACACGTGGAATCCAGCGTTCACGGAGCCCTGTTCAGGTATCATTTTCTCTCGCCTTGTAACTCCGTTTGCGATTCCGTCAGTTGCTACACGTAGACTGTATAACCCTCTCGGTGTCCGTGCAACCCGCTCGGTGCATCGCGCCCTGTGGTGATCGCGAACCGCGATCCAAAAACAGGAAAAACAATGCCCTATTTTACCCCGGAACTGAGTGCGCCCCGCCAAACAGGGCAACTTGGTCGCACGCGGTCTTTACCGAACCGGTGCGCGACGTTGATACGGTCGTGTGGGATTTCGCAGAAGTCGATTCGGATGTGCGTGCACACCGGGATCAACGCGTATCCGCCGACGATACCCCGTATCCGTCCTTTCTGGAATATGCTGTAACTTTGTGTACACACGTCGGATTGAGACAAAACTTATGCCATTGGACTCATAGCGATACCCTGGTCCTGTGACCCAAGTTTGGTCCGATTCTGAGAACGTTGACAAAATTGCGTATGGTGGGCCCCATAGGCTCCACTTGACGGACGATTTTGTGATCGGCTCATCGAAATCCAATTCTGGAAGTTCCGTTGGGTTCGTATCATTGTTTCTGACTTGTAGACACTGAGTTTGAGGAATTTGGAGACCTTTGACCCTGGCACGCTTTTTGGTGCAAAGTGGCCCACAAGTGGACCCCGCTTTGGCCCGAAAATGACCTTTTTGCCCCTGTGTCCAAATTGGACGTAAGGACAGGCATTTCTAGCTATTTGATATCTTTTGAGACTGTTGGTGATGTTTATAACAGCTTTTGGAGGAGTACCCACAGGATTCACTGATACCGGGACGACTGTTGATATTCAAACATCAGGCAAGTGTACCTTGCCAAACTCCGCAGTATTATTTCATATTTTCCTTGCTTCATTATGTTTCTGTGCATGTTTAACCTAGGACCGTGTGACGTACTTAGCGTCCGATTATTAGTCGGGTGCCAACACTGTACGCGGTATTGGGTACTGTCATCTAGAGATGGACATTCGTGACACTATACATTCTCGTACTTGTCTTACCAAGTACACTTTGACCCAGGACACTTGACACCATTCATGAGACAGGATCTTCCCGAGATATTCTTGGTGATTCTGTATAGGGTACAGGACTGGACATGGACATTATATTCTTAGATATTGTATGACTGGTTGCATTAGCTATGATCCTGCGTGTCATGGACATGAGACGTGAGATTTCATTGGGTGGGGAGAGACACACAGGCTACAGGCTGTTATATATATATATATATATATATATATATATATATATATATATATATATATATATATATATATATATATATATATATATATATATATATATATATATATATTATTGAGAGGTCGTAGACTCTCGGAGCAGAGCTAGACCCACTACCGGTTATTACCACTACCGGCTCCCCGACACAGAGCTTGTAGTGGCTCAGCCTGAGTACTCGTGATGCTCTCATCTTGCATTTTTACATAGATGGTTACTTACTTGCCCTATTTATCTCACTATTGCTGCACTGCTTATATTTTGGCTTGTATTATTTTCTGTACCTTGCTATGTCCCCTGAGGACCTGGATTCGGATTATGTCCCCAGGATTTGAGGACGAGATCTATCCCGAGGTATACGGGACCGCAGCAGGAGCTGATCCAGGAGCAATACCGCCATCCGAGGAAGAGGTGTTAGCCGAAGACTTCTCCTGAGCATCCATGTTTCATGCTCAGCATTTATTACTTTTTTAGTCATTTATTTCTGGCCTGTTGAACCATTGTATCAGATATTTATCGTATTGTTCCCCGAAGCACTTTGAGAGACTAGCTGATGATTTACATTCCTTATTTATTCTGTGGATCATATTTTATATCTTGTGTGGATGAGATTAGTTTTGCCATGATTGTCGTAAACTTGATTTTACAGCTTAAGTATGCCCTGATGGATCCATTAAATTGGGTTTGTCTATCGGTGCATACTGCTGGCCATTGCCACGCGTCCAGTCCCTCGGTATTTTGGGACTGGGGCGTGACATTGGTCTAAATTAGTGACCAGTTACCAAGGACAGGTAATTCCTTAGAAACACCTGGATACAAATCCTAGCATGTTCAAACATGGAAAATAGAGACAGGTGCCAGCTCAGAACCAAAATCATGAACAACCCGTGACTAGATAAATAATTGCCTCAAGACACATGTTAACCAAAGACAACACGTGTACACCCTAGCTACGTGCACACGTGGCACTGTACTCAAGCAACAGTGAACTCGCGTCTTAATCATATGTAGTTAATGCGTAGTATCTGATGTCTGTATTGTTGTATTATATTGTATGTCTAGGATCTTTGGATCAGCCAGGAGATGCTACAGGAGAAGGCTTTTGGCATTCACCTCTTAAAGACTCAGGCAAGATACCTTGCCATAATTTACTGTCTAATATAAATTATGCAAATGTTGTATTGTATGCTTGTTTTTTTACTTTATACAACTGTGCGCGTCCGAGATTATCTCGGGTGCATTCGACGGATACGTCGAAGATTAGTATACGTTGAATTAGTCATTAGCAGACTCACCTCATTAGATGATACCCTATGATACCCTGTTATCTGCCAGGACCTGACACTTTCACACGTATTCATAGTGACAAATCTCATGTTGGGATACGAGTCCACGTGCTCGACTAGCTATCGCCACGTGTGATATACATCACAGTTAGCAAGAAATTCAGGACTATTTCAGTATAAA
Organism: Iris macrosiphon; assembly: GCA_036927795.1. Lineage (NCBI taxonomy): Eukaryota > Viridiplantae > Streptophyta > Magnoliopsida > Asparagales > Iridaceae > Iris > Iris macrosiphon. The sequence continues at coordinate 26,237,597 of JAYESA010000020.1, read as the reverse complement.
GACTTGGCATTTAGATAAGGGGATATGCACGTCGATTATTTGACTTATATATCTACATTAGGCGGGGAGGACGACTAGTAGGCATATGGGACACCCCACTCCTTTACACTGATACCGCACTCGACGGAGTGATACGAACGTATATATATATTACTGATACCATGTTCTATAGAGTGTTGGACGTTACCTGGTAACATTGCAGATACCACACTCTATAGAACGTCGGACGTTACTGTATTCCTGTGCCCGTGTTACAGGGGGCATGTGTGGCATATACTAGCCGGTTGCCACGACTGGTGAATTACGTCAGCATATGTCTAGCCTACACCTTCTCATATACTCACAGTTGTCCTCACATTGCATTCACTTAGATGGTTAGCACACCCTTTATTGTATTTATTTTATTCAGTATTTATATCTGGCATGCTTCCATGTATCTTGTTATGTCCCTCTGAGGACCTGGTACCTTTCCAGATTTGGACGAGGCTTACTACCCCACAGTATACGGACCCGGACAGGAGACGAGATTCGCTACAGCTGAGGAGTTAGAGGTACAACCGTCAAAGTTTTCGTGATCACTTGGTAGGCCTTCCGCCTAGATTGGGGTGCATCATTATCTAGTCAGCCGGTGCCCTAATCAGTATCTTTTATCTATCATTTCAGTATTATATTTCGTCATAGTAGTGGGTTTGTTCTCACCAGACATTATTGGTTGTACTATGACATCTTGAGACTGGCATTTATCTTCCAGCAGTTTATTTAGTACTTTTTATTCTTTATATTGTAGATGAGATTAGATTACTTGTTACTGATGGATATTGGACATGTTAGTATTTTAGGACAGTGTAGCACTCTTCGTGGATCCATTAAATTGGGAAATCCTCGGAGACGTGTCAGTTGGCTATTGCCACGTGGCCTGGTCCTATATATTTTGGGACTGGGGCGTGACATGGTTTTAGTGGTGGCCCATGCAGGTCTTCTTTTTTACTTGAGGTATGGTAACATACTCAGCCAGCCTGCAACAGGATAGGAGTTACTAGGTCTCATCCACTTTTTGATTTGCCTTTGAACTTCCTTCATACTGCTTCTAAACATCTGCATCCTGTTTGTTTATTCTCGTACTCTTTTAATGAAGTCCTATCTCTTACAGCAAGATGAATTTGCGCAACGGACGAGGAGTATCCCATGTCGCGGTGCCAGATAACACCACTCAAGGAGAGGAGGTACCCCAAGGGCAACCCCCGCTACAGACCCCGCTGATACATTGGCATGAGACATCGCAGGGCGATCCTACACAGCAGCCCGAGGGATAAACTTTCCAGACAATCCCCATGCAACATCGTGAGGGACAGACTTCTGGAGCTACACCGATGCCGCAGACTGAGAGGCCGACATCTGAGGAGACGCCTACTGCACAGCCGGAGATTCTACTACCACCACCTCCACCTTATCCACCCCCAGATATCACAGTTAGATGGCCAGCCACAGATGCTTCAGTTCTTCCAGGCAATGATGCAAGCACAGTGGCAGCAGTAGAGACATTGCGACAGAGTCTGATGACAGTACTAGAGAGGATACCTGCCCCAAAACCAGTACCAGCACCTCCACCAGCCCAGACAGGTGGCACTTTTAGATGGTTCCGACAGATGGGACCAAATACTTTCTCGGGCAATGAGACTGCCGAGCAGATCTCCGATTGGGTCGCCAACACGAAGATGTTACTAGAGGCTTCACAACTGTACCCCGACTTTTAGATGACCGCGGTGAGGGCCCAACTGAAAGGGAACGCCCATCACTGGTGGGATTCTATTGAGCGCAGTGTAGGCAAGAACCAGACTTGGGAACAGTTCCTAGAATACTTCAATGCGAAGTATTTTCCAGCTACGATCAGAAATGCCCTGTACTCCCAATTCCTATATTTAGAGCAGAAAAATATGACTGTTGACGCCTATGACGCAGAATTCAGCCGCCTTAGCAGATTTGGTGCCGTCCTGATACCCAATGATCTCAAGAAAGCCTAGAGATTTTATCACAGTCTCAATTATGAGTTACAGAGGTATACCACTACACAGTCGAGGATTTCTTATATAGAGGTTCTTGAAGAGGCGAGAATCCAGGAGGCCATCGTCAGAGGAGCTAGACGTTCCAGTATGACTATACCAGCCAGAGCACAGCCCAGAGCAGGAGGACCAATCCATCATCTCGGAGCAAAGACACAGCAAAGGGCAGCTCCATACCCCCAGTAGGAGCTTCCAACTTGTCACCATTGTGGCAAGAAGGGACACATTATTAAAGATTGCCGGAAGAAGTTAGGACTATGCATGATATGTAGATTGAGTCAATACCTTGTCAGAGATTGCCTGCAGCGCAGAGAGGCAGCACTGCAGATAGGACAGAGACCAGCAACACCCGCCCCGAGGATACTACCCCCACCAGGAGGCCAGCAACTACCAGCACCAGGAGGATTCCAGAGGGGACCACCCTTGGCCCCACAGGAAGTACTGTTCAACCAGAACCGACAGCAGATAGGAGTACAGAGGCAGGAACAAGCCTTTGCTCTAGCAGCTACTGAGGAGGAAACAGAAGGGGAAGCTATCACAGCTACCATCTTGGTCGTATTATTACCTGCAACTGTATTATTTGATTCTGGAGCCATATTATCAATTATATCTAGTAGATTTATAGCAATGCATAGAGTAGTGACTTCCCCCTTACCTAAGAGTTGGAAGATTCTTACCGGAGGAGGTATCGTGCAAGTTACCAGCACTATCAGAACGTGCTCGATAGTTGTATGTGGTAGAGAGATGAGAGTAAGATTCTTGGTATTGCCTATGCCGTACTTTGATATTGTGTTAGGCATGAACTGGTTAAGCCAGTATAATACGGTACTGAACTGCCGGAAGGGTAGCGTCACTTTTAGACCACCAGATCAATCGGAGTTCGAGTACATGCGAGGGACCGTCGAACAAGGAGTAGGACAGATAGCGGGAACGTGCATGGCCATAGAGACTGCACCTCCACCAATAGTTGCAGAATTTGAGGATGTATTCCCCGAAGAACTGCCAGGCTTACCGCCAGATAGAGACATGGAGTTCACCATCGAGCTAGTACCCAGAGCAGCGTCTGTATCTTCCAATGTATATCGATTGGCGAAGAAGGAGTTAGATGAACTAAAACTACAATTAGAGGAGTTGCAGAGCAAGGAATTTATCCGTCCTAGTGCATCACCATGGGGAGCACTAGTATTGTTCGTACCAAAGAAGGATGGAACAGTGCGCATGTGCATTGATTACGGAGCCCTTAATGTTCTGACTATCAAGAACAAGTACCCCCTGCCGCGAATCGATGATTTATTCGACCAGCTGACAGGAGCCGTGGTGTTCACAAAGATCGACTTGAGGTCAGGTTATTGTAGCGCCCCGTTCTCCCGGTGCGGAGAGCGCGGCTAAGAAATACAAGACGGTATCGTTCGATCGGGATAGATTGAATTAAGAACTCGTCCTCGTTATGGATTTGTTTCTTCAGAATCGATTCCCATATTCAGTGGACTACGCCCCAAGGATCGGCTTAGCGGCAGAGTCAGGAGGGACCTCTCCGCTGCTATCTTTTATGCCTCAGTTTTTGATGTCGCTTGTTGCTTTCGTGCTTTGAGTTGGTTTTGGGATTTGCTTGTTTTCCTTGAACGGTTTCGATGGTCTTCATTATTTTTGTTCATTGACTTGCACTTCAATTCCGAGATTGGAAAGAGAGGAAAGAATATTAATCGAGCTGTTCGTGTGCAGGTGAACGAGCAGTAAGCGGCTTGCGAGCGGAGTCGTGAAGCGCCTCTTTCCTTCTCCCTTCTAAAAATCTAAGTGAGTGGCTACCAACCCGATTAGCTAGCCCTGCTTCCAAGCTTCACAGCTAAAACACTTGCATCCTTTCGCCCCGATCAAACGATACCAAGTAATAATAAAAGAAACTAAGATAAAAGAGAATAGACTTGGTTCATTATGCTTGTCAACTAAACTTATGAACGGTTATCATCATGTATGCTAGTTCGTTTATAACTGTTCTATGAATCGTGCTAAGTATGGAAATTATGCTTGTTATGAAATAAACTGTCATGATGGCTATGCAAAACTATTAAGCTATGGAACCAATTCTATGAGTGCTGTTCGATCACGGATAACTTGTGCACAAGGTATGTTATGAGTTTCGCGGACGGTCACCGGGGCGCTGGGACCGATCCGATCCGGACTGAACGTATGTATAGTCGTATGTTACCCGGCAAAATGTTATGCAGCGGGGCTCGCCACCCGTGTTGCACGTCACTTTGCCCTGAGACTATAAATCTGTCCCTCGTGGCAACATGCCAGTGATCTCTATGTATATTTAAACCTGTTGCATACTAACTTGTGTCTTCGTGGCAGGGAAGGCATGGTAAGTATTGTACAGGTAATTCAGACGGGCAGGTAAAATCCACCGAACAGTGGCACGTTCATTTCAGTATAATTCTATATGCTGCATACTTGTAAATAAACTAAGGCAAGATAGAAACCCACAAAATATGCATGCTTCATTAAAACAATGTGTTGATTGGTATAGTTCGGCTAGCTCGCCTTCACCAGCATGTTTTGATATGCTGACCCTCGTTGAAACAGGTTCTCCGCACCAAGGCGAACCGAGCGAGGAGCCAAAGTCGTCTTCCCGAATCCAGTCCAAGCTGTTGGCGCATCCTGATCGCGCCGCCTTTTGAAGTACTTGAAGACCGGAGCTTGTAACTCTTCATACACAAATGCAGCTCCGTGGCAAAGCGATCCTCCAGCCAGGAGGTCTATATCTTGTGAAGTTTAGTAAATAGATAAAATGTACATGACTGCTATCTCATTTTGAGTCATCTCTTTTGTAAGCCGTTAGGCATATTAGCTAACTCGTTCAGGAGTTTGTAATAGATGTTCATTATCAATAAAGAGAACCTTTACATATTTCAAATCTGTGTTTCAATTTATCTGCGTACTCTGAATATGTGCTTGCTATGCAAATCATTAAAGCCTTGTGCGGGCACAACTCCAGGCCCGCATGACGGTCACGATTCGGGGGATGCCTCAAACGATTCTACGGAATCGGGTCGTAACAGTTATCATCAAGTGAAGGTGCGAAGAGAAGACATTCAAAAGACATCATTCAGGACTCGTTATGGTCACTACGAGTTCTTAGTAATGCCTTTTGGACTAACAAATGCGCCAGCTGTATTTATGAACTTGATGAACAGAGTATTCTACCAATACTTAGACCAGTTCATGGTAGTCTTCATCGACGACATTTTGGTGTATTCGAAGAGCCACGAGGAGCACGAAGAGCATCTGAGACTAGTGTTAAAGACACTAAGAAGAGAGAAACTTTATGCCAAGCTGAGGAAATATGAGTTTCTTTTGGATCATGTTGCTTTCCTTGGATACGTTATCTTAGGAGAGGGCATTTCAGTAGATCCGGCGAAAATTTCATCTGTAGAGACATGGCCAACCCCTACCAATGTCTCTGAAGTGAGGAGCTTTTTAGGACTTGTCGGATATTACCGGAGGTTCGTAGAGAACTTCGTGAAGATTGCAGAGCCAATGACCTGCTTGACCCGGAAGGAGCAGGAGTTCACCTGGACAGAGGAGTGCCAGAAGGCATTCGACGAGCTGAAATAGCATTTAACTACTACACCAATCTTGACCATACCATCCGGATCCGAAGGATTCATGATCTATAGCGATGCGTCCGAAAAAGGATTAGGATGTATCCTGATGCAACATGGAAAGGTTGTAGCCTATGCTTCTAGACAATTGAGGGCCCATGAGAAGAACTATCCCATCCACGAATTGGAGCTTGTCGCAATAATTTTTGCTTTAAAGCTTTGGAGACACTATTTATATGGAGAAATAGTGGAAATATTCACTGATCATAAGAGCCTGAAGTACGTCTACACCCAGAAGGACCTTAATCAGAGACAGAGAAGTTGGCTCGAGGTGATGACATACTTTGAGATTGAACTGCAGTACCACCTGGGAAAGGCCAACGTAGAAGCTGACGCATTGAGCAGAAGACCTATGTCATTCTTCTTGACTACCCAACAACATATGTTGAGAGATCTAGAGCAGATGGGTATAGAAGTCGTTATGCCCGGAGTAGATGGACAGTTGTAGAGTTTCCAGTTGCAATCGATATTAGTAGAGAGAATCAATGCTGCCTTGCCAACAGATGCCAGATTTCAGAGGCTTAGACAGAGGACAGAGGTTGGAATACAAACATGACTGCATATACATGAAGACGGAACTTTGAGATACGGAGATCGTCTCTATGTTCCAAATGGAGAACTTCGTCAGGAGTTGATGACAGAGGCACACAGTTCAACCTACTATATTCATCCAGGAGGCACAAAGATGTACAGGGACAAGAAACAGTATTACTAGTGGCACAGAATGAAGGGAAAGATAGCACGCTTTGTGGCCAAGTGCCTGGTGTGTCAGCAAGTCAAGGCTGAGCATCAGAGATCTGTAGGATTGCTTCAACCGCTACCTATACCGGAATGGAAATATGAGCACATCACTATGGACTTTGTTACGGGTTTTCCAAGGAGTCCTAGTGGTCGCAACGCAGTATGGGTAATCGTGGATAGACTCACAAAGTCCACACACTTTTTACCCTTCAGAGTTGGGCAATCGATGGAGGCCTTAGCAGATACGTACATGAGAAAGATTGTGCGCCTACATGGAGTGCCAGTTAGCATCGTGTCTGACAGGGATACAAGGTTTACGTCCTACTTTTGGCAGAGTATACAGGAGAGTCTTGGTACTCGCCTAAAGTTTAGCACAGCGTATCACCCATAAACAGAAGGCCAGTCGGAGCGCACCATTCAGACGTTAGAAGACATGTTAAGACCGTGCATGCTTGACTTCGGAGGATCATGGACGGACCATTTGCATCTGGTCGAGTTTTTCTACAACAACAACTATCAAGCGAGCATCCAGATGGCTCCCTATGAAGCGTTGTATGGAAGGAAATATAGTTCTCCAGTATGCTGGAGTGATATAGGCGAGCGACAGATTCTCTGACCAGAGTTGGTTGTTTGCACACTAGAAAAGGTGAAGAAGATCCAAGGGCACCTACGAGCAGCATAAGACAGACAGAAGCATTGGGCGAATGCGCATCGTCGACCCTTAGAGTTTTAGGTTGGAGATCACGTATTTCTAAAGATCTCGCCCACTCGAGGGACTATCAGATTCGGAGTCAGAGGGAAGCTGAGTCTGAGGTACATCGGACCATTCGACGTATTGGAATGCGTCGGAGAGATTGCTTACAGATTAGCCTTGCTGCAGACCTTGGAAGGAGTTCATGACATCTTCTATGTATCTCAGCTGAGGAGGTACATATCGGATCTGAGTCACATACTTGACCACTCAGAGATCACAGTTGGTCCGAGTTTATCATACCAAGAGGAGCCTGTTGAGATTCTGGACAGAAGTAAAAAAATACTGTGAGGGCAGACTATTCCCTTAGTTCGCGTCGCATAGAGACATCATGCACCAGGCGAGTCAACTTGGGAATGCGAGGAGGACATTAGATAGCGCTATCCCCACCTCTTCGAAGGAATAGGTACGCATTAGCATTTTAATTTCAGTCAGTAGTTTGTACCATGCATATGTTTTAATTTTGAGGATGAAATACTCTAAGGAGGGTAGGTTGTAAACCCCCTCGACCAAATCAAAGCTATTTTGATTAAATTATGAGACTGGGGTTTAATTAGATACAATTAGATTTAATGTACATTATTATTGTAACTTAATACACCTTAAATTTGCCTTGACGTTTGGAGCACTATCCTAGTTGGTACCCCCAAACCAATTAGGTACTCATCCCCTAAACAAGTAAGACCACCCACCTGCACTTTATGCAACTGTTAGATTCCCACTATGATGCTTAAGATGCTTAAATCTAGTTGCACAACAGTCATTGAGAACGCCGAAGTATTATTTCATTTAAACCCGACTTCCCCTAATGCCTAATGGAATTGTTTGTAATCTAATTAAATTGAGGCCCAGATCACCCCGAAATAAGTCATAACTGAGCCCAGTATACCTATCATGAGGACCATACCCCACCCTAAGGAGCCCAGACAAGCCCAAGGCCCGAGGTCCCAGGCCATAAGCACTCATATATAAACAACTCTTCCTATTACTATTAAAACCCTAACACCTTCACCCTCTTTCCTCAACCCTAGCCGAATCCCTACCATCTCCGACCGCCCCTGCTGGACTGAACCCTCCCCGACTGCCAAAACCACAGTCCCCACTCTGCCTAACTCCGCCTGACTCGCCGCTTGACGCTACCCGAGCCCGTTGTCCTAATCCCGACTGCTCCCCACCACCCTCCTGCGCCGTCAGACCACCCGCGAGGCCGACCCCGACCAACCCCTGCGACTGGACCATCACCCGACGCCGGTCCAGCCGCTGCCGCTGTGCCCAGTCGCTGTATCTGCGACTGCAACCCTCGCCATTGTTGTACACAGCAGGACGGATCCGTCCACATCGACCGGAGCCACCCTCATCGGAGGAGACAGTCGACCAGGGAGCGGACCCCCTCGCTCGGCCGATCAGGTACTCGTTCATTTAACCCTTAACTCGTGTGTCCTATAGTTCTCCTTCGTGTCGTCGTGTCGTACATGAACCGTATCTCTATTGTTTAAACTAGTTAGAAATGAATGTATGGAGATTGATATTTATTGATATTAATTAATAAATCTTTGGTCTAAATTAGTGACCAGTTACCAAGGATAGGTAATTCATTAGAAACACCTGGATACAAATCCTAGCATGTTCAAACATGGAAAATAGAGACAGGTGTCAGCTCAGAACCAAAATCATGAACAACCCGTGACTAGATAAATAATTGCCTCAAGACACAAGTTAACCGAAGACAGAACACGTGTACACCCTAGCTTCGTGCACACGTGTCACTGTACTCAAGCAACAGTGAACTCGCGTCTTAATCGTATGTAGTTAATGCGTAGTATCTGATGTCTGTATTTTTGTGTTATATTGTATGTCTAGGGTCTTTGGATCAGCCAGGAGATGCTACAGGAGCAGGCTTTTGGCATTCACCTCTTGAAGACTCAGGCAAGATACCTTGCCATAATTTACTGTCTAATATAAATTATGCAAATATTGTATTGTATGCTTGTTGTTTTGCTTTATACAACTGTGCGCGTCCGAGATTGTCTCGGGTGCATTCGACGGATACGTCGAAGATTAGTATACGTTGACTTAGTCATTAGCAGACTCACCTCATTGGATGATACCCTATTATCTGCCAGGATCTGACACTTTCACACGTATTCATAGTGACAAATCTCATGTTGGGATGCGAGTCCGCGTGCTCGACTAGCTATCACCACGTATGACATGCATCACGGTTAGCAAGAAATTCAGGACTATTTCAGTATAAAGACTTGGCATTTAGATAAGGGGATATGCGCGTCAATTATTTGACTTATATATCTACATTGGGCGGGGAGGACGACTAGTAGGCATATGGGACACCCCACTCCTTTACACTGATACCGCACTCGACGGAGTAATACGGACGTATATATATATATATATTACTGATACCATGTTTTGTAGAGTGTTGTACGTTATCTGGTGACATTGCAGATACCATACTCTATAGAACGTCGGACGTTACTGTATTCCTGCGCCCATGTTACAGGGGGCATGTGTGGCATATACTAGCCGGTTGCCACGACTGGTGAATTACGTCAACATATGTCTAGCCTACACCTTCTCATATACTCACAATTGTCCTCACATTGCATTCACTTAAATGGTTAGCACACCCTTTATTGTATTTATTTTATTCAGTATTTATATCTAGCATGCTTCTATGTATCTTGTTACGTCCCTCTGAGGACCTGGTACCTTTCCAGATTTGGACGAGGCTTACTACCCCACAGTATACGGACCCGGATAGGAGACGAGATTCGCTACAGCTGAGAAGTTAGAGGTGCAGCCGTCAGAGTTTCCATGATCACTTGGTAGGCCTTCCGCCTAGATTGGGGTACATTATTATCTAGTCAGCCGATGCCCTAATGAGTATCTTTTATCTATCATTTCAGTACTGTATTTCGTCATATTAGTTGGTTTGTTCCCACCAGACATTATTGGTTGTACTATGATATCTTGAGACTGGCGTTTATCTTCCAGCAGTTTATTTAGTACTTCTTGTTCTTTATATTGTGGATGATATTAGATTACCTGTTACTGACGGATATTGGACATGTTAGTATTTTAGGACAGCGTAGCACTCTTCGTGGATCCATTAAATTGGAAAATCCTCGGAAACGTGTCAGCTGGCTATTGCCACGTGGCCTGGTCCCGTATATTTTGGGACTGGGGCGTGACATATATTAGCCTAGATATATAGCTAGGTATATATGTAAATGCTAGATAGATAGCTAGTTAGTAGTGTTTGTGAGGGATTAGTGGATATCTCAATACCTTGAGATATCAAGGTATCTCAATACCTTGAGATACCCAAGGTATTGAGTACCGGAGTGAGATTTTTGAGCATTTGCCTAGGAATAAGGTTAGAGTTGGATTTTTATGTATTGGTGTATATATTTATGCATGTGAGCATATGTGTTAGTGGGTTTTAGGCGGGGTGCGTAGCTTAGGTCGAGATATCGGATACCGAGGGTATCCCGGTATCTCGAGGAGGCGAGTTTGAGGGTTTACTAGCTTAATGAGCTAGTTTTAACCTAGAATTTTAGGGAAACCCAAGTTTGACCTAGCATTGATCGTAATTGCCTTTGTTGACCATAAAAGTCAACGTTTGACCTAGTTTTGACCCAAAGTTGACTTTTTTGACCCCGAGTAGACCTTTTGACCCAAATTTCACCGGTTTGACCCGTTCGACCTAGAATAACCCTAGAACCTTGTTTTTAGTTATTTTATATCAGTTTAACTCATTAGAATCTCGTTTAACCTTGCTTTTCGTAATAGGTTCTTGCGACGCCTGTTCGGATCTTGATCCTCATCAGTTGCTCAGGATGTCAGGCGAGTACCTACCTCTGATCGTTTCCATTTCATGATAGAGTATATATCACCTGTTCTAGAACTGTAATACTTGATTCAGACATATTTTTTCATGAGCTGATACTAGTTGGATCCCGTCATGAGATATTATCCCCCTTACCGTGTTCAGCGGGTACTCTATCACGTGTATTTCATCATGTACTTCGGGTATTGATTCTCATGTGCTATCATGTGCTTCGTGTGCTATCGCCTTCATGTGCACGAGTTATTTATCATGTACGTAGCGTGTTGTGGTTGGATCCAAGAGTATTAGTGGAGGAGGGGAGTAGGAGTTGGTTATGTGATCAAAGCCAAACAGTATTCATGTGTATGTCGGTTATGTAACTCATGTATAACGGAGTTATCGTAGATTATTCATGTACAACCTAAGTCGATCATATAACGAACTTGTGCTCAAGGCACTTAGCTAGTATTCCTATTTTTTCACATGCAGTTACTTCTCTACAACTTGTATTGTTCTCCAGTTTTACATTGCAGCTACTTTATTTGCTCCACCATGTATTTATTTTCCTGTGCATCTTGTATACTTTTCTATTGCTAGTCATATATACCTTACCATATATTTGGAGTTGCTTTCAGAGTTATGTACTTCGCTCCAGTCCTGACTGGACATATTTTTTCTAGAGGATCATGAGGATTTTTGCTCGATATTCTACAGGTCGGGCATCGAGGAGTGTTGTGACCAGGAGATCGAGGATGAGCCCGTCGAGGAGACGCCGTTAGCACCCTAGTTAGATAGGTAGGTTTTCCTGGGTTGTTCCCAGTTAATATTTTGGATGACTGTATTGCTATTTATTATTTTGCTCCTGTGTGATGTTGTAGACTTTAGACTTGGACTGTATATTTGGATATTGTACTTGCTCTTTGGTTCTTGCTTCGTTGTTGATATCTTATCGTGCTTTTACTCTTCCCCTAGTTATTGTGATTGAGTCATATATATATTGCTTGGTTGCCCTCCTTTTGGAGAGGTTATATTGACAGGTTTTGTGAGTTATAGATTGTTGACCTAGAACGGACCTTTACAGCGTTCTACCGCCGATTCTGCGGCGTAGGCTGGACGTACCCACGACTCATGCCCAATTTTTTGGGTGCGGGTCGTGACATATTTTTGCTAGCGGCCCATATAAGGTCTAGTATGCAGGTCTAATCTCTAGGTCTATCTGCGATAGGATATAGGATATAGGCTGAGAGAGTGTATGCTCAATCATAATTAGGACCCTTCCTGATTTTTGCTATCTTTAATTTTTTTTGAAATTGTTTTCTTTTGCAATATTAATGTCCTTCCTTGATGAAATCATATCTTGCACCATTGGTAACGTGATCTCAGGTTCTATTCTTCTTGATTCTATTCCAGCACTTGTTTTATTTGATTCTGGTGCTTCCCATAGTTTTGTGTCTGTATCTTTTGCTGTTAGACACCATATTATTATTGAACCTTTAGCTAGACTCTGCAAGATCATGACCGGGGGTGACATCATTCTAGTCAATGATGTCTGTAGAGACCGAAGAGTTACCTTGGGAGGCCGAAAGTTGGGTGTGTGCCTACTCGTAATGCCACTTCCGAGCTACGATATTATACTCGGGATGGATTGGTTGAGTATGTACTGTGCTAGTATAGATTATCGTGGAGGCAGATTGTTGTTTAGTCCGCCGGGTGAGCCAGAGTTTGAGTTTGCTAGAGTAGCAGCGGAGCAGAGCGAGGGAGTCTTCTACGGAGCCCTGGTGGTAGAGCCGAGGTTGCCACATCCACTAATAACAGAGTTCATGGATATCTTTCTGGAGGAGTTGCCAGGGTTACCTTCGGACAGAGATATGGAGTTCTCTATAGACTTAGTGCCAGGCACGAAGCCGATATCCCAGCACGTCTATAGAGTCCGCAAAAGTGAGCTGATAGAGTTGAAGAAGTAAGTGGATGTGCTTCAGGACAAGGGATTTATCAGATCTAGTTCTTTTCTGTGCGGTGCTCCGATACTTTTTGTGTCGAAGAAGGATGGGTCGATACGGATGTGTATCGACTACAGGGCTTTGAACAACCTCACAATCAAGAATAAGTATCCGCTACCGCATATTGATGATCATTTTGACCAGTTGAGCGGAGCAATGGTGTTTTTCAGGATTGATCTGAGGACAGGCTACAACCAGGTGAAGGCCAGGAGGGAGGATATTCTGAAGACAGCTTTTCGGACCAGGTATGGACAGTATGAGTTCATGGTGATGCCGTTTGGGTTGACTAATGCCCCAACAGTGTTCATAAATCTGATAAACAAGGTGTTCCATCAGCATCTGGACAGGTTTGTTATGGTGTTTATAGATGACATCTTGGTATATTCGAAGACCTCAGAGGAGCATGAGGAGCATCTGAGGATAATACTGGAGACTCTCAGAAAGGAGAAGCTCTATGGAAAGATTTTGAAGTACGAGTTCTTCCTTTACAAGGTTGAATTCCTTGGTCATGTGGTGACTGGAGAGGGGATCTCGGTAGATCCGAGAAAGATTATGGTAGTTGAGGCATGAAGTGCTTCGAGTTCAGTAGCAGAGGTCAGGAGTTTTTTGGGGCTGGCAGGTTACTACAGGAGATTTGTTCAGGATTTTTCTCGGATTGCAGAGCCGTTGTCTAGGCTGACCCAGAAGGACATGGAGTTTGTTTGGTCAGAGGAGTGCCAGATCGCCTTTGATGAGCTAAAAAGGAGGTTGACGATAGTTCCAGTGTTGACGTTGCGATCAGGGTCTGGAGGATTCACTATCTATAATGATCCATCGGGGAAGGGACTGGGTTGTGTGTTGCAGCAGAATGGGAGGGTGATTGCCTATGCTTCTAGGCAATTATGTCCTCATGAGAAGAACTACCCTACCCACGATTTGGAGTTGGTAACGGTTATCTTTGATCTGAAGTTATGGAAACACTATTTATACGGAGAGCGTGTGGAGATCTTCACAGACCACAAGAGCTTAAGTATATGTTTACCCAAAAAGAGCTGAACATGAGGTAGAGGAGATGGTTGGAGTTGATGAAAGACCTTAACATATTATTGTAGTACCATCCAGGGAAGGCAAACGTAGTTGCGGATGAACTGAGAAGGTATCCGGTAGCTATGTGCCTGACTACAGATTGTTATCTTCTGGCAGATCTAGAGAGCTTGGGCATTGAGGTGATAGTGCCTGGAGTTGAGATACAGATGTGCGGACTGCAAATTCAGTCAGAGTTGGTAGACCGGATCAGTGCTACACAGTTTGAGGATGAGTCCCTGAGGTGCATCAGGACGCAGGTTCATATTAGATTATCAGATTACTTCACCATTACTGATGATGGTTTATTGTGGCACGGTACCATGTTGTATGTGCTGAGTGGGTCGTTGCGTGAGGAGGTTCTTCAGGAGGCGCATCGATCCCAGTACTCTATGCATCCAGGTGCCAACAAGATATATAGAGATCTGAGAGAGCATGTATGATGGTATAGGATGAAGCGGGAGGTAGCACGCTTCGTATCTCGATGCTTAGTGTGCCAGCAGGTGAAGGCGGAGAGGCAGAGGCCAGGAGGGTTGCTCCAGCCGTTACCTATTCCAAAGTGGAAATGGGAGCATGTGACCATAGATTTTATTTCTGGACTTCCCCGTTATCCAAGAAGGAATGATGCGATTTGGCTCATCGTAGACAGGTTGACCAAATTGACCCACTTTCTACCATTCAAAGTAGGTACATCTACGGAGAGACTAGCAGAGATATATGTGCGCCAGATAGTCAGACTGCATGGAGTTCCTGTGAGCATAGTATCATATCGGGACAATCGCTTTACTTCGTATTTCTGGAGGACTCTGCAGGCTAGCTTGGGCACCCAGCTTAAGTATAGTACTGCATATCACCCACAAACAGATGGTCAGTCAGAGAGGACCATTCAGACACTTGAGGACATGCTTCGTACTTGTGTTCTGAATTTCAGAGGCTCTTGGGAGGATCACTTGCACTTGGTAGAGTTTGCTTACAACAACAGCTACCAAGCCAGTATCGAGATGTCACCATTCGAGCCGTTGTATGGACGAAGGTGTCGCACTTCGTTATCATGGGATGATATAGACGAGAGAGCTTTGCTTAGCCCGGAGATGGTGGTTGATGCAGCGGAGAAGGTCAAGCTCATTAGAGATAGACTTTGGGTGGCGCAGGACAGGCAGCGGCATTGGGCCGATAGCTACCGGGGACCTTTAAAGTTTGAGGTATAGCTTAGAATTTAGATTTGTTCTTGTGTTTGCTTGTGATTGCTTGTTTTAGATTAAGTGCTGAGACCTTGTTTGTGCTAGGTTGGTGATCTGGTATTCCTGAGGATTTCTCCGACGCGGGGCACTATTCGCTTCGGTGGAGGCGGGAAGCTTAGCCCACGTTTCGTCGGACCCTTCCGCATCCTTGAGAGGGTCGGCGCTGTGGCGTATAGGCCAGATTTGCCGCCTACGCTAGAGGGAGTTCACGATGTGTTCCACATATCGTAATTGAGATGGTACGTGGTGGATCCCTGTTGTAAAAGCATGAAAATATGCGGGGGAGTTGTACGTGTAAAAACCCCAACATACATGAAGTCCACGTAAAATAGAGCTTCAGTACTGTGTGGCGTATAAATATGACTTCAGAGCTATACGCGTAAAATAAGAGCTTCAGCACTCTGTGGCATAAAATATGGCTTCAGAGCTGCCCGCGTAAAGTAGCACATCAAGACTATTTTGGCATAAAAAGGTGGCTATATCTCCCTATGGCATAAAATATGTTTGTCTTTAATGCAAACATAAAGTTGTACGAAGAACTCTTCGTATTCTTCGAATGAATCTGTCAGACAGAACAGTGAACCTGACTCCTGACAAAAAGTACTATACGAAGATCAAGAGGACGGCTGTGATGATGATTCTGCACAGAGACCAAGGCTGTCATTTAGCAACATATCCTTGATACAAGTCATTTTTACACATTCAAGAAATATGCTGCCTATTCTACATAGGCAGAGATGAGCTTTTACGCTCAAGATGAGACAAAACCGGATGCCACGTCAAAAGTTGTTTCTCGTACAGAGCTCGAGGCATATCTCGATATTTAATGCACGAGATTGAGGCATATCTCTGCATTAAATGTACGAGATTTGATTCTATTCTTCATAATTTTGTCTTGACTGGGGGAACTAAAACTAGGGCTAATACGCCTACATCACCATCCTTGCATATTACGCCAACCAGGCTATTTTTAACTATAGGAGTACGCTGTATGCTATCTCCTCGAAATACGCCAACTCAAGCTATATTTGTAAAGGTACGTGATAAGGCTATTTGGCCCAGAATACGCTCAAGATCTCAGTTATGATGGATAATTGGCTATTTTATGCTGGTTATCTATTACTTATGCATCCTCAAGTTCTTCACATTTAGCTTTTACGCTAACATGACAGCTATTTGGCTTCTACGCCAATAAGATAGCTATTTGGCTTCTATGCCAACGAGACAGCTATTTGGCTTCTACGCCAACAAGACAGTTATTTGGATTTTATGTCAACCATCTTTATGCGAGGGGCAGTTATCTACGTGGCTTACATGCCGTGATCTTCGAGAAGCAGTTATACGCGTTACCGTATAGTGGGACACGTGTCATACGTAGACTCAGAGGGTCATTCAAACGTGGGTAGCAGTTATTATAACCGCCCGTAAAAGACGCCACTTTCTCCACAGTTTGGCTTCTACGCCAACTGGACAGTTATTGTGGCCGACCTCTATATATAGAGACTTTTGGTCACAGAACAAGAGGGGATCAAGGATCAAAGGCAGAGAAAGAATCAGATAGAGAGAGTACAGACAAAGAGTTTTGATTGACAACTTTAGTCACAAGAGTTCAATCCCTCTTGCAACCTTTGAAGCTTCTTCTACTTCTACAGCACTACTTTATCATCGTGTGGTCCAAGGGACAAAGTGATCGACCGCAGATCAGACTCCTATAGCAATTTTTCTCCAGAATCATTTTTTGTACTTAACATCCTCGTATAGGATTAATTGCACTCTTTTTTCTTGTTTGTAAACAAAGAAAGTGTTTCGTATAAACCTAGTTCCATATCTTTTGTTTATCATCAAACACAAGATGGCGACTCTGCTGGGGACTACTTTCTCATCTGACGAGAAAGCCATAACTCAACACGATGTTGTATCCATCGGATCGGCAAAGAAGACATTGGTCGTCCAGTTTGACCAATCTGCTTATGAAGACATGCTTCGTGCAGGGGGTATCTCTCGTTCCCTCTCTGTCCAGGACAACAGGAAGCTGCATAAAGTGTGGATGCCCAAGGCATCCTCTACCCTTCCTGCAACCTCTCCTTCTCTGATCAACAAGGTTGTGACAACACAGCCTATACGCCTTGTGCATAAAACCCCATCTCCCATCTGTGATGTGGCAGACAAAGCTTCTTGTAATGCCCCAGTGCCAACCCAGAAGTCTATAATGTGCCTTGCACATAAAAATTTGTCTCCCGTCTGTGATGTGGCAAACAAAGCTTTTGGCAATGCCCCAATGCCAATCCAGAAGTCTAGAACGCGCTCTGCGCGTAAAACTTCGTCTTTTGTCTGTGATATGGCAGACAAAATTTCTGACAAGGCCTTAACGCCAATTCAGAAATTTCAAACGCGCCCTGCGCGTAAAAATATATCTCCCGTCTATGACGAGGCAGATGGACCCTTCGATCACATCAAAGGAAAATGAGTGGCGAATCTCTCAACCTCCAGGCTTGTACGCCCACAAGAGAAGAAGTTGCCCACTCTTCAGATTACGCGTGACACTGGAGGCCGTTTGAGGACTTTCCCTGTTTTACGCAAACCTGTGCAAAACTCCAAATTATGCCAGGATAAATCTGTCAGGGTAAAGAAGACTCGTTTCAGGGGAAGATACGCTCCTCAGACAGATGGTGGGTTATATGCCACTCACATAGGAGAACTGCTGTATTCCTATGGCAGGGAAAGGGTTATGGTTCCTAATCTCCACATTCCTATTGCTGTAAAAAGGCAGAATAAGCCTTCTACTTCTTCTTCTGGTAATTTGCATAATTTCTTGATCTAGAAACACAAAGACAGGGGTCAAAATCATGACTTAGTGCCTATAATTACCAAGCGTGGGAAACTCATGTGGGAAAGAACGCCAACAGCTAATGTCGTCACGACATATGGGCCACATCAAGATTTTATCTTTATTGTTCTGCCTACTCGCGACGATCAACATCAAATAGTCTTCGATCAAATACAGAATAGACCGATTGTACAAGAGGATTCTCGCGAGTCAGATGTTAGGAAAATACAGATCCACATATATAGCCCACAAGCTTTAAATATTATGCAAAATATGGGTTATGATTTGAAGTTGAAGCAAGGCCTCAATTATGGAAAAGGCAGATGAATACCGTTGCATGGTGATTCTTACTGTCAACGAACTCGTTTCAGGTTAGGGTATACCACATCCCTTGCAAACTCCGAACCTCCAGAGTCTGATCCTGTAATTCCACAGGCAGGTCCTTTTAAATCAACTTCTGTGGACAAAGGCAAGCAGAAAGAAGAAGAAGAACCAGATAACAACATGTCTGGGGGTAGCCCCCCTCGACAAAACAGAGAAGCATCTAAAGCTGGGGGTGAAATTCCCTCTGTGTCCGAAGATAATGCAACTTCGAAAGCCCAAAAGCCAAAAGGGACTTTCTCCTTCAATGATGATGACATTATTGAAATCTTCAATATATTGATGAAGGAAAATAAGCTTTGGCTACCCAACATCAGGTACCCTGAAAGGGCTGGCAAGGTCGATGACCCAGAATATTATCTCTTTTATCAGTACATTCATCACCCCACAAGGGCATACTATGTACTGAAAAGGAAAATCCAGGAGTTGATCAATGCCAAAGTCATCACTTTAAATTTATAAAGGAGAAGACGGTCACTGCACATGGGCCTTACTCCAACTTGGCAATTTTCCCCTCAAGGAGTACCAGATGATGAGTCCCTAAAATCTTTCCAGCGGAGCAACCTTCGGGTCAATCCTCACTCAGCAAATCACTCTCCAGTGAGTTTTTCGGGCATGAGTTCATATCCATATTACATCTGAACTGTTGTCCAAATAAATTTTTCCCAGCTGAGTTTGCCATGTCCAAGTGACCTCTGAGCAAAACCTCCCAGGTTGTTGCTATCGATCGGTTCATGTCCATATTACCTCTGAACTACATCTCTCAACTTCTTCCCCAACAGAGTGAATCTATCACCACAAAAATGGTTGCTTCCATATTACCTCTGTCCGGTTTTTCTTGATCCCCACAGAGCCATATCTTACCACGTCCACATTACCTCTGAGTAAGATATTTTCAGAACCTTTTTCATGTCCATATCACCTCTAAGTAAAGTTCTTCTCTTCAATTTTTTACTATCATGTTCGCATAACCCCTGATAGTGCTAGTCGTTTCAGCTTATTATCTATACTTAAGGTACGCCATGGGTAATAAGTCCACAACCCAAGAGTTTGCCATGTCCATCTTACCTCTGAGCAAACATTCTTACCCATCGACTTCCTACTGCCATTGATGGTGTCAGTCGTTTCAACTTGTCATCCATACTTAACTTTAAGCATGTCCAAGATGATAAGTCCACTAAAATTCTTTCGCAGAATTCTAATCAAGTTATATTATGCCTCTGAGCAGATATATACCACCATCCCCAGTAGGGTCACAACTCAAGAGTTTGTCACTACCCAAAAAAAAGAAAAGAAGTACTAGACTTGTACTCCCCTCATCCCCAGCAGGACAAGGCAGATGTACAAATTAACTTTTGACTTCTTTATCCCCAGCAAGTGCCTATGTGTAACATTTTCTCCTTCGTTCAAAGCCATCATCTGTATCCAAGAATCCCGGATACGCAATGGATGATGGGTCCTCAAAAATCTCCCCAGCAGAGCGATCCTTTGGTCTATCTTCATGTTCGAATAGACCACACTCAACGAATCACTCCTCAAAGAGTTTTTCGGACATCAGTTCATGTCCATATTACCTCTGAACTGCTGTCATAATATTTTTTCGGCTGAGTTTGTTATGTTCATATTACCTCTGAGCAAATCTTTCGAGATTCGGCTATCGATTATCATGTCCATATTACCTCTGATATCAGTTGTCATCTCAACTTAGCACACGTACTTAACTCTAAGTACGCTAGTGGTGTTAGGTCCACAAAAATTGCCACGTTCATATTACCTCTGGCAGGGCTTGTCTTAAACCTATTACTTGCACTAACATGCGCAAAAAGTAATTGGTCCCCAAAAAAATACGTCCATATTACTTCTTATAGGGCTTGTCTTAAACTTATTACTTGTACTCTCGGTCCACCAAAAATCCTCCAGTGGGATGTCCGCAATGAAAACGAATAGTTCAAAGCACACATTACCTCTGAACTACTTTCATATTCCCCAACAGAGAAAAAGTCAGTTCATGTTCATATTACCTTTGAACTATGTCTCTCCACTATCCCCACAGAGTCGTATTTTACAAACGTCTATATTACCTCTGTCAGGACTTATTTTAAACTTATTATTTGTACTCAATGTGCGCAACAAATAATAGGTCCACCAAAGATCCCCTAGTGGAATGTCCTCAACAAACACGGTATTGTACTATGTTCATATTACCTCTAGTACGATATTCGAAGTTCATACAAACAATCATAAAAGAAATAGAGGGTTATTATGTGATTGAAACAACAATCTCAAATGGCACTTACAAGCGAGCCAAGCCTAATGGAAATTTGATAATGGCTCCTATCAACGGCAAATTTCTGAAGAAATACTCTATGCTTGATCTTCTTTGCTTAATAGAGTATGATAAAGATTTTATTCTGACAACACTACGTACAAAGGCTAGTTGGATCATATTCTATCAGGTGCATATAACCTCTGAATAGATATCCTTAACTAAATTTTAAACCTATCATGTTCATATTACCTCTGATAGTATTTAGTATACAAATTTAGTTGGATTATATTCTATCAGGTTCATATTACCCCTGAATAGTTTTACATTCAGCAAAACCTTACCAAAAGTATATCATATTCATATTACCTCTGATATCACTTTTATCTCAACCTATCAATTATATTCTAAAGTGATGGGTCCACAAAGTCAGAAAATGTATCTTTATTATCTCTGAGAAAATAATGAGCAAAAAAAAAAAGTATATCATTGGGGAGGAGCAGTTAAATCCCTGATCTGTTGCGCCAAAGAAGCCATCCTCTCATTCCTGGAGTTCAAAATGTTAGCGCGAGCCCGTTCCAGCCTTGCCTCATCATTGTTCAAGTGAGATAGCTCGGACTGAGTTTCAACCAAGCTTGCGTGGATGACACCCATATTTTTCAAGTTCTGCTGAGCTGTCTCCACTTAGCCATCCAATACATCACGGACTAGCGATGCTTTGAGAAGCTTCTCTCTTGTCTCAGCAAGTTCAACTTCCAATACTGCATGCTCTTTCTCCATCTCTTGTTGACGTGCTTGGATGGATTTTTTTAAAGATTTTGTTCGTTGAGCAAGTTCCGCAGTTAGGGAGTCATACTCAGCCTGAACTAGGGCATCGATGCCGCCTCGGGATAGTTGCAAATATTTGTTAATGGGTTGTTCTAAACCATTAACTATTTGCTCTAGCGCATTAGCTCTTTCAGCGTCACTGAAATTTCTAATCTGCGCTATAGTGAGATTGGGGGACATCTTCAGAGCATCAAAGCCTAGATTCTTCTCCAGCACCAAAGATATCAATGCTTTCAAAGTAATGTAGAATATACTAGTATATTATTCAACTAGCATGGCAAAGTTCGAATGGACGCTGGGAGTGACCGCGATATCGGTTAACCCCCTTTCTAGAATGTCGACAGAGGATGTTGCCACAGTCGTTGCTTCAATAAATAGCGTGACAAAAGAAGAGACACCAACAATGGTTGAAGTTGTTGGCACACTCGACGAAGGAGGCACAGTCGAGATGGTAGGCTCATCCTCCTTTGATGTTATTTGAACTACTACTGGGGGAATTACATCCGAGAATGTTGCGGATAAAAGATCAACGGCTTCAAACTGTGCTTCTTTGCTGTCAGGCACCGCCGCTTCATTAGCTGGATCCGCAACAAAATTAGAAAATGCTTCAGCTCCGCCCTCCCCCGAGATATCTTCTCCTGAAAATAAGATAAGAAAAAGTTAATTATCAATTTGATGTTAATTTTCCTGAAAAAAGTGTGAAGACAATATTTACCCATGGCCGATGGTATGTATGTTGTGTCTGCAGCCTGTTTAGATAAATTATTTCTTAATGATGCTAAGCAAGCTGTCGTACCTGGAGAAGAGGGTGCACCAACTGACGCCAGAGGGTAAACATCCCATTCATCACCTAGATCTACTCGGGACTCATCGGGTGGAATCTCGCTGGAAATACTTATAGACGAAGGAGGGGCTAGACCCATTATTTGTCTTGATAAAGGTATATTAAACATTATTATGCACGGCCTCGAAGGCGATCTCGAAGCACTACCAGTAACGGTGGTAGCGGCAGCAATCGCGGGCAAAGAATCTCCAGTACTATCAACTGGGACTGTGGAGGTTTCCTCTCTAAAAGGCGAAGGACCCTTAATCAAAGAATCACCCCCAACAGGAGAAAGAATAGATTCACTCCTAGAAGAGGCCCTCTTGGTGGAAGCCTTTTTAGGATCTCCAGTAGTCTGCTTCTTCTTGCGGGGGGAAGGCTCCTTCAGAGTATAAGCCTTCCGCTTATGGGAAATTATGAGAGGCTCTGCTGGCGAAGCTATTATGCCTCTCGGTAAAATCACCAAATAGTCATCTGCACCGGTGGTTTCATCACCTTCATCAGAGGAGACAGATGGTATCTCCTCTCTTCCAGTGGACCTATGAGATGGCATTCTGAAGCTTCCATATATATCGAAATTACGATGGAAGGTATTGATGGACGCATAAAACTGTGCGTACGAATGAAGAATGCGCAACTCCATGGAGAGAGAACTGGCGGGCACAGAAAAGATTGCTCCAATATAACCCATGATGAAATATCGCCATCCTCTTGCTCCATCAATAAGTCCACCTTTGAACTAGAAGCTGGTGATGGGATTCCCCACGTGCAACTGGTCATACCCAAATTGCCTGGCGAAACGGCTAGGCAGATAAGGCTCCAAATAACAGTGGTCCTCACTTCTGTACAGCAGATGGGAAGGTCTAATGCAGACCAGCCAGTAAAAGACTTCAGGAGAGAGAATAGTCCTCCCCTGACCTGCATCCTGAAGCTTCGTCCCCTGTTAATTAATATGCACAGAGGGGATGGTACAGAAAAGCTTCCAACTATGAGCAAAATTGAGTGCTAGTCGATAATCAATGACGCAAGTCACATTCCAGAGAGAATCCTTGTAATTCAACAAGAAGTTATTTTCTGAACCACTGGCAGATCCGGAAGACATCACTCAGGTATTGTGAAGGATTAACCATCACATCAGATATAGGAATGGCAATTCTACTCTGGGATATCCTTCACGCTGTGTATCATCAGCCAGCAGCCCATCAGTAATGGCCCTCAAGCCAGCTTGTATCCTGTATACCATGGCAGGGAGCAGGCCCAATCTTGCTACAAATACCAAATGCACTGTGGGCCATAAGGTATTATGATGAATGCGATCCGCATATGCGATGCCAGGCACTATCCATCAGCGTAGCCAAAAAGGGAGGAAGCCAGCCAGTTAAGCTTCCCTTGACAGAGGCTTGCGACAATGCCTCATATAACTATAGGCTTTAGTGCCTGCAGGATAATCCCCTATCTCTTCATCAAGAATACTGTCTTGGGCCCCCGCATCTTCGATGAGGTCATTGACTGTGTTGGCACTAAGCATGCTCAGAAGGTTCAAAGGCTTATATTTGCTATCTATAACCTTATCTTGCTTGGCATTTTTGGCCTGATGGTAGAAAAGGTAGGATGCCCATTTGTTGGTATGGGCTAAATTATAGGGCTCCCCGTAGAAGGTGGTGCATGCGAGATAGTGGCTCATCAACTCTTGATACACTGCTACTACCCGAGGGTCGGTATCCTTCAACTCTCTGTTTGTGGGAACGTACTCTTCATAAGGAGTGTCTCCTATTGGCATCTTAGAGATTTCTGCCATCTCATAAAGGGCTAGGCCCAACTCCCCCAGCGGAGTGGCAAAAGTCCTAGTGAGCGAGTTATACCGCTCCATCAAAGCTAAGAACAAGTTGGGGTTGAGATGCAGCCCAATACTAGTAGCACTCACAGCCGCGAACAAGCCAATACTTTCCAGCTCCATCTGAAAGTGCTTCAAGGCCTATGCAGTTAAACTGGCCCATCGAAGATTCTGAGGTCTAAGCCATCCACTGGTTCGAGAGTTAGCCCTAGGGTATATTCCTCCCTGCCCCATAAAGTCATTACAAAAAGTCGATATTTAATGCGGCTGGATCAGTAAAGTATCTTCACTCGGGATGCTGTCCGGCAGTAACCCCCTGAAAGACATGACAAGGCCTGAGGGACTACTTACAAAAGCCCCTCAGTTTAATCCTTTCCTGTAAAAGATCTTCCCTGGCTGGCCATGAAGATCGGGAGTCAGAGTCCATGACATCTTCCTGGGATGTGTGGCATAGAAGAACGCAGAGATAGGGTAATCTCTAGGCATCCTTGGCAGATACATGACCATGCCCTCAGCAGAAAATACCCAATCTTCCTTCTTGGGCTTGGTCTGAGACTGCTTATCAATAATGTCCCCGAATAAGAAGGCTGGTTTCCTATACTCAGTCCCATCTATGTATGTCAGGGGCTCCCCACTGATCATGCTCAACAATATTCATTCTCCTTTGCCGAGATTAGAGTTCCTCTTTATTGAGGATACTTGTTTCCAGAGATGGAGAATGTCACATGGGATAAGTCCTCTAGATAGTTAGAATTCAGCATCCCAGCAACAGAGCCCATCACTTCAGCCAAAGGAGGGATCTACAGGTCCACTACAAAAAGTAAGAAAACAAGTCAGTTTTATGCTAGATGCTACACTCTTGCAGCATACACCAAAGCCTAACAGTCTGAGCTTTTTACGCCAGACTGCAATAAAACTTGAGTCTTACGCTGGAATCTATTTCCAGTTCATAAAACTCAAGGTTGGCAGTATACGCCAAAATCTAACAGTCTGAGTTTTTTTTACGCCAGACTGCCAGAATTTGAGTTTTACGCTAGAATTTACATCCAGTGCGTAAAAACTCAAAGTTTGTAGTATACACCAAAATTTGACAGTCTGAGTTCTTATGCCAGACTACAAAAGATGTAGTTTTACGCTGACACATTAAAAATGTGAGCGTAATAATAAAATATCTCTGTGCATCATCTTCCCCGAAGAGACACTTAGCACAAAAGGTGACCTTGCACGTACACATATAATGTGTACAAAGGGTTTTATTCCTCTCGAAGTCTTTACCTGTGATGCCCGATGCACATCTAGACGGCGGAGCACTTCGTTCAGAACGAGGCTCACTCGGCCTAATAGAGGTCGCTCGTGCTTGAGCAGTGGGACGAGATAAAGAGGTGACTTTCTTTCCTTTAGAGATGGAGGCTTGTTTTAGTGCCATGGCAAAACTCAGAGTTCTCAAAAAAGGGACGAAGACGAAGAGTTCTCAGAAAGAAAGGGTTTTGTAAAAGACAGATGAAGGGTTTTTCTCTCTCACGACCTGGGACTATTTATAGAGTTCGGATGACTCTTCGAATCCTTAACCAAATTCAATTTTTAATAGTCGGTTATGATTTAGGACCACGTCAGCCTATCATTTGAAAAGGAAGATAAAAAAATTTACTGCATAACGGATCCAGATTTTACGTGCAGAGCTACAGATATATGATTTTACGCTTAGAAGCTTTTACGCTCAGAAGCTACAAGTCTATGGTTTTACGCTCAGAAGCTATAGATCTATGATTTTACGCTCAGAAGCTACAAGTCTACGGTTTTACGCTCAGAAGTTATAGATCTATGATTTTATGCTCAGAAGCTTTTACGCTCAGAATCTACAAATCTACGGTTTTACGCTCAGAAGATATAGATCTATGATTTTACGCTCAGAAGTTTTTTCGCTCAGAAGCTATAGATCTACGATTTTACGCTCGGACCCTACAGATGCTACAGATCTATGACTTTTCGCATATCTTAAAATTATGCAGGACAAGATACGCGTATATCTTGATAATTTGGGTCTTATACTCGAGAAGGTCAATTACAAGGGTTTACGTAGAAAATGCTCCATTTTGGTTAAAAAATAATATAAGTACCTGAAACGCACAAATGTCAGCGTTGAAGATAACTCTTCTTCTTGGGCCATTGGAAGTTCATTCGAAGCCTAGCCAGAATCCTTTACATTCAAGTTCAAGTATGGCCTGATTCGACGGACATTCCTTGTCCTGTTTCGAAAAACTTTTGAGAAGCCATTCTTGAAGATGATGTTCTGAACAGAAATACTTTGTATCAGAGAAGTGACAGTTCAGAATTCTATACGACTCTTCGTCCAAAAATAGCATGACAGTTGGATCTTCAAGACAATTTAATGCTAAAGAGATTTTTATGCATCTTCTGTTACGTGTAAAAGTCGGGACGTGACCGGATAAGCATTTATCAGAGTCAGCATAAAAAATTACTTAGACGTATTAAAGCTGCACATTATCGACTTCCTCACAGCAAATATGGCAAATCAGCAATGCGTAAAAGAAGACAAGTTTATTAATCATGATTATATATGATGAAAATCCAATTTACAAAGAATTTTTCATTTTCTCATGATTACATATGATGGAAATCCTTTTTTTACAAAGGATTTTTCATTAATATTCAAGATCATGATGGGAATCTATTTACTCTAGGTTCTCATCTGACGAAGATCTTCAGTTATTCTTATACGGCACTTCATCATCTTCTTCGGCCGATGAACAAGAAAATGGTTAATGGCGGAAGAATACAGAACTGGGCCTGTTTAAATTATTCAAGCCCCCTCCATACGTCGTTGGCGGCCATGTTCAGATTTGTGTTAGGGATTTAGACCCAACATAATACTGGAAGATACGGCCAAGCTGCCCACCTGCGTCCAACTTCATAATAGGGGAAAATACAGCTAGCAAGTTGTATGGTCCGATGAGACCCTTCCTTTCTCTTGGACGAATCGCCATATAAAATTGCTGATTATCCCGAGCAAAGGAAGCTATGATATCCTTCATTGATCTATCATTGTAGAGGATATTTGCTCGAAGATGCCTTTTTTTATGGCTCCTTACATGCTGGAAGAGCATAATCTTCATCCTCCTCAGTTCAGCCCAATGAATCTCGGTAGCCATCTTTGTGGTGAAGGGAGTATGGGATAATAGGGTCACTCACTTGCCTTTATATAGGCAGAAGAGAACACACCAAATCCCAATAGCTTCTTAAAATACTGCCAAAAAATCAGCCTCGAAGAACGAGTCAGATTTGACCATTTTATGCTTCATTCAAAGCATTTCAAATTATGAGGAATTTGAAAACTTTGAAGAGGGTCTTGTAGAAGCATAAAAATACGCGGGGGAGTTGTACGCGTAAAAACTCTAACATACATGAAGTCCGCGTAAAACAGAGCTTCAGCACTGTGTGGCGTATAAATATGACTTCAGAGCTATACGCATAAAATAAGAGCTTCAGCGCTCTGTGGCATAAAAT
Organism: Iris macrosiphon; assembly: GCA_036927795.1. Classification (NCBI taxonomy): domain Eukaryota; kingdom Viridiplantae; phylum Streptophyta; class Magnoliopsida; order Asparagales; family Iridaceae; genus Iris; species Iris macrosiphon. The sequence continues at coordinate 26,209,749 of JAYESA010000020.1, read as the reverse complement.
ATGGCTTCAGAGCTGCCCGTATAAAGTAGCACATCAAGACTATTTAGCGTAAAAAGGTGGCTACACCTCCCTACGGCACAAAATATGTTTGTTTTTAATGCAAACATAAAGTTGTATGAGGAACTCTTCGTATTCTTCAAATGAATCTGTCAGACAGAACAGTGAACCTGACTCCTGACAAAAAGTACTGTACGACGATCAAGAGGACGGCTGTGATGATGATTCTGCATAGAGACCCAGGATGTCGTTTAGCGACATATCCTTGATACAAGTCATTTTTACGCATTCAAGGAATACGCTGCCTATTCTACACAGGCAGAGATAAGCTTTTACGCTTAAGATAAGACAAAATTGGACGCCACATCAAAAGCTATTTCTCGTACAGAGCTCGAGGTATATCTCGATATTTAATGCACGAGATTGAGGCATAACTCTGCATTAAATGCACGAGATTTGATTATATTCTTCATAATTTTGTCATGAGTAGGGGAGCTAAAACTAGGGCTAATACGCCTACATCACCATCATTGCATATTACGACAATCGGGCTATTTTTAACTATAGGAGTACGCCGTATGCTTTCTCCTCGAAATACGTCAACTCAGGCTATATTTGCAAAGGTATGTGATAAGGCTATTTGGCCCAGAATACGTTCAAGATCTCAGTCATGATGGATAATTAGCTATTTTATGCTGGTTATCTATTACTCATGCATCCTCAAGTTTTTCACATTTGGCTTCTACGCCAACAAGACAGCTATTTGGCTTCTATGCCAACAAGACAGCTATTTGGCTTCGACGCCAACAAGACAGTTATTTGGTTTTTATGCCAACCTCTTTACGCGAGGGGTAGTTATCTACGTGGCTTGCATGCCGTGATCTTCAAGAAGCAGTTATATGCCTTACCGTATAGTGGGACACATGTCATACGCAGACTCAGGGGATCATTCAAACGTGGATAGCAGTTATTATAACCGCCGCATAAAAGATGCCACTTTCTCTATAGTTTGGCTTCTACGCCAACTGGACAGTTATTGTGATCGACCTCTATATATAGAGACTTCTGGTCACAGAACAAGGGATCAGAAAAAAGGATCAAAGGCAGAGAAAAAATCAGAGAGAGAGAGAGTACAGACAGAGAGTGTTAATTGACAACTTTGGCAACGAGAGTTCAATCCCTCCTACAACCTTTAAAACTTCTTCTTCTTCTACAGCACTTCTTTATCATCGTGTGGTCCAAGGGACAAAGTGATCGACCGCAGATCAGACTCCTATAGCAATTTTCCCCAGAATTATTTTTATTGTACTTGACATCCTCGTATAGGATTAATTGTACTCTTTTTTTCTTGTTTGTAAACAAAGAAAGGGTTTCGTATAAACCTAGTTTCATTTCTTTTGTTTATCATCAAACACTAGTCACGTATTGGATTACTCAGTGATCGTGGTGGGCCCTACTCATAGCTATCTAGAGCAGCCAGTGGAGATTCTTGATCGGCGGGAGAAGGTGTTGAGGAACCAGACTATTTCCTTGGTTTAAGTCGCGTGGAGGCATCACTCTCTAGGTGAGTCAACCTGGGAGAGGGAGGATAAAATGCGCGAGCGATACCCTTATTTTTTCGAGCCATGAGGTATGGTTCTTTTTTCTTTTCCTTGCATTCATGTCCTAGTTTTGTCTTTTAATTTCGTGGACGAAATTATTTTAAGGAGGGTAAGCTTGTCACTACCCAATTCTAGAAAATAGGATTATTATTTTTTATTTGGTAAATTGTGAATTGTTCATAATTAATTATATTTATATTTAATTGATGGTCGTATTATTTTTTTATTGGTTGTTTTAGGGTTTTGGCTAGTCTGGACCCATGTCAGACCCTAGTGGACCCATGTCAGACCCGACCAACACCTTTGTCAGACTTATTTTTGGGTTTAGAATAATTATTATATTTTATTTTAGTTAGTTGGAGATTTTTGGTTTAGTTAGAGTGTGTTTTGAAATCCCAAACCTAAACCCTTTGTTAGGATGACTAAAATGAGGGCATTTTAGTCATTTTCTATTAATGTAACCTATTTCTATCACATGGCGGGCCCCCTAACCCTACTTCATGCACCTGGCCGAACACTTCCCCTTCCCTTCACTTCACTTCTTCTTCTTCTTCTTCTTCTCCACTCTTCTCCACTCTTTTCTTCTTCTTTTCTTCTTCCACTTCCTATTTCAAGTAAGAATTTCTCGTTTTCTTCTCTTCCTTCTTCTATTTCTTCCATAGATGTTAACCCTAACCATTTTCTTTTTCCTAAACTAGGGGTGTAGAGCCTAGACTTAGTGTAGAGGCTTTGCTTGGAGGCTTGGAGGCTTGAGGGTGGTAATTTCAAGGGTTTTGGAGACTTTGGCCTTGGGATTCCAACTCCCAAGAGGTAAACCCTAACTTTCCTCTTAGTGGTTGCTATTATATAGTGTAATTAGTATTTTAGAACCTTCCTAGACCTTAAGGCTACCCGTGGGAGAAAGTTAGAACTTGTTTGTTTGTGTTTGGAGACTTTGACATTAGGTTTTGTGTCAATTTCGGATAAAATCCGAGATTAGCCCAATTTTGGATGATGCCCTAGATTAGACGGATTTAGGTAGATGTGCTTGGGTGTCTTGAGGGTAAGTACGTGTCTTTGTTCGGACACGTAAAATTGTGTCGCGGAGAAATGAGCGTTTCGGGCAATTTGGGGGTTTTCGTCGTCGTAGGTTCTATGTGCGTGCGCATTTTTGTCACGGACCTAGAATCGATGAGTTAGTATTTTTTCTAGGTTCTAGACCTCGATTAAAACCTGTAGGTAAATTTTGGGCAAATTCCGAGTAGGTTTTTTGTGCGTTTTATGAGGTTTCATGAACCGCACTCCACGTGTTCGTCGAAATGACCGAATGGCCATTTCGACTTAGTTTCTTGGTTTTGGGCTTGTGCGCACGCTGGTTTAGCTTCGGGGAGTGTTTGCTAGAGTTTTTGAGTTATATTTTATATATTTATAGTTATTTATAGGTGTTCGGGTGGTTGTGCATGCGTTGGTGAGGTTTTGGGTATTGTGTGTTGTGTGCGTTGTGTTTGAGTGTGTTTATGTATATATATATATATATATATATATATATATATATATATATATATATATATATATATGTATGTGTGTGTGTGTATATTTATATATATGTGTTTGTATACGTATATATGAGTGTATATATATATATATTTGTGTATGTGTGTATATATATATGAGTGTTTGTATATATATATATATATATATATATATATATATATATATATATATATATATATGTGTGTGTGTGTGTGTGTGTGTGTGTGTGTGTGTGTGTGAGAGAGTGTGTGTGTATATATATATATATATATATATGTGTGTGTGTGTGTGTGTATGTATATATATATGAGTATGTGTATATATATATGTAGAATGTTTATATATATATATGCATATGGGTGTTTATATAGATATGTGTGTGTGTGTACCTATATACATATGTGTATAAGTGTGTGTGTGTATATATATATATATATATATATATATATATATATATATATATATATATATATATATATATATATATAAGTGAGAGTGTGTGCTTGTGTGTCTGTGTGTGTGTGGTGTGTCGAGGGAGGAGTTAGAAGGCAGTGGATGGGAAGAGCAGCTGCAGCAGCGAGTTGAATGTGCAGCAGCAAACAGCGAGATGGAAGCGCAGCAGCTGCTAGATAGGGAGTGCAATAGCCGAATGCAGTGGCTGCGAGGGGGGAGCTAGCATACAGCATTGGCAGCAAGAGGGGGGAGCCAGCAAAGAGCAGCAATAGCAGGCAGTAGCTGCTGCAGTGGCAGCAGCAGCCAACTGCAGCAGCAGCATCAGCCAGCTTGCAAAGCGCAGCAGCAGCATCATTGCATAGCATTTGCAGCGATAGCCACAGAAGCAGTAGGTACTTGCAGTAGCAGTAGCAGCAGGTAGTGAGAGGGAGATATATATATATATATATATATAGATAGATAGATAGATAGATTAGTATAAAGATATATAGATATAGTTAGATATATATATGAGTATGGGTATATATATATATATATATATATATATATATATATATATATATATGTTTGTGTGTGTGTGTGTGTGTATGTGGTTATATATATATAGATACGTTGGTATATATATTCATATGTGTTTATATATATATATATTAGCCTAGATATATAGCTAGGTATATATGTATATGCTAGATAGATAGCTACTTAGTAGTGTTTGTGAGGGATTAGTGGATATCTCAATACCTTGAGATATCAAGGTATCTTAATACCTTGAGATACCCAAGGTATTGAGTTTCGGAGCGAGGTTTTTGAGTATTTGCCTAGGAATAAGGTTAGAGTTGGATATTTATGTATTGGTGTATATATTTACCCATGTGAGCATGTGTTAGTGGATTTTAGGAGGGGTGCGTAGCTTAGGTCGAGGTATCGGATACTGAGGGTATCTCGGTATCTCAAGAAGGCAAGTTTGAGAGTTTACTAGCTTAATGAGCTAGTTTTGACCTAAAATTTTAGGGGCACCCAAGTTAGACCTAGCGTTGACCGTAATTGCCCCTGTTGACCGTCAAAGTCAATGTTTGACCTATATTTGACCCAGAGTTGACTTTTTGGACCCCGGGTTGACTTTTTGACCCAAATTTTACCGGTTTGATCCATTCGACCAAGAATAACCCTAGAACCTTATTTTTAGTTATTTTATATCATTTTAACTCATTAGAATCCCGTTTAACCTTGCTTTTCGTAATAGGTTCTTGCGACACCAGTCCGGATCTCGATCCTTATCAGTTGCTCAGGACATCAGGCGAGTACCTACCTCTGATCGCTTCTATTTCATGATAGCATATATATCACCTGTTTTCGAAATGTAATACTTGATTCTGATACATTGTTTCACGAGCTGGTACTAGTTGGATCCCGTCATGAGATATTATCCCCTTTACCGTGTTCAGCGGGTACTCTATCACGTGTATTTTATCATGTGCTTCGGGTATTGATTCTCATGTGCTATCATGTGCTTCGTGTGCTCTTGCCTTCATGTGCACAAGTTATTTATCATGTACATAGCGTATCGTGGTTGGATCCAAGAGTATTAGTGGGGGAGGGGAGTAGGAGTTGGTTATGTGATCAAAGCCAAACAGTATTCATGTATATGTCGGTTATGCAACTCACGCATAACGGAGTTATCGTAGATTATTCATGTGCAACCTAAGCCGATCATATAACGAACTTGTGCTCAAGGCACTTAGCTAGTATTCCTATTTTCTCACATGCAGTTACTTCTCTACTACTTGTATTGTTCTCCAGTTTTATATTGCAGCTACTTTATCTGCTCCACCATGTATTTATTTTCCTGTGCATCTTGTATATTTTTCTATTGCTAGTCATATACACCTTACCATGTATTTGGAGTTGCTTTCAGAGTTATATACTTTGCTCCAGTCCTGATTGGGCATATTTTTTCCAGAGGATCCTGAGGATTTTTGCCAGATATTCAATGGGCCGGGCGTCGAGGAGTGTTGTGACCCAGAGATCAAGGAGGAGCCCGTCGAGGAGATGCCGTTAGCACCCTAGTTAGCTAGCTAGGTTTTTCTGGGTTGTTCCTAGTTGATATTTTGGATGACTGTATTGCTATTTATTATTTTTCTCATGTGTGATGTTGTAGACTTTAGACTTGGACTGTATATTTGGATATTATACTTGCTCTTTGGTTCTTGCTTCGTTGTTGATATCTTATCATGCTTTTACTCTTCTTCTAGTTATTATGATTGAGTTATATATATATATATATATATATATATATATATATATTGCGTGGTTGCCCTCCTTTTGGAGAGGTTATATTGACAGGTTTTGTGAGTTATAGATTGTTGACCTAGAACGGACCTTTACAGCGTTTTACCGCCAATTCTGCGGCGTAGGCTGGACGTACCCATGACTCATGCCCAATTTTTTGGGTGCGGGTCGTGACACCTGGTAAATTTTATGCTAGATATTTCAATGGTCACTTCTTTGAAATGTATCGCATTATTATTTCAACTTTTCTACCTAAGAAGACTTACTTTGATGATGTCTCTTATTTAGAAATGTCAGTTTTATATCACTTGAATTTTGGCATTAACTTCAATGTTCCACAGACCATCCTATCTCAAATGGTTCAATGTCACAAGAAAGGGCATCCACTACTATATGCCATGTACTTGCCAACCATTTTTAGCAATTTTAATATTCCTTTAGAAACTTGTCAAAATCTTGAGGAATCTTTATACCGCAGCCGAATTCGGAGAATTGAGCCAACTATGCTTTTACCTTATAACTCATCATCAAACTCCAACACTCATCCTGTTGATTCTATCACTCCTGTTGATGAACAACCGCAAACCTTAGAGTATATTTTTACTCTTTTGCATGATCGCTTCCACCAAGAAGATTTATGCAATTGTGCTACTGATCATCGCCAAACTCTTCAGACTCAGGCTCTTGAAAATACTTTGATAGACATTCAGTACACCCTATCGAAGTACCCAGTCGGACCTTTTTTGATTCTCTGGAATCCAAATCAATAAGGATTTCGTATTGATCACCCATATGTTCAGTGATATTTGGATCCAGCTGATGCCTTCTTCGATTCAAACATAATACTTGATGAAGAAGATAAAAAAATGACAACTTGTTACTCAATTGATGTAAATGTTAAAAAAGTTTACTTTTAGATGTTCTACTATGATGTTTCCATTACACATCCACTTTTGTATATTTTCTTTCAAATGAATAAAAGTTTAATGCAATTTTTTTTGTCATTATATATTATCCTATATACACTTTACTCTCTTGTTTATTTTTGTCGTCTCACCAATTTTGGGGGAGCATAACATTTCGATCAATTGACAATAGAGGAGAAAGAATATATGATACTAGCATACAAGACGATACTTGACAGACGGTGTCTTCAGTATATCAACTGCTCCACAGTTACGGGAGAGCCTTGCATATCAAAAACTTCCAGTATCATTCATAGTTTGTCAATTATCAAAATATGGGAGATTGTTGGCCCATCCGGTCTCAGTTAACTTGATTTTGATAGTTAACTAAACCATGTATTAATATATCGCATCTGAAGCCTTAATACTGCTATTGCATGTTATCGGTATTACGTCAATTCCAATATAATCTTTTATTTATTAGAGTCTTGGACTGATGTACACTGAGTCACACTGGCAAAACCAAGTACCTATATACTAGATACCTACTCCACTCAAATAAATCAAAGAACCTATCCACCAAATCAGGCCACATTCATTTACAAAGTCTACCATACTAGGAGATCGAACTCGGACCGAACTCGGTTACCCTTTTGGTATAAAATCAACCAGTTCAATAGCTCCTAATTTCTTGGCCCAACGATTGGATATTTGAATTAAAACCTGACCGAATTCTAGCCTAATTCTGTTTGCCTATACACTATAAATAGGATTGTATTTCTTCATTCAACAATAACTCAACCATTCTTTAATCTTCTATCCTATTATGAGAAAACCTCTAAGCCTTAACTTTTTCATCTCAAAGAGAAACTCCCTAGCCTTCCTAGTGCCAAGTGCGATCTCGGTCTAGAAGTCTTCTGAGTTGTAAAGAGCTTTGTTCAATCAGTTACTCTCTCTCTAAGCTATGAAGTTGCGATACTTCGGATCAAACCTTGTGGTGTAAAGAAGTGGCAAGCCTTTGGATCAAAGCTTGTGATTCACTATTGGTGATTATAGTGGAGAAACTCTGAGCTTGAGTTTTTGGGACTGGACTAGTCCTCTCAGAGTAAAACTAGTATACATCTTGGTGTTCACATTTTCTTTCTCTCTCTACTTTACTGCTTTACTTTACTGTCTTTATATGCACTATTAGTTAGCAACTGCCTTCATTCCGATAATCTAAAATTGGGTATATTATTCTGCCGTATTCTATTTCCCCTCTCTAGAGTTGCCTCACAGTCCTTCATATCATACAATATGGTCCTGATCCTGTCGATCAGCTCTGACTGTGTCTGTAATCCCCACATCTGTATTTGTATACAGAAACTACTATCTCAATTCCCAAGCTCTCCAAATCGGCCAACAAGTTTCTGTTTGATGTCAAATATATAGCCATAGTATACCTGCTCAAGACATCGGCGACCACATTGGCCTTCCCTGGGTGATACTGTAGCGATATATCGAAGTCCTTTATCAGCTCCAACCACCGTCGCTATCTCATATTTAGATCCTTCTGCATAAACACGTACTTTAAGATCTTGTGGTCTATGAAGATCTCCACACGCTCTCCATACAGGTAGTGTTTCCACAGCTTTACAGCAAAAATGACTGCTGCCAACTCCAGATTATGGGTGGGTAGTTCTTCTCATAAGGACGTAATTGCCTAAAAGAATAGGTAATTACCTATCCATTCTACTTCAGAATGCAACCCAAGCCCTTCTATGAAGCATCACTATAAATAGTGAACCCACGTAACCCCGATGGCAACGTCAATACTGGAGCTGTCGTTAATCTCTTCTTCAGCTCATCAAAAGCGGTCTGACACTCCTTTGACCACACAAACTCTACGTTCTTCTTGGTCAGCCTAGTCATCGGCTCTATAATTCTAGAGAAGTCTTGTACAAGCCTCCTATAGTACCTTGCTAGTTCCAGAAAGCCAATCCATCCCTAGAATAATGTCGTAGTCCCTGATGTCTAAGACTATCGCATCAAGTGATAATTTTCTTTTACCGATGCAAATGTTACCTTCACTGCAGACTAAGTGAGCCAGCAAATCTACGCCCGATGGAGTACGGATGCTAAGGTTTAGGCCTAACGGTGTTATAGGAAAAGTGTTCTCGGCGACAAAATCCGTCGAAATAAAAATATGTGTGGCACCAGAGTCAAACAATACTCGAGTAGGTACATTATTGAAAAGTAATATACCTGACACCGTCATGTTTGATGTAAATATCTCATCCTGAGTTAGAGCATAGATTCGACCTTGAGCGTTCTGCGGTGCCGTATGGTTTGCTCGAGGTGCTTGTCCCTGATCTTGAGGCATACGATTTTGTTGCTGCTGCTGGTTTGGTCCTTTCGCCCGACAATTCTCTGCCATATGCCCCTGGTGAACATATTTAAAGCACACTCCATTGATTACTTGACAATTTTAAGCGATGTATCCGACACGATTATATATGTGGCAAACAAGCTCACTACTTCTCCCTGGGTTTGTACCCTGATTACCGCCGTTATTGGAGCACTTGGGCACGTTGTTATCTTATGTGTTGCTAGGACGCTTGTGATTGAGATTTTGCACAACGCTGGTGTGAACTGGGGGGTACAGCGGTTCTATGGAGATGGAATGGTTTAGAGACTCTCGCATGGTTTGGTACTGAGGAACAACAACGTGGGCACAAATTGAAGGTCGCAGTCCTATCTCAAACCTTCGTGCTCGACTTTCGGCATCACAGAGATAAGACTTAGCAAATTTTTGCATGTCTGTTATATTCTGAGTTGTACTGCCGCACTATTATGTTGCCTTATTGCAGATGTGTAAATTCGTCTTCCTTCTCGCGACGGACGATAGGTGGAAGTTACTCCTCCTCGAAGGCCTTACGAAACACGGACCAAGTGATAGTCGTCTTGCCACCTTCACTCATTATAGCTTATTTGTGTATATCCCAACAATTATGTACATTTAAATGGAGCTGAAGCTGAGCGCAAGTGACTCTCTTATTTCGTCTATGCGAAGCACTTCAAAGTGGTCTTCCAACTCAACCAGCCAATCCAACGCCATGGAGGGATCCTCAGTCCCATTAAAGGTAGCATAACACATCTTTTTGAACTCAGATATTTGCAGGATGGAACCCTTTTCATCTGAGGGCGGAGGTTCCAGAGAGTCCTGAGGTCCCACGATATCGACTACAACTAGCACTACTGCGGTGACCACTGATCCAGAATGGTTGCTGGAGACAAGTGTCATCATAATCGTTTGCAAGGTATCCATCTGCTTCTTCTGTGCTTCAGCCCGAGTCTGCTGCACCATAAATTGAGCCTCAATCTGGGACTCGAATTGGCTCTGACGTAATTCGGCATATCTCTGCTACGTTTCCATCAAATGCATCATCCGCTCGAATGGATCGACAGATGGCCCGGCTGCTGGACTTCCTGAGCTGCCCGATGTGCCGAAACTGCTCCCTTGCACCTGCGCCACTACTTGCGCTTTTACATCCTGCTCTGAGGCCGTTTCTCAAAGAAAAATAATTTATATCAATCTCAAAATATATTATGGACACACTGTATGGAACGCATCTTATTTTGGCCAAGCAAATTCAAGAGTTCAACTGGGAGGGACAGGATTATTTCAAGAAAACTTTTCTGACATGAAGGTCAAAGGATCTGAAGCCATGCTCTGATACCAATATATCACACCCTAATTTCTGCTAAATCGATAATCATCTTCCGGGCATGATGTCGTGCATGCATAAGGTGCACGTGCACAAGGCCACATAAGGATATACTTTAGAACACTTGCAACAGAATACGCAAATAAGTTATTGCACAAGTGAGATATAGAAAAGTTCTCTTTTTTACTGATAATGAATATTTAGTTACAGACTCCTGACCCAAAAGTAATAAAGATGCTGCACGGGCTTATAACTTGGACACAAAATAAGTTAACCGATACATACATTATATCCCTTACTAATATTTAAAAGCACAAACACCTTGGGTGCGAGTTAGCACCATCTCCTAGGAGATTCAAAAGGAAGTGCGAGCTCCTTTCTTGATTATATACTTGGACTCCAAAAGTCATAACACGAACGCTCTTGATCAGGAAAGGGTTGGGGAAAGCTTCAGCTCCTCGCCGCGTCGCTTCATCTCGGGAAACATGATGCAACGAGGGTCAATACTTCAAAAAGTACCGGTAGGGGCGAGCTAACCCAACATACCAAAATTGATAACATAGTCATGTGAACATACAATATTATTATTATGTGATCTTTCTATCTTTCCTTAGTTCAATTCTTTATATGTGATATAATAAAATAATATAACAAAATGTGCCACCATTCGGTGACTTTACCTATACTGTCTGAACCACTTGTACAAAACTTACCATGACCTTCCCTTCCATGAAGACATAGTTAGTCTGCACAGTTTAAATATATATAGCAATCACTTGGTCGGATGAGAGATAGGTCGGCTGGCATTATATTTCATGTAGCTAGCCCTTGGCGGACGCACGGACCCATCAAATGCTAGGACTACACTAGCAAATTGTTCAACCCGGGTCGAAGCAGTCCGAATACCCTGACGATCATTCGTAGAATGATATCTCTTGTGCACAAGTTATTCCAGACCATTGCCTCATCTATAAACTAAGTTATCAAATAAACCACTTCAAAGCAATATAAGTAAATAAACTTTATGCATATCCCATAGCATAGCTACCTTGCTAAAATAAACTTATGTTATTTGTACTACCTATTGAATAGTTATAGATAAATAAGGGCTGCTACAACTGAACACAAATAGCTATAGGTATAGCAGACAAGCACACATCAATGTGACCGTGTAGAATTTTATGTGACAAGCATTATAAATATTTTAATTCTATTTCTTCTTTTATCTTGACTCAATATTTTATTCTTGTAGTATCGTTGATCGGAATGCACGAACGATTCAATTTATTAGGAATAAAGACTAGGAAGAAGGGAGCTAATCGAAATAAGGCCATACACAAGTTGGTGAACTGGAAGAGAAAAGGAAAGATCTTTAAGACTTCGCTTGCGTGTCAAAGGCAATAAAATCTATTAAAACCGTTCAAGAAAATACAAGTCACAAAACCAACAAGAAACCAACCAAGCGATATTGAAAACGGGTAAGGAAACCAGCGCAATGGAAAGTCTGCTTTCGACTCTGCCGCCGAGTCCTTCCTTGAGGCACGATCCGTTGAATATGGGACCTGATTTCGAAGAAATCAATCCATAACGAGAAAAGAATCTTGATTCAATCTGTCCCGATCGAACAATACCAAGTATTTTTTAGCAGCTCTCCCCGAATAGGGGAAACGGGGCACTACATCCTCAGCCGTAGAGATATGGATTCCTAAGCGTCGAGCGTCTTTGAGCTTCTTTTCGGCATTAATAGCACTTATAATAAATGATGTCCAGTCCTTGGACTAGCTTTCGCCCACCCAGAAGTTGACTGCCGGAAACATATTTTTGAGTCACATCTCCATTAGTGTGGCCTCGGAATTGCCAGAGGGAAACCTTAGCGCCGCCTGTCAAAATAGCTTAATGTAGTTTTATGTTGGCTCCGTTTTACCTTGATTGACGTCCATCAGAGATGACATCGTCATGTCATTTTTACCCTCATAGAATCTGTTAAAGAAAAGATGCTTAAGGTCATCAAATGATGAGATACAGTTGTCTTCAAGACTGCAGAACCAGTTGAAAGCTGCCCCCGACAAAGAGTCTGGTAAGGATTGCATCGTTGTGGGTTAAGTGTCCAATTGTGATCTCAAAGTATCTCATAAACCGGAGAGGGGAGGACTTTTCGTTGAATGAGTTAATATTGAAGGGTTTATATTTGGGTAGATATGGTACGTCCCTCTATTCTATCGGGTATGGTTGTCGGACCTCTCTCATTGTTTTTTTGGCCTCGTCTACCGCTGATGAGCCGTGAACGGGAGAATTATCGCTTGCGGATGGGGCATTTGTGTTTGAATCTCCGTTGGTCCCGGGGTCCAAGTTTATTTTCCTTAATGCCCTTGCTTGTTGGGGGCCATGTTGCCTTGATTTCTAGTATTATCTGGGTCAAGGTTTGCATCGATTCCCTCATCGTCTGCATCGTAGCCACAAAAATCTTGAGGCATTGTTGGTCATGGGGACTTTCATCGTTGGCCATGTAAACAGTCCTTACTTGGGAAGAAACTAATGGTGCAGTTGAGACCGTGTCTCCTATTTCATACCCTTGTAGTAAGTATTCTTCATGGAGAGTAGGTGATGCTGTATCCTCCTCTGATTCGGAGGGGATATTACCTCAAGTGTAGAAGATAATGTCGTCTTGATAAGGGTAGATACCCTCAGAGATTTTAGGGTCTGTCCCGTAGGGATCATTGTCTCCTTGGACCGTCAAATTATTGCGTACCTCCAGGGGGTACTACCCTCAGCTTCGGCCACCCCCAGGGGTTCTGAAGAAGAACAAACCCCAAGAACTGGTAGTTTTCTCCTTGAGCGGGTGCCCTAGAAGACACCTTCCACTGGTGTTGTTGTCAGCCCTCCGGGTAATCGCCTTCACGATATAGTGGTAGAGAGTGTCGGACTGGAGATGTTTGACTGTTTTATTCCCTTGGTAGAAGGAAGCCTTTCAGTTGAGTAGCATGAGCCAGAGGTCAACTCCTTTGATACTTGTACCTGATCTTCGGGTTAATGCCGGGTAGGTATTTTCTAATTCAGTAATAAAAAAATTAACTGTCTGTCTGTGAGTACTGCTACTTTACTACAGTAGTAGTCGATGATAATGTTGGCGCATAAGTGCCTGGAAAAGGATACGTTGCACGCCGTAGTGGTTTCCCTCGCTTTGCGCTTGTGAGTGATCACTTCACACAAGTTGTGCGAAGGGTGTTTTACCTTTTCATCTCCTTTGCTAGTTCGGGCATCCTGGACCAGCAGACATGTAGGCGATATATTTTCTCTCGGATCTTGGGTTCATACATTAACTTGCCCTGAGGTACTGGTGAAAGACTTTTGGAACAAACCCTATCCGCTGGTCCCTATAGGTCGGATGCATGGGTCAGTTATGTACAAATTTTCGTCAGAGGCTCGCGTAATAGTTAGTGATACATGTTGGCAGTCAGTCGCATAAGCAGTGGCTTGAGCTCGACGAGCTCGTACTGCCCTAGACATCTTCAATTTATGCGCCCTCCTTCTTGGATGCATAGGCCCTGCCCCAGCCCCAGAACGTTTGGCATCATAGTATTTTTCTTTGCCAGATTCCGAGTGTTGAGCAGTTCTAGCGCCAGCCGAGGATGTTGTATAGACGTGGACTTCCTCGACAATAAATTGAGAGGCAGAGATCGCCTCCTCCGCAGTTGGGCTAGGCATAGTGGCCTTTTCTACCCACGTTCTGTGGGTCTTATTGGGCTTGGCTTGCCTTGGTGAAGGATTCACACTTCCTTCATAAAGTATTTACTCAAACGCTTGCTGGTCGAAGCAAACTACCAGCATCTTTTGCGTTAAGCCAAGTTTGGTCGCATCGGATTGGGTCACCAATTTCTCAACAGAAGAGAATTCGGTCCCCAGCAAAGTCGCCATCATATTTTCCATTTAAATCAAAATAAAGAACTAAGAGGACTTGATTTTGATTAACAAACTTGAAAGTACAGAGTAGAGTCCTAAAAGACAATCTAAGTATAAATTTATTTTGAATTAGGGGATAACGATAGAGGGTTATGAGTGTAGCCACTCTCTTTACTACGTGGACAATGCCCAGCGTTCTACCCTGGTGTAGGGACGCGAGTAGTGAACAACGTCCAGCCTATGCCGCAGCATCGATAGAATGATGTTTGAATAAACTATCTATCTAGCAATCAAGATATAATAATGCCACCAATAAAATATGAATACTCAATCACAGATCTATAAGATGGAACAATCGCACGAATATGATATAACGAACATAAGAGTCAAATATAACTCACAAGACTAAATAATATACAATGAGTCATATAAAGGAATACTAATAACAAAATGCTGGAGACAAATCCAGTACAAATAAACTATCTACTGAGCTACGAGTCATGGGTCATCTGTCTCAATCGGTATGAGACTCTCCTGAGCCAAAGTCTCTGACTCTAAGCAATATATATCCTGAGGCCCATAGTGAGTGGGATACCACTTCTCAGTGTTATCTGAAAAAAAATATCCAGTCAGGAAAGGAGCAAAGTACATCTCTAATAGCAGTTCCAATAAATAATATAAACTATGTAATAGTAAATAAGGCTAATATACAAGATGTAATATATGGGTACCAGATGTAGAAGCATGAAAAATACGCTGGATAGCTATACGCAGCATATTTATGCAGAGCAGCATAAACTGATGACCTCAGAGCCCCCAACGTCCAACAGAGCTCTTTTGCTGAGCACAGCGAAAAATATAGGCTCAAAGGACCATCCGCGTGATGCAGTACGTCCAGGCCGCTTCAGCGTAAAGAAGGTGCTACATCGCCTCTATGGCGTAAAACACATCCGCTTTCAATACAATATTAAAGCGTACGAGGAACGCTTCGTATCCCCCGAAATGAACCTGTCAAATCATGCAGTGAACCTGACGTCTGACTCCTGACAAAGAGTACTGCACGGCTACCCAGACGATGGCTGGAATAATGACAGACCACTCGGGACACGCCTCTGCAATTAATGCGGAGGATGATGGCGGATCTCTGCATTTAATGCAGGGGATTTGATTAGTATCACCGAAATGTCGTTTACTGATGTCTCCTCGGTGTAAGCTTCTTTTACACATACAAGGGGATACGCTGCCTTGTTTTACACAGACAGACATGAACTGTTTACGCTTCATGAAAGACAAACGGACTGCCACGTCAAAAGCTGCTCTTCGTACAGGGCTCGAGGCACGTCTCTGCACCTAATGCTCAGAACGGTGGCAGGCCTTCGAGACACGCCTCTGCAATTAATGCGCAGGATGATGGCAGATCTCTGTATTTAATGCAAGAGATTTGATTATATCTCCAAGAGCCGTAATTCCGGCTAAGACGTCCACATCATCTCGGCTTCTACGCCTTCTCGGCCTCTATGACCACTCTGGCACGTTATGCAGCGGCTTCTACACCCGTTCAGCTTCTATGCTCACTCGGCTTCTACGTCCACTCAACTTCTATGCTCACTCGGCTTCTATACCCATTCGGCCTTCTGTGCCTTCTCGGCTTCTATGCCATCAGGTTTCTACGCCTACCTGGCTTCTATGCCTACTTGGCTTCTACGCCATGGTGACAGATATTGGCTTTTACGCCAACCTCTTCTATACAAGGGATACCTACCTACGTGGCTTCTACACCGTGATCTCCGTAGCGATTATACGCATTTTGTCCCTTAGTTGGACCCGCGTTATATGCTCATTCAAAAGATCATCTATACGCAGGTATTGGTTATTTTAACCGTTGTGTAAAAGGGTGCTGTACTTACCACTGCTCGATTTTTACACCGGCTGAGTGGTCACTGTTACTAAAAACTCTATAAATAGAGACCTCTATCAACAGAGGACAAGGTCGAATTTTAGAGAGGTGGAAGAGATTGGTGAGAAAGAGTCTTGGAGAGAGAAGAATCCGGAGCTCAGGCAAGGAGTAGCGATCAACGACTTTGGCATCGTGCGTCCATCCTCCTTAGCAACCTCCGAAGCTGCCCTCCGCCTTCTACGGCACCTCTTTATTATCGTGTGGTCCAAGGGCTAAAGTGCTCGACTGCAGATCAGACACCTATAGCAATATTTACCCAGATTTAAAAATTGTACTCGACATCCTCGTATAGGATTAATTGTACAAGCTTGTTTGTAAACCAAAGAAAATGGGTTTCGTTTAAACCTCGTCTTATATACATTTTTTCTTTCGTTTATCACCATAAACAAGATGGCGACTCTGCTGGGGACATCTTTCTCTTCTGATGAGGAAGCGATTGCTCAACACGATACGGTATCCGTGGGATCCCTGAAGAAGACACTGGTCGTCCAGCTCGACCAGTCTGCCTATGAAGATATGCTCCGAACAGGGGTAGCTCTCACTCTCTCTCTGTCCAAAACAACAGGAAGCTGCGTAAGTTTTGGATGCCCAAGACATTCTCTACCATTCCTGTGGATTCTCCGATCTCTTCGACCAACGAGGTTGTAGCAATGCTCCCTCCGCGCCTTGTGCATAAAATTCAGTCTCCCGTCTCTGGCGTAATAGACAAAACTTCTGGCAATGCCTTAGTGCCAACCCAGAAGTACATCCCGCACCTTGCGCATAAAATTCAGTCTTCCGTCTCTGGCAGAATAGACAAAACTTCTGGCAATGCCTCAGTGCAGACCCAGAAGTACACCCCGTGCCCTGCGCGTGAAATTCAGTCTCCCGTCTCTAGTGGAATAGACAAAACTTCTGGCAATGCCTTTGGGCTAGCCCGGAAGTCCACTTCATGCCCTGCGCATAAGACTACATCTGCCTTACACGAAAAAGCAGATGATCCCTGCAAACTACGCAAGGGAAAGCAAGTAGCGGACTCCTCAACTTCTCGGCCTCTACGCCAGCAAGGGAAGAATCTGCCCGCCCTCCGGATTGCGCGAGGAACTGATGGCCGACTGAGGGCCTCCTCGGCTCTACGCCAATCGGAGCAGAGCTTCTAACTACGTCAGGTGGAATCCCTCAGCGTACAGAAGGCTTGATCGACGGAAAGACACCCTCCTCGGGGATTATCCGCCACCCAGATGGCCAACCTGTTATATACGGGTGGCACAGGGAGAGGGGATCTTCCAGCATGGCTATTACGCCGCCTAATGAGCACTGTTGTAATAGTCACAGGATTGTAATTAATTGTTGTTGTTCTAAAGCAAAATGGCCAATTTTCGACCGGCTGAGCTACTCTCCATCTTTTCGAGAAGAAGAGCCCAAGCATGCATCTGTGAACATGGCATCACATATACCTGGAGGGAGCTCAGGCTCAAGACGTTTGTCCTCTAGAACTCCGAGCCGAAGGAAATTCAACATGCTCCTTAGGGACACCGAAGCTGGGGTGTTCCAGAACACTCATTCAAGGTCACGACAACTGACTTCGTGCTCTTCTGATTCCGATGCTGGGGGTCGCCAGTCTCCCGAATCAGATACTGAGAGTATAGAGTCAACTTCTACAGTGACCTATAATCATCCTTCAATAACGCCCAGGGAGATGGGAGTTTATGCCATTGGAGATGAACACGAGGAAGCCACGCCATCAGGGAACACTGCGCAATGCATTACTATACTAGAGACATCTCTGAAACAAATACAATCCATGATGGAGAACATGCACCAAATGATGCTAACTCAACAGGCGGCTGCTATGGCTCGAACATCGGTCCCGCCTACTCAGATACGTGTGGGAGTGGACCTACCACCATCCAACACGATCCAAGAGCCTGCTCTAGATCAAGAGTCAGCTGGTCCTCCACTTCCTCACTCGGAGAATGTACTACCTCATACGGGAGTCACGATACAACCGACTCCGCACCATTCCGTGGTCTCGCTACCAGCTGAAAATCCGATACAAGCAGTACGGGAGTTGAAAGCCCAATTTGATGCCTTGAAGCACAAAGATCAGCTCAAGAAACTGGGAATCAACCAACCATACCCAGCTATCTGGGAAGAGGTTCCTTTTCCTCCGAGGTACAAACCTCAGACTATGGCCCTGTTCGAGGGAAAAACATCACCAAGTCAGTACATAAACTATTTCAGTATGATGACGGTGTTGCTACAAGGGAATGACGCCCTCCTCACCCAGGTATTCAAGGGCTGTCTCTCAGGAGTAGCTTACCAGTGGTACCGCAGCCTGGCGGACAACTGCATTACTTCCTTCGAAGACTTCAAGGCTTTATTCTTCACACGATTCTACGAGGGAGGAATGGACATGTCTATGTCCTCTCTCATCGAAGTCAAGCAAAGGGAAAAAGAGGACGTTCGCACCTTCGTCGAACATTTTCGTCAAGCCACTTTACAGATGCCTCAAGGAGTTCAGGACTCAGCATTGGTGGACATTTGCAGGAAGAACCTTCTTTCCGTGATCTCGGTGTTCACAGGACCATATCAGTTCCATGATTGGCCCTCGTTCATCATTTCAGCGGTAGCCGCCGAGGACAACAGTCGCAAGACGCGTGACAATGGCATCATGATCTCTACCTCTGACAGAGGCAAGAGGTCATCCCCCAACGGCGACCATCCTCACAGTTCCAAAGGAAAAGAAGCTCTGGCGATCAATACGTCCAGACAGAAGACTGCGGCAACCATGCAAACGAAACCTGGGACTTCCAGTCCTGTCGAGGTATACTCTTTCGACGACGACGATATCCCGAGTATATTCGAGTGTCTCGTCAAAACTGGCAAGATCACCCTTCCGGAGGAGAGGCGGCCCAGTGAAGTCGGCAGTGCCAACAACCCCAAGTACTGCATCTTCCACATATACGTACACCACCCAACAAAGGCATGTTACATACTGAATAGGAAGATCCAAGAGCTGATCGATGCTAAAGCCACCACTCTGCGCAATAGCGAGAATACGGTCACGGCCAACATGATCTCTCTGCAATTTGGCAATCTGCCTCCCCAAGAAGTACCGGACGGTGTTACACCTATTTCCTGGACAACGATGAACATCGTTAATCTCCCTCCGGCTAGGGGTCAAAATCACGACCTGTTACCCCTAACTACCCAGAGAGGCGAGATTATGTGGGTTCACCCGGACGTGGTTTCGGAGCTCGAAAAAGAGACTAATGCTACTAAGGCTAAGTCCAGGAAGAACTCCAAATGCAAGCCATGCCATATGGTTGCAACTTCTTCGACATAAGACGAAGACGAGGTTTTGGCCACAGCAACCCGTTCAGGGAAGGCTTACCTCAAGGACTACGGAGCAAGTCAGGAAGATGCACCTGCAGACGCTTCAGCTGCCAAGCCTTCAGAACTAGAACCCGCAATACCAGAGGCCGGTCCTTCGAGACCAACTTCGGCGGACAAGGGGAAGCAAAAAGAAGTGCGCTTCGATAAACCTGTGAAAAATATTCAAAACAAAGGTTTAGAGAAGCCGTACAACTTCGATATCCTGGCCTAATTGACTAATACACCGGCCAGGTTATCCATCTTCGAGCTACTCAGGCTCTCCCAAGACACTCGTCTAGCCCTGAGTGAAGCATTGATGCAGGCGGATACATACTTGACCCAGCTCAAGTCCCCCAACGAAGAACCCGCGGCGTGTCCTCGATGCCACAGTGTGATGGAGGTGGTCCCAAACATCACTTTCACCCACGACGACATGCTGTTAAAACATAACAGGCATGACAGACCCCTCTACCACACCGGATATGTCGGTTCCATGGAGGTCGACCGGATTCACATAGATCTGGGATCCTCAATCAGCATCATTCCTCATAGTCTGCTTAGACCACTGAGGATTCCTACCAGCGAACTGGCTTACACCACCACTACTATCGTGGGTTTCAACGCCGGAAGAAGTAAGCCGTTGGGAAAAATTTGCTTGAGGATCCAGATTGGCAACCTCAGATCGGTGGCTACATGCTACATCATCGATTCAGAGGTGTCCTACAACATCCTGCTGGGAAGACCATAGATCCACGACCACAATATCGTTCCTTCGACTCTACATCAATGCTTCAAATATGTAGACGCCCAAGGGACAGTACAAACGGAGATTGCTGACCTAAACCCATTTAAAGGAGTAGAATCCTACTACTCCGATGCCGTGTTATACTCTCAAGACTACACGGAATAGGTGTCAGCCCAAGCAGAGAAGGAATCCCACCGGGAGCCTGAAGAACCTTCTGCCAAGCAACGAGTGTCAATCAAAGTGAAAGGACGGACTACCCGTCCAAAAGCCACAGAGCCTATGGCTATCCACCTGAACAAGACCAGGTCAGGGAAAATGGGTGATCCTCTAGTGATCACTCTGAACCAGAAGCCTCCGCCCTTAATCATCAACCTTCAGCGCAACAAGCAGCCGAGTGATGTAAATGCAACCAGGAAAAAAGGACCTCTTTTCCAGTATATCGACGCTCGGATTCCAAATCAGGAATCCTTTCCCCATGACGATATAGAGCCTATAGCACAAAAATTCTTGGCAGCTATAGATTTCTATCATCCGTACATATGGGAAGTGGCATCATCATCCAATGTCACCACGACATATGGACCACATGAGGATTCTATCTTCATTGTTCCACCTGCCCGCAACGGTCAGCGTTCAATAGTCTTCGGCCGCATGCGCAACGAACAGACTATACAAGCAGATTCTTTCGATGACGATGCTGGTGAAATTCAAGTTCACAGGTACAGCCTGCAAGCCTTGAAGATCATGCAAAATATGGGTTACAACTTAAAGATGAAACCGGGTCTCAACTACGAGAAAGACAGACGAATACCGCTGCTCGGCAATCCCCACTATCAACCAACCCATTTTGGGTTAGGGTATGCCACCTACCTTACGACTTCTAAGTCAGATGAAGATATCTTTTCCCCTTTTCAAGATGGCTCATCGCCCTCCGACTCATTTCATGCTCTCAAGCGAACATTATCAATAAATATGGTAGTGACAAATTCCTTCAAATCAGACGAACAAGAATCTGAACTGTTTGAGAATGACGCTTGGGCTCAGCAGATGGATACACAATGGGAGTTCCGCTTCGAGCAGAGAGAACCTCCCACTAAAGATGAAGTTATCCAGATTGACGTAGGGGATGAACTTTCACCAAAGCCGATATTTATCAGTAACAACCTTTCTGAAGAAGAAAGGGAAGAAATTACCCAGCTGATAAAAGAATATATCGACGTCTTTGCGTGAAATTATGAAGATATGCCCGGTCTTGATCCAAAGGTGGCTACTCATAAACTCAACATATTGCCCGATTCGAAGCCTGTGCAGCACCAACGCCGGTTCTGCCCGGACATGATGGACGCCATTGAAGCTGAAGTCAAGAAGTTGATAGCCTGCGGCTTCATCCGTGAAGAACAGCATCCCGACTGGGTCGCCAATGTTGTCCCAGTAATAAAGAAGAATGGGAAAGTACGTATCTGCATCGATTACCGAGATTTGAACGCAGCCTGCCCCAAGGATGAATTTCCTCTTCCCATCACAAACGTCATGATTGACAATACATGCAATTTTGAACGTATGTCTTTCATGGACGGATTTTCAGGATATAATCAGATCAAGATGCATTCTGAAGACGAGAAGTAAACTGCCTTCCGGACACCACTGGGGGTATATTGCTAAACGGTCATGCCCTTCGGATTAAAGAATGCCGGGGCTACGTACCAACGGGCTATGAGTAACATATTCCATGAGCATTTACGCAAGACAGTGGAGTGTTACATCGACGATGTAGCTGTCAAAAGCCGCCTCAGGGATAATCATATCCAAGACTTGGAGACAATATTTGAATTGATGCGCCAACATCAGCTCAAAATGAATCCTACAAAGTCCTTTCTGGGGGTATCTAGCGGCAAATTTCTGGAATTTGTCATCACCGCCAAAGGCATCCAAGTGGACCCTGATAAAGTCAAGTCCATCTTAGAAATGCGACCGCCCCGCAATCTGAGGGAACTCAGGAGATTTCAAGGTCGTCTGGCTTATATCCGGAGATTCATATCCAACCTCTCTAGCAGATGTCAGCCTTTTTCTCGTCTCATAAAGAAAGATGTATCCTTCATATGGGACGAAGCCTGTTAGCAAGCATTTAACGATATCAAACGCCACCTCACTCAGCCTCCAGTTCTGGTGCCTTCCATCATAGGAAAACCATTCTTCCTATACGTTCGAGCGATGGACCACTCTCTGGGAGCTCTGCTCGCGCAGAAGAACGAAGTGGGACATGAACAGGCTATCTATTATCTAAGTAGAATGATGATCGGAGCTGAGCACCGGTACAATCCAGTAGAGAAGGAATATTTGGCTCTGATGTTCGCTATTCAGAAGACGCGACACTATATCACCGGCCAGACTATTCATATCATCTCCAGGATCAATCCTCTTCGGGTACTGATGAACAAGCCGAGCGTTCTTAACTCCCGACTCGCGACTTGGGCGACGTTATTAACATCGTATGACATGGTGTACGTCCCTCAGAAGTCCATCAAAGGCCAAGCACTGGCTGACTTCCTGGATGCTCATCCGATCCCGCAGGCCTCCAAATTATACGAGGATATTCCCGACGAGGTTGCGGAATATAATTCCGCAATGGAAAGCGACGCATGGCAACTATTCTTCAATGGCGCTTCCAAGACTGGTCCTAGGGAAAACGTAGTTTCAGGAGTAGGAATCGTTCTGGTTACTCCTGAAAAACTCGTCATCTACCGAGCATACTCTCTTAGCGAGCCCTGCTCCAACAACGTCATGGAGTACAACGCTCTACTAATCGGGCTCCAAGTTGCTAACGAGCTGGGGGTCGAATCTCTGGAAGCTTTTGGTGATTCTCTGCTCATCGTCAATCAAGTCAGAGGAGTATATGAAGTCCAAAATCCAGACCTCATCCCCTATCACCGAGCAACGGTCGAGATAGCCATGACATTCAAAGGGTTCTTCCTAGAGCATGTATCTCGATCTCAGAATCTGGAAGCTGATGCCCTAGCCAGTCTAGCTGCAGATTTAGCTACTCCTATAAGAAGGCAGAATTCGGTAATCCTCCTTAACAGAGATTTATTCTGTGTGAAGAACAACTTTCACATAGAACGCAGCTATGCTGTGAACACCGATCCTCCTACGAGAGATTGGAAGAGTCCCTTTATAGATTTCGTGGCATACGGAATCTTGCTGGAGGACCCTAAAGAAGCAGTATCCGTCAAAATTCGATCATTGTGCTTCTACTTTGATGCATCTTCACAGTGCCTATATCGCTGGACCTACGACGGACTGCTATTGAGATGTCTCTCCAATGACGAAGCACAGCAGATTATCCGTGAAGCTCACGACGGCATATGCGGGGCGCATCAACCCGGTCCTAAGCTACAGGATCGTATCCGGAGAATGGGCTATTACTGGCCCACTATGATCGCAGACGCAACCAAGTATGCCAGACGATGCAGAGCCTGTCAGGTTCATGCAAACTTCATACATCAATCGTCCGAACATCTACATCCTACGGTTGCATCCTGGCCTTTCGAAGCATGGGGTATGGATATCATTGGCCCTATTCACCCATCTTCTTCCAGAGGTCACCGGTTCATACTGGCCATCACGGATTACTTCTCCAAATGGGCAGAGGCGATCCCTCTTGCTGAGGTAAAGACATCTAATGTGACCAGCTTCATCAAACATTACGTCATTTATCGCTTTGGAGTTCCCCTAAGGATAATCCATGATAATGGGCCTCAGTTCATCAGCCATGCGTTCCACCGATTTTGCGATAAAAATCGGATACAAAAGGTCGCCTCTACGGCTTATTATCCAGCTGCCAATGGTTTGGCGGAAGCCTTCAACAAAACCATTATCAAACTCTTGAAGAATTTTGTCTCTTCGAACAAGAGAGATTGGAACGAGAAGCTGGGGGAGTATCTCTGGGCTTACCGCACAACGGTTCAAGTACCGATAGGTTGCACTCCATTCTCATTGGTCTACGGAAGTGAAGCAGTTTTTCCTGTCAAAATTCAAATTCTGTCACTCAGGATAGCCGTGGCTAATGAGTTAACTCAAGAAAAGAATAACCTATTAAGGCTTCAAGAGCAAGAAGGATTAGACGAGAAACGTCTCCAAGCTCAGCAGCGCATCGCGCTCTACCAAGCACGCATTTCCAGAGCTTTCAATCATAAAGTAAAGAAAATGGTGTTCAAAGTCAGCGAGCTAGTCTTAGCCGTCAGAAGGCCGATGATTCTTACTCACAGGAGTAAGGGCAAATTCCAGCCCAAATGGGAAGGCCCTTACGTGATCGAGACAACGTTCTCAAACGGCGCTTACAGGTTAGCCCAGCCTAACGGAGACCTCATAATGGCTCCTATCAATGGCAAATTCCTGAAAAGGTACTATGCTTAACCTACTTTGCTCAAGCAGAATATGGCAAAGATCTCATTCTGACAAAATTACTTCTAAGACAAAACTAGTTGGGGCATATTCTATCATGTCCGTATGACCTCTGAATAGATATGTCCTGCTAAAGTTTTCCGAGAGTATATCACGTCCATACTACCTCTGATATAACTTTCACCCAAACCTGTCATTTATATTCCAAAATAATGGGTCCATAAAGTCAAATGAAAAGCCTCTTTATTATTTCCAAAAAAAAGAGCAAAATTATATTTATAAAGCAAAGAAAAGTACATCATTAGGGGAGAGCGGTCAAATCACGAATCTGTTGTGCCAGTGCAGCCATTCTCGCATTCCTGGAGTCCAAAATGGTAGCTCGAGCTCGCTCCAACCTTGTCTCCTCATCATTCAAGCCGGATAAATCCGACAGGGCATGTACAAGAGCGGCGTGCATGGCACTCGTATGTGCCAAGTTCTGTTGACCCGCTTCCATTTGGCTCTGTAACACATATACACCTGCGGCTGAAGCGCGAGACCACTCCTTCGCTAAGGCGAGCTTAGCCTCCAACTTACGGACCCTCGCTTTATTTCCTTCATGTTCAGCTTTGCTCTTGGCCAACTGGGGAATGACACACTCTAAGATGGTATGCTCATCATTCATCTCCTTCTACCGTGTCTCAACGGACTTTCCCAGAGCTTCCAACTCCCCCAGCCTTGCAGTCAAGGAGTCGTATTCAGCCTGGACTAGATCGTCAACACTGTCTTGAGATAGCTGCAGGTATTCGTTAATGGGTTGCTCCAAACCATTAACCACCTCCTCTAGGGCGTCAGCTATCCCAGTGTCACTGAATTCCCTGACCGGCGCTATCGCAACCTGAGAGGACCACTTCAAAGCCTTAAAGCTCAAGTTCTTCTCTAACACCCTGGATATGAGCATCTTCAGGGTGGTATAGAAAATGCCGGTGTACTGCTCAGTCACCAGGGCTAGGTCTGAATGGATGCTGGGAGTGGCTGCGATATTGGCAAACCCCGCTCCAGGCACGACCGCAGAGGACGTCGCCACGGTCGTCGCCTCCACAAGTGGTGCGACAAAATATGAAGCGCCAACGCCGGACGAAGTAACCAACGTACTCGAAGAAGGCATTGTCGCAATGACAAGCTCGTCCTATTGAGGCATCGGAACCTCGTCGGCAGGCGAGCCGGCACCCGAAGATGCTTCCTCGTCAAAATCAGGCACCTCAATATCACCGCCAGGACCTGACACAGAGCCGAAGGGCGCATCTACATCACCCTCTCCGAAGAGGTCTTCCCCTGAAAAGAAGACAAGAGGAAGTTAATGTCAACATAATATTAATTTTTCTAGAGAAGAGGCATAAAAGACGACATTTACCCATGGTCGATAGCATATATGTCGCATCTGCAGCCTGTACAGCTAAATCATTTCTTAATGATGCTAGGCAAGCTGTCATACCTGGAGAAAGGGGTCTGCGAACTGACACTGGCAAGTAGTCTTCCAGGTCCTCCTCAAATTCTAACCGAGGCTCATCGGCTGGAATCTCGCTAGGTGCGCTCACAGGCACGGCAAGAATCCCTCCCAATGTCGATCCGGCTAGAGGTATACAAAATTCTATTATACTCAGCCCCGGAGGCGACTTCATTCCACTACCTGAAGCAGTAGCAGCGACAGCAGCCTCCAACTGAGATTCTCCGGCAACGCCGGCCGAAACTGTAGAAGGCCCTCTCTAAAAGGCGAGGAACCTCCAATAAAGGATCATCCCCAACATGGGGAGAAGCAGGCTCACTTCCAGGAGCCTCAATACCAGGAATCCGGAGAGGACGAGTAACCGTCTTCTTCTTCCTCTTACGAGGGGAAGTCTCCTTCGGAGCAGGAGCCCTTCGCTTCCCAGGGATTACCAAAGCCCCTGCAGGCGGAGGTACTTCACCCCTCGGTACCAATACAAGAGGCTCGTCCGGAGTAACGGACTCCTCACCCTCGTCAGAAGAAACCGAGGGGACTTCGACCCTTCCACCAGGCTTGGAAGAGGGCACCCTAAATCTTCCACGCATATCAAAATCACGATAGAAGGTGTTGGTGGCCACATAAAACTGGGCATACGAGTGGAGGATGCGTAACTCCGTGGAGAGTGTGGTGACAGGCACAGTGAAAACTGCCCCAGTGCAGCCCATGATGAAATATCGCCATCCCTTCGCTCCATCGATGAGTCCACCTCTGGACCTGAAGCTGGTGACGGCGTTGCCCACGTGCAACTGATCATACCCAAACTGCCTAGCAAACCGACTAGGCAGGTAGGGTTCAAAGAAGCACTGGTCTTCACTTTTGTACAGCAAATGGGAAGGTCTAATACAGACCAACCAATTAAAAGCCTCAGGAGAGAGAATGGTTTTCTCTCTACCTGAATCCTCAAGCCTAATTCCCGATTGATTGTGATGCACAGAGGGGACAATGCATAAGAGCTTCCAGCTATTGCCGCAATTTAGCACCCGCCGACAGCCTAAAATTGTGAGCACATTCTAGGAGGATTTCTTGTAATTTAGCAGGAAACTACCCCCCAAGCTACTACCGGAACCTGCAGACATCACCCGAGGGTTATGGAGAATTAACCATCCCATCAAATATAGGTATGGTAATTCTACCCGGGGAAAGCTTTCACGCCAAGCTTCATCGGCGAGCAACGCCTCAGTCATCTCCCTCAGGCCAGCTTGTATGCGGCACACCATGGCAGGGAGCAAGCCCAGTCACGCCCCAAACACCAGGCGCACTGTAGGCCATAAGGTGTTGCGGTGAATACGATCCGCAGATGCGATGCCAGGTACCACCAGTCGGCGCAGCCATATAGAGAGAAAGCCATCCAGTTGAGCTTCCTTGGACAGAGGCCTGCGATAATGCCTCAGATAACTGTAGGCCTTAGTACCTGCAGGATATCTTCCTATCCCTTCGCCGAGGATCTGATCTGGAGCCCCAGCGTCTTCCATAAGATCGTTGACTACCTGAGCAGTAAGCGAGCTCAGACAATTCACAGGCTGATCCTTGCCCTCCAAAACTTTCTCCGGCTGAGCAGTCCTCGCCCAGTAAAAAAAGAGGTAGGACGTCCATTTGCTAGTGTGAGCCAAATCTGAAGGCTCATCGTAGAATACGGTGCAAGCAAGGTAGTGGCACATCAGCTCCTGGTACACTTTCACTACCCGAGGATCTGAATCCCCCAGCTCCCAGTTCGTGGGAACATACTCTTCATACGGAGTATCCCCCATCGGCAGTCTCGAGATCTCTGCCATCTCATAGAGGGCCAATCCCAGCTCCCCCAGTGGAGTGGCAAAAGTCCCGGTGAGCGAAATATATCGCTCCATCAGTGCCCGAAATAGGTTGGGGTTAGGAGGTAACCCAACGCTAGTGGCACTCACAGCCGCAAACAGACAGATGTTCTCTAACTCGATCTGAAAATGCTTCAGGGCCCAATCAACTAAGCGAGCCCACCGAAGATTTGTTGGGATCATCCACCCATTGCATCGAGGATTCACCTTGGGGTATACTCCTCCGCGCCCCATGAAATCATTGCAGAAGGTTGGCAATTGCACCGGCTGGAGCACCAAGCTGTCTTCACTCGGGATACTGCCCGGGTATAATCCCCTGAACGACGTTAGAGGGCCGGAAGGTCAGCTGACAAATAGGCCAGATCCTTTCTGATAGAATATCTTCCCCGGCTTGCCGTGAAGATCGGGAGTCAGCGTCCACGATATCCTCCTGGGATGTGTATCATAGAAGAATGTCGAGATGGGATAATCTCTCGGCATCTTGGGCAGATTCAAGACCAAACCCCCGGAAGGGAAAATCCAGAGTTCTTTCTTGGGCTTCGTCTGGGACTGCTTATCAATTATGTCCCCGAAGAGGAAAGCCGGCTTTATATACTGGTCCCCGTCTACGTACGTCAGGGGCTCTCCATTAATCAAGTTCAGCAGCGTTCGCTCGCCCTGAGCCGATATCAAAATTTCCCTTCCTTCGGGATACTGGGGCCCGGAGATAGGAAATGTCACGTGCGACAGATCCTCCAGATAGTTGGAGTGAAGCATCCCGACGGCAGAACCCATCACCTCGGCTAGCGGAGACTTGTGCAAGTTAACTACAAAGGTGCAAGAAAAAATACGTCAGTTTTTGTACTGGACATTACAGTCTTGCAGCATATGCCAAGAGGCAACAGTCTATGCTCTACGCCAAGACTGTACAAACTTGATCGTTTACGCCGGAATTTTCATCCAGAAGCGTAAAATTCAAGTCGGTAGTATACAGTCTGTGCTTTACGATAGACTGCCAAAATTCGAGAAGTTACGCCGGAATTTTTATCCACAAGCGTAAAGCTCAAATTTTACTATATACACCAAATTTTTGGCAGTCAAAGCTCTTACGCTCAATTGCAAAAATCTGGAGTTTTTACGCTGACACATTAGAAATATGGGCGTAAAAGATGAAACATCTCCGTGCATCATCTTCCTCAAAGAGGCTATCAGCACAGAAGACGACCTAGCGCGGTCACGTTCAACGTGTGCGAAGGATTTTTCGTCGGTCTCTTTTTCATCCCAAGAACTCTACCTTTCAGGCCGGGTGCACTGCTCGTCGGTGGGAGACTTCGCTCAGAATGGAGTTCGCCTTGCCCGACCGGAGGCACTCCCGCTCGAGCGGAAGAACGAGAAGAAGAAGAAGAATCGACCTTCTTTCCCTTAAAGAAGGAGGTTGGCTTTGAGGCCATTATTGGAAACTTTGAAGACTCGGGGAAAAAATGAAGAAGAACTCGAACAGTTGAAGGCTTTCTTTCGCAGAAGACGGATGGAAAGTTTTCCTCTTAGAGACTTGGGATATATATAGAGTTCGGATGGACTCCTCGGACCCCGAACCAAATCTCTTAATTAATATTCGGTTATGATTGGATCCTACGTCAGCCTATTATTCAGAGAAGGCGGACAGTCAGCAAATTCGAAAAGTTTTTCGCGCAAAGCAGGTTCGTGCTTTCTACGCTAAGGAGCTTTCTACGCTCGACAGCTAAAGATCTACGGTTTTACGCTCGCAGTCTATAAGTCTATGGTTTACGCCCGAATGCCTTTGTGCTCGATAGCTTTTATGCTCGAGAGGCTACAAACCTACGACTTCACGCTCAGCAGATACCAAATCGATGATCTCAGGCTCGGTGGCGTTTAGTTTACGCTCAGAGGCAACAGATCCACGACTTTACGCTCGAAAGATTTCCTTTTTCACAGGCTACAGATCTACAGTTCTACGCTAAGGAGCTTTCTACGCTCGACAGCTACGAATCTACGGCTTTACGTTCGACGGCTACAAGTCGGATTTTACGCCCAGATGCCTTTGTGCTCGGTAGCTTTTATGCTCGAGAGGCTATAAACCTACGACTTCACGCTCAGGAACTACAAGTCTATGATTTTACGCTCGGTGGTGTTTAGTTCACGCTCAGAGGCTACAAACTAATGATTTCACGCTCCACGACTTCCCGCACATCTGAAAGATACGCAGGCCAGAGTACGCTTACATACGAACGATTATCAAAGCGGTCAATTGCAAGAGTTCACACAGAAGATACTCCTTCTTGACCTCAAGATATCCCAAGTACCCGAAGCATACAGAGTTCAACATTAAAAAAATTACTCTTCTTCATGGGTCGATTCGAAGTTCATCCAGACTCCAGTCTAAATATTTTATCTATCAAGATGGCAACTCAGTTTGACAGCCATTTCTTGCCCCGTTTCGAAGAATTTTTGAGAAATCATCCTTGAAGATAATGTCTGAACAATAATGCTGTTCATTAGAAGCAACAGTTCAGAATTCTACGTGGTTCCTCACTCCTAAACAGCAGGACAGTTCGAACACTCGAATGCTAAACGGCTTTCTAAGCATCTCTAGTAATGCGTAAAAGACAGAACAAGACCTAGCGCTCTTTCTAAACAGATTCGGTGTAAAGAATCAGACGTGTCGAAGCTACACATATTCAGACTTCACAGCAAAAAAAGTATGGCAATATGATCATATGCAGAGAAGAAAGACGACTTTATTAAAGATTAAAATCATGATTATATATGAGGGAAATCCAGTCTACAAGGGTTTTTTTCATTTTCATGATTACATATGAGGAAAATCCCGTCTACAAAGGGCTTCCTCATCGTCGTCTGAAGATCGCACCCAGAATCTGTTCTGCCAGGTTCTCACATGGGCACAATTCTTCATCAATCTTCTCCAGCAGTCAGTCGGTTGCCGCAAATTGACTGACATATTGGTCAACGGCAGGAGGATACAAAATTGGGCATAGACCCATCCTCCACCAGAAGAAGAGCAGAGTAAATCTGCTTTCTTACATCCGACGCCACGGAGGTAACGGAAGAAGGTGCCACTTGCAAGCAGTATGGCAAAATGCGATTCTTCCTCTCTCCCGAAGAACCACCATACAAAGTTGCTGATTATCTCGAGCAAAGGAGGCTATGATATCCTTCCATGATCCATCGTTGCAGAGGACATTTGCTCGAAGATGCCATCTTTTTTGGCTCCTTACATGCTGGAAGAACATGGTCTTCTTCTTCCTCAGATCAACCCAACGGACTCCGGCGATCATCTCTGTATGGCGAAGGGAATGCGGGAAGAATAGGTTAACTCCTCAGCCTTTTTATAGGCTAAAGAGGTCACACCGATCCCCAATAAATCTGCCATAAAGTCAGCCTCGACCGTTTCAAAGCTCCATTCAGAAATGTTTCGAGTTACGAGGAGCGGTTCATACTTCATTCAAAGTATTTCAAATTACGAGAAATTTGAAAGCTTTGAAGGGGGTCTTGTAGAAGCATAAAAAATATGCTGGATAGCTATACGCATCATATTTATGCAGAGCAGCGTAAACTGATGACCTCAGAGCCCCCAACGTCCAACAGAGCTCTTTCGCTGAGCACAGCGGAAAATATAAGCTCAAAGGACCATCCGCGTGATGCAGTACGTCCAGGCCGCTTCGGCGTAAAGAAGGTGCTACATCGCCTCTTTGGCGTAAAACACATCCGCTTTCAATACAACAATAAACCGTACGAGGAACGCTTCGTATCCCCAAAATGAACCTGTCAAATCACGCAGTGAACCTGACATCTGACTCCTGACAAAGAGTACTGCACAGCTACCCAGACGACGGCTGGATTAATGACAGACCACTCGGGACACGCCTCTACAATTAATGCGCAGGATGATGGCGGATCTCTGCATTTAATACAGGGGATTTGATTAGTATCACCGAACCATCGTTTACTGACGTCTCCTCGGCGTAAGCTTCTTTTACGCATACAAGGGGATATACTGCCTTGTTTTACACAGGCAGACATGAACTGTTTACGCTTCGCGGAAGACAAACGGACTGCCACGTCAAAAGCTGCTCTTCGTACAGGGCTCGAGGCACGTCTCTGCACCTAATGCTCAGAACGGTGGCAGGCCTTCGAGACACGCCTCTGCAATTAATGCGCAGGATGATGGCAGATTTCTGCATTTAATGTAAGAGATTTGATTATATCTCCAAGAGCCATAATTCCGGCTAAGACGTCATCTCGGCTTCTACGCCTTCTCGGCCTCTATGACCACTCTGGCACGTTACGCAGCGGCTTCTACGCCCGTTTAGCTTCAATGCTCACTCGGCTTCTACGCCCACTCAGCTTCTATGCTCACTCGGCTTCTATGCCCATTCGGCCTTCTGTGCCTACTCGGCTTCTATGCCATCAGGTTTTTATGCCTACCTGGCTTCTATGCCTACTTGGCTTCTACGCCATGGTGACAGACATTGGCTTCTACGCCAACCTCTTCTACAGAAGGGATACCTACCTACGTGGCTTCTACTCCGTGATCTCCGTAGCGATTATATGCATTTTGTCCCTTAGTTGGACCCGCGTCACACGCTCATTCAAAAGATCATCTATACGCAGGTATTGGTTATTTTCTGTTGTGTAAAAAGGTATTGTACCTACCACTGCTCAGTTTTTACACCGACTGAGTGGTCACTATCACTAAAAACTCTATAAATAGAGACCTCTATCAACAGAGGACAAGGTCAAATTTTAGAGAGGTGGAAGAGATTGGTGAGAAAGAGTCTTGGAGAGAGAAGAATCCGGAGCTCAGGCAAGGAGTAGCGATCAACGACTTTGGCATCGTGCGTCCATCCTCCTTAGCAACCTCCGAAGCTGCCCTCCGCCTTCTACGACACCTCTTCATCATCGTGTGGTCCAAGGGCTAAAGTGATCGACAGCAGATCAGACACCTCTAGCAATATTTATCCAGATTTAAAAATTGTACTAGACATCCTCGTATAGGATTAATTGTACAAGCTTGTTTGTAAACCAAAGAAAACGGGTTTCATATAAACCTCATCTTATATACATTTCTTCTTTCGTTTATCACCATAAACACCAGAGATATGCAATAAAAGAAATACTAAAAATAAATACAAGAATGAGCATCAAAGGAATGAGCAAGAAATACTAATACTAAGTGAATGAGTACCAACTTTAACATGTGATCGACTTGGAAACTTGTACAAGGATTATGGCATAGTTAATCATACGTACGGTGTATAATTAACACTATTCAAGTAACAAAATATGCACAAGGAGGGTATGATCACAAATCTACACTAAATACTCTCCACCCCTAACTGGTATAGTGGATCCAACTATGGTACGTTATGACAAGGGATTCACTGGGCAATTAGCTAGTCTTCCCAAGAATCAATATATGTACATGTATAAGAAGAATAAGGAATAAAGCTTGCACAAGGTATACCAAAAATACCAAGGAATAGCATCTTATGACGAGATCCGCATATACTAATCTATGTAATCATCGTGTCAAGAAATTAAAGATATCTACACTAAATACAAGAGATATAGAGGATATCATAAATGAGAAACTATCAAAGAATGTACTTGTCTGATCCGGTGAACAGTATCAAAGATATCCGGTACGGTGTCTCGGAGGCCTAAATATGAAATATTACATCAATACAAGGTTTTGGAATGAAATTAAGTTAAACTAGTCAAATTCTAGGTTATAAAGTCATTTCTAAGTCAAACAGTCAACTCTAGGTCAAACTTGGTCAAACTAGCAATTTGTATGTTATATGAGTCCATCTCTAAGATATTGGATCCATACATTATGTAACTAGGCTATACTAGCTATGTCTAGGATACTAGGATACTAATACAATACTGTATCATAAGATACGTAAATTATTAATATGAAAATACAATAATATATATTCAAAAAAAAAATATATAGTACTCCTAGCTA
Organism: Iris macrosiphon; assembly: GCA_036927795.1. Classification (NCBI taxonomy): domain Eukaryota; kingdom Viridiplantae; phylum Streptophyta; class Magnoliopsida; order Asparagales; family Iridaceae; genus Iris; species Iris macrosiphon. The sequence continues at coordinate 26,175,600 of JAYESA010000020.1, read as the reverse complement.
ACTAATGCTAAGTGGATACCTTCGCTTTAAGCCAAATATGGTATCACACCACCTACACACCCCTCTTAATACACAAACCCAATACCTTGATTATAAACCAATACCTTGATATTACCTTGGTATCACAAGGTAATCCAATATCTAATATTAAATAACTAACCATACATACCTCACTATATACTAAAATACCTTTATACTCATAACTTATAATAATACTATACCAAACTAACATACTAACATACCCATTTGATATTCACTACCCATATCCTATGATACCTCAACTCTCATTACCTTGGTGTAACTTAAGGTAATCTAGAATTTAATATTAACCAATGCTAATGCTAACTAGCTATATATATATATATATATATATATATATATATATATATATATATATATATATATATATATATATATATATATATATATACTAACTCACTAACAAGATTAACTAATTTAGCTTATCTATAACTTAACCTCTAAGCACTATGCCACAATCTACTGCTGCTTATTACTACTGCTTCTGCTTATTGCTCATGCTACTTATTGTTGTTGTTGCTTACTGCTTCTGATTGCTGTTGTTTCTGCTACTGCTGCAGCTTACTGCTTGCTTCTTCTGCTGCTGCTGCTTCTGCAGCTTCTCACTGCTGCTGCTGCTTCTTGCTTCTGCTTATTGTTTCCCCCTTCTAGCTCACATGCACACATCTATACACACACACTCACTATATATATATATATATATATATATATATATATATATATATATATATATATATATATATACTAACATATAACCACACTAATAATGCACATGAACTCTCCTACTCTCCAATAACCACCAACATACAAATAAAAATAGAACATACATATAACTATAATTATAACTATATATATATATATATATATATATATATATATATATATATATATATCACATAACAGTTATAATTAAAATACTCTAATAGCTATAACTAAGGTAAATTGAATTAAAATGCAAAGTATAAAATACGTGGAGTGCACCACACCCGTATCACACTTAATCTATGATACGCTTGCGATACGGCTCCACCACATCACCAAACGTATTCTGAATGACACGAGCAAGTCTAGAATCATAATTAGAAGTAACACAAAGTGTTAGCTACTCATCTATGTGCTCGTGTCAAAATATGATATGCTTAAACCCCCATGTCGGAAGAAAATCCCCAAATTAACCCGTATCGCCATATTATCGTGATACGACCTATAGGTATCCAATTGTGAATACGACACTAGTCACGCATAACCAAATATATGTTAATTTGGTCTAATTGACCTATTGACAAACACAAGATGTGCCAATCTCAAAAATTTTCTAAAATTGACATAAAATACTATATAACTTTCTCCATATACCTCTTATGAACCTAATTTCACTTCCTATGGGTAGTCATAGTACATGGAAGATTTCCTAATGATTTAATTATAGATTTATATTTAATTAGAGAGAGAAAAAAAATTAATTTTACCTATTGGGAGATTGTTTCTCAATAAAATCTCTAAATTGAGTGTTAAGAGCCTTTAACTTGTAGATCTTTGCTTCCTCCTTATAGATCCTTGCTCCTCCTTGTAGATCCTTGCTTTCTACTTGTTCTAATAGCCTCTAATAATGAGTAAAGAAGGAATTGGAAAGAAATTTGGATAGAAATTGGTGTAGGGATGAAGGAATTTAGAAGAGAAAAATTCTAGATCTAGATTTGGATAAAAAATAAAGAGAGAGTCTCTCTCCAATCCCTATATGGTCGGCCTCTACCCCCTCCTCCAAGCTATTATAAAATGTATATAATACACCTTGGGGCTTATCATGAAGGAATTAATTAAGGAGAGAAGGTTCTAGTCTAATTGGTTTAACTAATTAATTCATCCTCCTAATGAATGGGCTTACTATTGGGCTCAATTCTAACTAGAATTAAATGTTGGTCCATTGATCTAATCTAAACTAGTTAGGTCTACTAACACAAGTCTAAAATAAAATCTAATATCTGATAATAAATAAATAATACAATGAATAAATACTCAATATGTACAATATTTAATTAATTATAAAATGGCCAAAAAATCTTTTCCTAAAAACTGTGGCAGTGACAAGTCTACCCCCCTTAAAATAATTACGTCCTCGAAATTCAAAGATGAAACTACCCCCATAAATTAAAACTAAACAAAATAAGGAAAGAACATACCTCAAGGTACAAACACATATAGGTAACGCTCTCGCATTTCATCATCCCTCTCCCAGGTAGACTCACCCGGAGAGTGATACCTATATGTGACGCATACCAATAGAATGGTTTGGTTCCTTAGCACCTTCTCTCTTCGATCCAGAATCTCAACTGGATGCTCTGGATAGCTAAGAGTAGGACCCACCTCTATCTCCGAGTAATCTAATACGTTATTAGGATCCGCCACGTACCGTCTCAACTGTGACATATGAAATATGTTGTGCACTATCTCTAATGCAGGTGGCAAGTTTAGTCTGTAAGCAATCGTACCAACCCTCTCAAGAATACTGAAAGATCCGATGAATCATGGACTAAGCTTTCCGCCTCCACCAAAATAAATCGTGCCTCGTGTCGGAGAAATCCTTAGAAACACCAAACCACCAACCTCAAACTCCAAAGGTCTTCGGTGGCTATCGGTCCAATGCCGATGTCTGTCCTGCACCACTCGAAGTCTGTCTCTGATCAACTTAACCTTCTTTGTTGTATCCACAACCATCTCTGGCCCTAGCAAAGCTCTTTCTCCAACATCGTCCCATGATAAGAGAGTACGATATCTCCGACCGTACAAAGTCTCAAATGGTGACATCTTTATACTAGCCTAATAGTTGTTGTTGCAAGAAAACTCTACCAAATAGAGATGGACCTCCCAAGATCCCCCAAAACCTAGTACATAGGTGCGCAGCATATACTCGAGAGTCTGAATAGTCCTCTCTGACTGACAATCCATCTGGGGTGATATGCAGTATTGAACTTGAGCTGGGTGTCCAAACTCGCCTGCAAACTCCTCTAAAAATGAGAAGTAAAATGACTATCCCGATCCGAGACTATGCAAAAAGTGGGCTGACTTGGTCAACCTGTCAACGATGACCCAAATTGTGTCTTTTCCTCCTGGAGATCGTGGAAGTCCGAACACAAAATCCATAAAATATGCTCCCACTTCCACTCTGGAATGGGTAACAGCTGAAGTAATCCACCTGGCCTCTACCACTCGGCTTTCACTTGATGGTACACTAAGCATCTGGATAAAAAATATTCTACCTCCCTCTTCATTTCATACCACCACACACTCTCTCGCATATCCCAATACATCTTCTTGGAACCTGGATGCATGGAATACTGAGAGCGATGTCCTTCCTGTAATACTTTCTTATATAGCTCCCTACTAGGCACATATAATCTAGCACCATGCCACAAAGAACCATCATCAGCAATGGTAAAATTATCCTCCAATCCTGCTCTCACCTGAGCCCAGATGCTCCTTAGAGATACATCCTCATACTGGGCTGCCATGATCATGTCCATCAACTCTGAGTGTATCTGCAAACCCCACATCGGCATGGCAAAACCAAGGATTATCACCTCAATACCCAAGCTTTCTAGATCCTCCAACAAATATCGATCATGTGTCAAAAATATAGCTACCGGATACCTGCTCAAGGTATCGGCAACTATATTAGCTTTCCCCAGATGATACTGTAATGATATGTCAAAATCTTTTATCAGTTCCAGCCACTGACGCTACCTCATGTTCAACTCCTTCTGAGTGAAAATATACTTCAAGCTCTTATTGTCTGTGAAGATCTTCACACACACTCCGTATAAATAGTATTTCCACAACTTCAAGTCAAAGATGACTACTGCCAACTCCAAATCGTGGGCAGGATATTTTTTTCTCATGAGGACGTAATTGCCTGGATTCATAGGTAATCACTTTCCCATTCTGCTGAAGAACACAACCCAGACCTTTCTCCGATGCAACACTATAAATAGTAAAACCTCCAGACCCTGATGGCAACATCAAAATAGGAGCATATGTCAACCTCGTCTTCAATTCCTCAAAAGCAACCTGACACTCCTCTGTCCAAACAAACTCTATATCTTTTCTGGTGAGTCTAGTCATCGGCTCGACAATCCTTGAAAAATCTTGCACAAATTTCATGTAGTAGCCTGCTAGGCCCAAGAAACTTCCGATCTCTGCCACTGAACTCGGGGTCTTCCAAGATTTTACTGCTGCGATCTTCTTCGGATCTACTAAAATTCCATCACCAGTCATAACATGTCCTAAGAACTCCGCCTTGTCCAGGAAGAACTCACACTTGGACAGCTTCTCCTTCCTCAGCATATCAAACACAATCCGTAAATGCTCCTCGTGCTCCTCTGGTGTCTTTGAGTATATGAGTATGTCATCGATGAATACCACCACGAACTTGTTAAGTTACTGGTGTAACATCTTGTTCATAAAATTCATAAATACCGTCAGAGAAATAGTTAACCCAAAAGGTATCACCATGAACTCATACTGGCCATACCGAGTCCTAAAAGCAGTCTTTGAAATATTCTCCGGATTCACTTTCACCTGGTGGTAGCCTGATCTTAAGTCTATCTTAAAAATTACCTTGGCGCCACTCAACTGATCGAATATGTCATCAATCTATGGCAACGGATATTTATTCTTAATAGTAAGATTATTCAATGCCTGATAATCGATGCACATGCGCACCGATCCATCCTTCTTCGATGCAAACAATATCGGGACTTCCTACGGTGAAGAACTGGATCTGATAAACCCCTTATCCTATAATTCATCCACTTGTTTCTTCAGCTCGACCAGCTCGCTATTGTTCACTCTATAGACATACTGTGAAATTGGCTCTACACCTGGCACCAAGTCTATAGAGAACTCAATATCTCGATCTGGAAATAATCTTGGCAATTTTTAGGAAACACATCCAAGAACTCGGCTATCAAAGGATGCGACAACTTCTTGTCTTCTACCATAGCTCCATAGATAATACCTTTTCTCTACTCTGCAGCTCCTCTAGCAAACTCAAACTTTGGCTCCCCTGGTAGAGTAAACAAAACTCTACCTTATCTGCAATCTATACTAGCATGGTGCATACTCAACCAATCCATCCCGAGTACAATATCGTAGCTCAGAAATGGCATTACAAGTAGACACGCACTCAGCTCCGGGCTTTCCAGAGTAACTCTTCAATCCTTACAAATATCACTAACCAGGATAATGCCTCCCCCGGTCATGATCTTACAAGTCCTAAGCAAAGGCTCAGCTACCAAATATTGCTTCAGAGCAAAAAAATAGATACAAAACTATAGGAAGCACCACTATCATACAAAGCTAAAGCTGGAATAGAACTAAGAAGAAAAGAACCTGCGATGACATCTCCGGTGGTCTCAGCCTCCTTGACTGTTATAGCGAACGCTCGTCCCTGACGTGCACCTCCCTGATGCTGGTGATGGGCATAATGCTGTTGCTGGGTCGAAAGTGACGGTCCCCTCGGTTGTACTGCAGGTAGCCTCGTTTGTGTCCTAGGAGCTGGAGCTGCTCCCTGAACTGCACGGTGAGGGTTGGAAGGACAATCCCTCAGCAGATGCCTCTCCGCACCATAATACAGACAAACTCCCAACCTCTTCCTGCAAACTTTTCAGATGTGGCCGGGCTTCTTACAGTAGTGAAAAAAAGCTTATTGTGACTGTCTTTGCTGCTGCTAGGGTGCCTGGTGATCCGTGCCCTAGCTGGAGTCTGGTGCTATTGTGGCTGGTAAAAAGTTTTAGACTGGAAATAAGGATGCTTAGCAGTCCCTGCGCTGCTACTAGCCCCTAGAAAAGAATTACGGTCTCTCTTTGGTTTCAAGCCCAACTTCCACTCAACCTTGCGTGCCTCCACAAGTATCTTTGAATACATCTCATAGAAAGACGGAATGAGGATCTTCACTTTCCAGTTCAGGCCCTCACAAAAGCGGATAGCTCAAACTCTAGCTTCCTCACCAAATACTCCATAAATTGGCTCAGCCTACCAAACTCGGCGGCGTACTCCTCCATGGACATGCTCCCCTGAGTAAGGCCCTCAAACTACCTCCCTAAGTCCAATTTGTCCGCCCTAGCAAAGAACTTCATCTTGAAGAGGTCCTTCAATATCTCCTAAGATTGCCTTGCATCAGTAAAAAGTGGCTCATTCCTAAATCAAGTGCGGGCGATGTTGAACAACTGAAGTCCTACTGCCTCAACCTTCAGATCCTTGGCAAGACGGGACAACCTCATGAGACGCTCAATATCCTCGAGCCAGTCATCAGCATAGACGATGCCCTCGATCCCCTTGAAGACCCGAGGTTCTAGCTTCTTGAAGTCTAGGATATTATTCGGCCGAAGCTGGACAACCTGCGGAGCAACCTGTTGCTGGACTGGAGCTCCTCTCTCTACTACAGCAAGGAAAAGTTGATAAGCACTCTTAATACCCTACCATAACACGTCAGTCTGCCTCTAGTGAGCCTCTGACTAGGCCATCTGAGCCTCCAATATCTCACGAAACAGTGCGAACACCTGAGTCACATCTGTCGGCACGAAAGGTGGAGGTGGAAGTCCCTCAGACACAGCCGTAATAGTCCTCTGAGCTGTAGGTGGAATCTCAAACGTAGCTGATATGCCAATCCCCAGAGAAGTGACTAGTGCATGCCCTTGGGAAGTCGCAAATCTTTCAAAAAATGCTCCCCTCTACTGTGATCGAGTCTTAGGAAGCATCCTGAGGCAAAGCGAAAGAAAAGAATCAATATGACACATGATATAATACATTCAAAGAAGGACAATTAAAGATCAAATATCAATATCAAGGAAGAATAGTTGCAATGAACAATAGAGTTTTTCCTATATGTGATTGAGTATTCTCAACCTATAGCCTATATTCTATATCATGAAACAGGCTCGTAATAGTACTCAAATCAGAGCACCACTACTAATCGCACTAATTGTGACCTCGAAGACCTGCATGGGCCATTACTAAAAATATGTCACGACCCACATCCGGTGTAGGGACGCGAGTAGTAAACAACTCCCAGCCTACACCCCAGCATCAACGTAGAACGTTGTTCGGATAAACTATCTATCTAGCAATCAAGATATAATAATGCCACCAATGAAATATGAATACTCAATCATAGATCTATAAGATGGAACAATCGCACGAATATGATATAAAGAACAAAAGAGTCAAATACAACTCACAATACCAAATGATATCCAATGAGTCATATAAAAGAATACTAATAATAAAATACTGGAGACAAATTCAGTATAAATAAACTATCAACTGAGCTATAAGTCCTGGGTCATCTGTCTCAATCGGGATGAGACCCTTTTGTGCCAAAGTCTCTGGCTCTAAGCCAACTATGTCCTGAGTCCCATAGTGAGTGGGATACCACTCCTCAGTGTTATCTGAAAAAAATATTCAGTCAGGAAAGAAGAAAAGTACATCTCTAACAGCAGTTACAATAAATGATATAAACTATGTAATAGTCAATAGAGCGAATATACAAGATGCAATATACAGGTACAAAAGATATACAATAAAGGGAATACTGGAAATAAATACAAGAATGAGCATCAAAGGAGTGATCAAGAAATACTACTAAGTGAGTGAGTACCAGCTTTAATATGTGATCGGCTTGGGAACTTGCACAAAGATTATGGCCTGGTTAATTATACGTGCGGTATATGATTAACATTATTCAAGAAATAAGACATGCACAAGGAGGGTATGATCACATATCTATACTAAATTCTTTACGCTCCCGACTGGTATAGTGGATCCAACCATGGTACGTTATGGTACAGGATTTACTGGGTAGGTAGCTAGTCTCCCAAAGAATCAATATCTATAAATGTACAAGAAGAACAAGGAACAAGGCTTGTACAAGGTACACCATAAATACCAAGGAATAATATCTCATGATGAGATCCGGATATACCAATTCGTGTAATCATCGTGTCAAGAAATCAAGGATATATATACTAAATACAAGAGACATAGAGGATATCATAAATAAAAAACTATCAGAGAATGTACTTGCATAAAATTTGATGAACAGTATCAAAGATGTCCGATACGGTGCCTCGGAGACCTAAACATGCAATATTATATCAATACAAGATTTTGGAATAAAATTAAGTTAAACTAGTCAAATTCTAGGTCATAACACAATTTTTCAATCAAACGGTCAAACTAGGTCAATTTTAGGCCAAACTAGTCAAACAAGGTCAAACTAGCTATTTCTAGGTTGTATAAGTCCATCTCTAAGATATTGGGTCCATACACTATATAACTAGGCTATACTAGCTATGTCTAGGATACCAACACAATACCGTATCATAAGATACGTAAATTATTAGATATAAAAATACAATAATATATATACAAGATAAAAAAAAATTATAATTCTAGCTAACTATGTAAACCCCCTCACCCAAAATAGATATTTTGTGTGTATTTTATATTATTATATTTATTATAGATTATATGAAATATTGAATTACTTTAGAATATTCTAGTAGTTAATTAGAAAATAAATTTCTTAGTATATTTACTTATGTAAATATTTATTTAGAATCATTTTTAGGCTATTTTATATTTTTGGAGATTTTCTAGAATATTTAGGTAATTAAAACATAGAGAACGTAAATTTCTAGGACTTCCATGATTTACTATGAGACCATACTTGCATATTGTTCCTACCAAATATTTATTTTAGGTTAAAGTATTTAATTATAATTTTTTGTAATTTATTTACAATTTTAAGAAATTTATTTAGATTTTTGAAATTATTTAGGATTTATTTGGATATATATAGTCTTAATATTAGATAGATGCTAATTTAGTGTTAATAGATATTAATAAGATTATATATAAATTATTTGTATTATCTTTAATTCTATTTAAGATTATAAATTATTGAGATAAATTCAAACTCTATTTTAAATTAATTCAAATTCTGAGCCTAGTAGGAAAGCAACTTCATGCGTATCCTATCCTTATTTAAACTCATCCTAATACTATCCAAATTAGTCAATCCTAGTCGTATTCAATTAAGTAGTGTCCAACATTATAAATAACTCATCCTTCATATTTTTTTCTCCAAATTTCTCTCATTTTCGTCCAAAACAGTCAAAATTCGTCATAAATTCAGGCTCATTTTCTAGTAGTTATGACGACTTAAATAGATGATATCTCCTAGCTCCGGACTCCAAACGTGCTCCAGTTTTTTTGTTAGAACCACATCAAGCTTAGTTTTCTGAATATATAAATAATTTTAATAATTTTAGAACCTATTTATTTGAGAAAATTCTAAAAGTGTCAGCTGTCCAAAATTAGACGCATTTTCGTATTTTTGAGATACCTAGAGATTCTGAATTCGGAATTATGAACCGTTTAAAGTTTCGAAAAGTTGACATGATGATTTTACAGAAAATCATATTTCTAGAATTTAACATATAAGTTTAATCTACTGTAAAATTTATGCAACATAGACGTAAATAGAAAATCACCGAAAATTGTCATATATTCGCCCTTGTGGCCATAACTCTTTACCGACTTGTGATTTTATAAAACCGTTAATTCCAACATTCGTGTAGCTCTAAAATCTATAGATTTTTATACACAAATCCAGGATTTAAGTTGGTTGACTTTTTGGTCAACGGATTGCCTCGATTTGCGTGTCACGTATCACAAATCCGTAAAGTTAACTTTCTTTGGGACAAAATTAGGGTTTAACAATAAAATTAGATTATAATAAGATTAAAATGCTATTTAAGTTTATTTTATTCAGAATTAAAATGGAGGAACCTATTCACCCACTTTTGTAACCTAACTTGTTTAATTTATGTGACGGGTAGATCGGACGACGCCTTGAGTTGGGACTTCATTATTTTTCAGACCAGGCAAGATACCTTGCCAAATTGCTTACAGTATTTTGCATGCTTATTATATTTTTATATATTCATTTTATTTCTGTATATTCATTGCATGTGTAGTTTCTTTCAGTCACTACTATATATTAGATATATTGACACACACATGACACTTAGTATCATGAGAGGACAATCAGTAGGCGTATGGGCTTTAACCACTCTGGTAAACTGTAGTCTCTAGCTCGCACTACGGGAGTTTGTCGCGCTGGTCGCTACCCCCGAGGTATATCGATTTCTGTAGAGTCGCGCTAGTTGCTACCCCCGAGGTATATCGATTTCTGATGTTCTAGACGGGTGTGTGAGTTATGAAGCTTAGATCGAGTAGCCTACCCTTACCCATACATCGAAAAGTTGTCCTTATTTGCATTCATATAGATTGTCTTGTATAGCATACTTATATATTTTTAAATATTATGAATGTTTACTGTATTCAAATTGGCTTGCTTCTATGTATCTTGTTACATCCCTCTGAGGACTTGTTCTCTTTCTAGGTGTAGATGTTCATGGATATTCGCAGGAGATGGATCAGGACTTACTACTTATCTCTTCCGAGGAGGTCTTACCTTCGGAGCATCTTTGATTATCTCTAGCGATGGATCACTTTGCTGATACACTTTTGTCATCACCTTATTTTATATTGGAGATTATCCTCCTCTCTCATTCTAGTTTTGATATAGTCATTGGTAGTGGATTTGTCTCCACCCGACTATTAGTTTTGGATTATTCAGACTCATTATTCTAGTTTAGTTATTTCATTTTGTGACTTGTTGTATGGATGAGAGTTAGTATATCGGTAACTTGTGACAATATGTATACCACATGTGAGTTTATATTCATACTAAAGCGTACGTGTGTATTATGGTATCCATATATTGGAGTTGTCATATACATACGGCTGGCATGCTTATGTGTTCCTAGTTTTATGTATTTTGGGACTGGGTGTGACATATTTTTGTGGTAACCCATGCAGGTCGAGAGCATATTATCTTGGTTACGTCACTGTACCGAGCAAGCCTGCCCATATGATTAGAATATAGGATCTCATCTGCTTATTTATCACCTTCCTTGATTTTATTTCGCATTCTCATTTGATTGCTTGTATTGCATCTTGCTTGATCCCTTCTCAACGTCAATCTTCTCTCTTGCTTGATAGGGGTTAGGAAGGTGCCTTGTACCAGGTATATACACTCTAGTATTCAATAACACTATCAGTTAGATCTTTGTAATTTGGTAGTATGCCTCATAACCTAGTAACACATATCCTTTTAACTCATTAATGAAGTATAAATGAATGACACCAACTATAGGCTTGCATAAGAAGATAGTGTTTATCTAGACTATAGAACTTTAGTGTTTATCTAAACTGTAGAACTTCAAGGCCCATACACCCTTTTGGTTGACTTTAGACTTAGACAAGAAATTAGTATGGCAACTATAGAGGCACAACACCGATCTTCTTGGTGAACTTAAATTATTTTGTACCTTCCTCCATCATAATCAAGCGTACTCATATTTTCTACTACCTCGAATTATGCTGCTATTATAGCCTAGTTTTGCAAGCTTATTCTTGTATTGATTTTGTTCATGATATATGTATTATTGGGGGCCCACACTAATACATTGTCTAAATCAGAATTGGTGTATTATGGTCTGATCAACCGTAGTGTGCTTGGTTCACTTTTTATATCACTACTTTATGTGGATTGAGATATAGTTGACTCAACTTGTTAGACGAATATACTTGCCCTCTAGACTGGTCAGAGCATATCATGTCGGGTATATAACTGTTCTGATGTGAACATGCGAATAGGAATGTACCAAAATAAGATTTCAATCCACAACTGCCTTGGCAACTCCCTCTCGAATTCTCTAATCTCTTTTGATTTCGTACTTGTATCCTATCACCTCCTCCTTGAACTCTTTATTATTGTTTTCTGTCTGCCCCTATTTCGGAAAGATGAACGTTTGTGCTTAGTATAAGTTGATACACGGATAGTACCAGATATACCCTATAGGCCAATCACCCATGATGACAAATAATGAGTGCGGGGACAGGAAGTCGTAGATACAGGTACGACCTTAGTTATATGTGTCATTTTATACTCATGACCCCCTCTATGACACAAGATCTTAGGTGCATAGTAGCCGTAGAATTATATATATGGTGATTTAGCAGTTATGAGATATATTGATATTTTACCCAGATGGTATGCACGCAATTACTCTAAATGATGCGAGTAGCAGTAGTAGTATTCTCCTCCTATCACCATCTCGCCCCCTTGGGTGGCTCATCTTCTCTTCTATATCTATTTTTTATCTCGTGCTTAACCCTTCCTGTCATAGTCGTATCCTTTCGTGCCATTATGAATTGTTTGAATTACTTTAACCTCACCCTTATTTTGTTAGTTAAAACATAAATGGTTTAGTTAATGATTAATAACTAAAAGATGAGTACTTAATGATAACCCTAATGTATATGCACTATAGCAATATCTGTATCCTCTTATTATTTTAAACCACGAATAGCATCCCTTAGTCTAAACGTTAATTAGTTGGATTGTTGAATTAGTACTTACTTCTGATAGTTCTATAAGATAGTCAAGACCTTAACTGTTGCCCTAATAACTTAGACTATGCTTAGGAAAGAATTGAAGGCACTTGTTACGAACTGACAACTATGACAATTCGCTAGCAAAGTAGCGACAATTGCAGCTAGACCGTTATAGTAGAGTAGTCAAAGTATTACAGACATACTGGTCAGGTGGTATGGCAGTATTAGACTACGATACTTGATGGTTGCAAAGAAAAATCATGGTTGTGAGATTCCAGACAGGTATCCCAAGATACCCGATAAATAAATTCGTCCTACAACCTAGACAATAGCCTCAAGAGACTTTGACTACTAGTGGAATTCTTGTAAGTTAGGTAGTGTAGATGAGTTAGAAATAGAATAGTGTATGGACAATAAATAAGGAAGTGTTAGAATGACAGACCATGACTTTTAGGAAGCACTACTAGATAGCAATGAAGTGTAATAGCTATAGTGATTATTATGAATATGGGTTAGTTTCAATTTCGAGGACAAAATTTTTGTAAGTTGGGTAGATTGTAAACCCCCCACCCAAAATAGGTATTTTGTGTATATTTTATATTATTATATTTATTATAGATTATTTTGAATATTGAATTACTTTAGAATATTCTAGTAGTTAATTAGAAAATAAATTTCTTAGTTTATTTACTTATGTAAATATTTATTTAGAATTATTTTTAGGCTATTTTAGATTTTTGGAGATTTTTCTAGAATTTTTAGGTAATTAAAACATAGGGAACGTAAATTTTTAGAACTTCAATGATTTACAATGAGACCATGCTTGCATATTGTTTCTACCAAATATTTATTTTAGGTTAAAATATTTAATTATATTTTTCTGTAATTTATTTAGAATTTTAAGAAATTTATTTAGATTTTTTGAAATTATTTTGGATTTATTTGGATATATATAGTCTTAATATTATATAGATGCTAATTTAGTGTTAATAGATATTAATAAGATTATATATAAATTATTTGTATTATCTTTAATTCTATTTAAGATTATAAATTATTGAGATAAATTCAAACTCTATTTTAAATTAATTCAAATCCTGAGCCTAGTAGGAAAGCAACTTCATACATATCCTATCCTTATTTAAACTCGTCATAATACTATCCAAATTAGCCAATCCTAGTCGTATTCAATTAAGTAGTGTCCACCATTATAAATATCTGATCCTTCATATTTTTCTTCTTCAAATTTACTCATTTTCGTCCAAAACAGTTAAAATTCGTCATAAATTCAGGTTCATTTTCTAGTAGTTATGACGACTTAAATAGACGATATCTTATAGCTCCGGACTCCAAACGCGCTCCAGTTTTTTTTGTTAGAACCATATCAAGGTTAGTTTTCTGAATATATAAATTATTTTAATAATTTTAGAACCTATTTTTTCAAAAAATTCTAAAAGTGCTAGTTGTCCGAAATTAGACGCGTTTTTGTATTTTTGAGATTTCGGGAGATTCCAAATTCGGAATTATGAACCGTTTAAAGTTTTAGAAAGTTGACATGATAAACTTACATAAAATCATATTTCCAGAATTTAATATATAATTTTAATCTACTGTAAAATTTGTGCAATGTAGACGTAAATAAAAAAATACCGAAAACTATCATATATTCGTCCTTGTGGCCATAACTCTTTACCGACTTGTGATTTTATAAAACCATCAATTCCGATGTTTATGTAGCGCTAAAATCTATAAAAATTTACACACAAATCCAGGATTTGATTTGGTTGACTTTTTGGTCAACGGATTGCCTCGATTTGCGTGCCACGGATCACAAATCAGTAAAGTTAACTTTCTTTGAACCAAAATTAGGGTTTAACAATAAAATTAGATTATAATAAGAATAAAATACTATTTTATTTTATTTTATTTAGAATTAAAATAGATTAAAATGGAGGAACCTATTCACCCACTTTTGTAACCTAACTTGTTTAATTTATGTGACGGATAGATCGGACGATGCCTTGAGTTGGAACTTCATTCTTTTTCATACCAGGAAAGATACCTTGTCAAATTGCTTACAGTATTTTGTATGCTTATTATATTTCTGTATATTCATTGCATGTGTAGTTTCTTTCAGTCATTACTATATATTAGATATATTAACACACACATGACACTTAGTATCATGAGAGGACAATCAGTAGGCGTATGGGCTTTAACCACTCTGGTAAACCGTAATATCTAGCTCGCACTAGGGGAGTATGTCGCGCTGGTCGCTACCCCCGAGGTATGTCGATTTCTGATGTTCTAGACGGGTGTGTGAGTTATGAGGCTTAGATCTAGTAGCCTACCCTTGCCTATACATCGAAAAGTTGTCTTTATTTGTATTCATATAGATTGTCTCGTACAGCGTACTTATATATTTTCAAATATTATGCATGTTTACTATATTTAAATTGGCTTGCTTCTATGTATCTTGTTACGTCCCTCTGAGGACCTGGTCCCTTTCCAGGTGTAGATGTTTATGGATATTCGTAGGAGATGGATCAGGACTTACTACAAATCTCTTTCGAGGAGGTCTTACCTTCGGAACATCTTTGATTATCTCTAGCGATGGATTACTTCGCTGATACACTTTTGTCATCACCTTATTTTATATTGGAGATTACCCTCCTCTCTCATTCTAGTTTTGATATAGTCATTGGTAGTGGATTTGTCTCCACCCGACTATTAGTTTTGGATTATTCAGACTCATTATTCTAGTTTACTTATTTCCTTTTGTGACTTGTTGTATGGATGAGATTTAGTATATCGGTGACTTGTGACAATATGTATACCACATGTGAGTTTATATTCATAATACAACATACGTGTGTATTATGGTATCTATATATTGGAGTTGTCATATACATACGGCTGGCATGCTTATGTGTTCCTGGTCCTACATATTTTAGGATTGGAATATGACAAACTAATGCTAAGTGGATACCTTGCTTTGAGCCAAATACTGTATCACACCACCTACACACCCCTCTTGATAAACAAACCCAATACCTTGAGTATAAACCAATACCTTGATATTACCTTGGTATCACAAGGTAATTCAATATCTGATATTAACTAACTAACCATACATACCTCACTATACACTAACATGCATTTATACTCATAACATATAACAATACTATACTAAACTAACATACCCATTTGATATTCACTATCCATATCCTATGATACCGCAACTCTCATTACCTTGGTGTAACTCAAGGTAATCTAGAATTTAATATTAACCAATGTTAATGCTAACTAGTGCTTATATATATATACTAACTCACTAACAATATTAACTAACTTAGCTTATATACAACTTAACCTCTAAGTACTATGCCATAATTTACTGCTGCTTATTACTGTGGCTTATGCTTATCGCTGCTGCTGCTTATCGTTACTGATGTTGCTGCTTACTTCTTCTACTTGCTACTGTTGTATCTTACTGCTTCTACTTGTTGCTGCTGTTGCTGCTTACTGCTTCTCGCTGCTGCTGCTGCTTCTGCAATTTCTCACTACTGCTCCTGCTTCTTGCTTCTACTTATCCGGCTGCTGCTGCTGCTTATGCTCATTGTTTCCCCCCTCTAGCTTATATGCAAACATATATACATACACACTCACTATATATACATATATATATCCCTTTATATATATACTAATACATAACCATACTAATGATGCACATGAACTCTCCTACTCTCCAACGACCTGTCACTACCACTTTTCCATATAAGGGCATTTGTGTAATTTAACTATTTTAAAATAATTATGTATTAAATTATTTGCTGAGTTTTATAACTATTATATATTGTTAATAATATTTAGTTTTAGGTCTAACCCTAGAAATCCATTAGGACAACCCTAATGAGTAAACCCTAGTTAGAAAACCCTATTCTAGCAAAACCCTAGAATTTAAAATTAGGGTGAACCCTCAAAACCCTAGACTGACTTAACCTGAGTCTATTAGGTTCTACATGAGAGGGCCAGGGGGTTTAACCTAAAAACTATGCTTGGAAACCCTAAAACTAGGTTATTATAAAAAGGAAGCCTCTTTCTAGGCTATTCTTCACGTAGAGAGAAAGGAAACCCTAGCCTCCACAAGAGAAACCAATTCCCCACCCCATTTTCGAAATTTAACCTAGGGCTTCCGTTTTCTCCTCCTCCAAAGCAAGGAAAGCAAGGAACGTGGGTCAGAAATCCTTGGAGAAGTAGAACCTCGTTGAAGAAACCATCTCTGCAGGTGAAAACCCTAATTCTCTTCATTTAATTCCTGTTTTCAGATGTTAATGGTTATTAGGAACCCACCCCTATACTGTGTAATTCGAATTTAGGGTTTTGGATTAGGTTTGGTGACCCGCATGGGGTTTTCCCCAATTTTTCAGGAACCCTAACCCTAGGATTTGTAGGGAGACTGATTTCACCCTCCTACGTATAGGTTAGATATTGATTTAGGGTTTTGGTTGGGTTTTTCATGTGTTCTTATGTAGATTCATCTTTCTGCACTCTTTGTGCTTGATGATATGTTTAGTAGGGTGTTTAGCTTTTAGATCTATTCGAATCTTGCTATGTTGATATAAGATATATGCATATGAGTAGATGTGCTGTTGTTTGATTCACTGTACTGTGTGTGGTCGGGTATTGGGGTGAGTTAGAGGAGGTAGAACCTGTGTGTTTCGATATTTATTTCTATGTATCTACCAATTTTAGTGTTAGATATATATCTGTATGGTTGTGGGTGTGCTGTGCCCTGTCCACAAGTGCATTTGTGTGCACATAAAGGATGGGGGAAAACAGGTTTTAGTTGGTTTGATTGTAGGAACCTATGTAAACTGTGAATGTTGTGTCTGTGTCCTTGTGTATCATGTGTCAGTCGGGTGTGAATTGGGGGAAGTTTCTGAGCTGTGAGTATATGTGGGTGTGTATTTGGGGTTATGAAATTGTCTAAGTGTGTGAGGGAGGTGCAGATTGGTTACAGTATGTGAATTCTGTGTATGTGTCAGGGAGTGCCTCCATGTAGCAGAATCCAATTCAGTGTATGTATGTAACTCTGAGAGAGAGAAGTGTTACCTGTGTACACTGTGCAGATTTGGATTGGGTAAATGGGTTGTGTGCAAATTCTGTGCACAGTGGGGTTGATGTGTGTGTGTCCAGACTAACTTGTGTCTGTGTGCACATGTGTGTGCGTGAATGTGAAGTTCAGTGTCTAAGTACAGTAGAGTGTGTGTCTGAGTGTGTTGATGTTGTGTGTGTGTTTACCTGAGTGATTAGCCTTCCCTATTCACTGTGAGGCATCAGCTGTAAGGAGGGGGACACTAGTATCAGTGAATTATCGTATATAGCAGTGTGGAGTTGTGGTGTATCAGTTCTCATTAACTGGTACTGTGAAGCAGTATCTGTGAGCTAGAGTATGTTTTAGAGTATCAGTATAGTGAGGTATTAAATTTCTGTGTCAGTATGTGTTCAGTAAGACTGTGTTTTTCCTGTGTGTGTGTATTGTGTTAGGAAATTTCTGTATTGTGTGTGTATGTGGCTGTGCATATAGTGTGTGAGGTATTTTCAGAAACTGTGCACAGTTGGGCAGAGTGTGGCTGGGTACTCTGTGCATAAAGGTTAATTGTCTGTGTGAGACTATAAAGCACTTTAACAATCACTATTTTGATGGCAAATGCTATATATATATTTCTTCATATCTAACTTGAACCAATTGCTTTACTTTTATGATTTTAGGAGCAAGAGTTGTCATGTCTTTCCTTATTATCTTAATTGTATCTGGGCACAATGAGGAAGTAATTTATTACTTTCTAGAGCAAGGTCAATGGATCTATGTACAACATTACTAGTCCTTTCATTGTGAGTGCCCACTGATTTGTCTTTGACTTGTCTGTGTGAACCTAGCTAATTCTGTGTGTAACAGTAGGTGTGAAGGAGAGATAATTCCCAGGTTTTTATGAGAATTCTGATATGTGTGTGTGTGGATCTGTGTGAGTAGCCAGTGTGTAGAGGTTCAGTGAGATACATGTGTCTATGTGTGTCAGTTTATGAGGTGTACAGGTGTGTGTGTGTATTAATTCTGTAGGTGAGAGTGTTTTACCTAGGAATGTATGTGTGCAGGGTGACTTGAGAGTCTGTGTTCCCAGTTTTACCCGTGTGTGTAGAGTGTCCCAGGTTCAATAGAGGGTTCTATGTGTTTATGTACCAGTGTATTTGAATTGGGGGTTAATTCATGAGAACCAGTGTGTAGGTGTAAGGATGTGACTGTATGTGTATAGGTAATGTGATACTAGTAGTTAAGTTATTGATTATATGTATACCTAACTATATATATTGTGTGATACTTAGTATCCTTAATATTTAAGGAGATCTAATCTAGGTATTGACCAATACTAAGATATTGTGGTTCAGGGTGAGATATTCACTATAGGTCAAGATATTTTAGGTAATAGGTTATATATGGGTGAGATAAGCTTGAACTTGCTAGTATGGACTTAGAAACCTAGGTACAACCTAGCTTTGTCTAGTATTGACTAGTTTGACCACAAAAGCCAACTTTAATGGTAATATGGACCTTGTTTGACCTAGAATAATTTAGAGACCTAGTATCAGCTAGTGTATCATATTTATAATTGCAAAACACAATTTTGACTTTTAATTCATATATAGGTCTTCGAGATATCATTCCAGACATTGTTGACTTTCAGCACCGGATTACAGGCGAGTACATTCTCTGACAGTTTTCATGGTTGATTACTTCTATAAATTGTAGTGTATTACATACTTGATTCCGACACTATGGATACACGGGTTAGCACCCTAGATCCCCATCACGAGGAGTCGTGGTTGGAATCCATCGTGCTAGCTGGGGGATGGGGAACTATTAGTAGATTATGTGATCATATCCAAACATTTATATGCACCATAGCTCACCCCACTTCTCACGTCGGGTGCAGCCTGACCACTTATATGCTCCATAGCTGTTATATATGATTAGCCTGACCACTATATGCACCATAGCTAACCATGCGGTTAGCCTGACCTAAAAGAATCATAGCTAATCATATATAATCAGCCTGATCCAGTCCCAAGCCGATCACATAATAAACTAATATTTCAAACACTTAGTTAGATGTTTTATCTTATTCAGATTACTTGTTCTAGCAGTCACTATTTATTGCTCATTGCTAGATGCTTTATTGTCTATTTCATTTCTCCAGTACTTCACATGTTCAGCTTTTATTTCCATCTTGTATCTCTTACACTGTTTATAGATTTTGTCAATTTAAATGAAACTGCTGTTAGTGTTTGTGCTTCGCTCAAATCCTGACTGGATAACAACATTTTCAGAGGACCTGGAGGACTTTTGCCCTACTTATTACGGCCCAGGAATAGAGGGAGATTTCACTCCAGAAATCTCAGAGGAGGTGCCTATCCTAGAGGAGAACTTGCCTGCCCATGCTTAGATTATTTTCTGCATTTATTATTTTAGACTGAGACTGAGACTGAGATGTATTTATTTTATTTGTGACTTTGTGAGGTCATTTAGACCCAGGATTTGAGTTGAACTTCTTGTGGTTGGTTTAAATAGAACTCTTTTCAATTCTCATCGTGCCATTATGTTTATAGTTGTGATTGAGTATATTATAGAATTGTGTTTATTTATCATTGTCCTCCGTACGGAGTTGAGACTATTGACAGGATATACTATGTTTGTGACCTAGACAGCGTTCTACCGCCGATGCTGCGGCGTAGGCTGGACGTACCCACGACTCATGCCCAATTTCCGGGTGCGGGTCGTGACACGTTTTTAGTGGTGGCCCATGCAGGTCTAGTCTGTAGTCAGTAGTCTTAGATTCACATTATAGCGATATTGTAGTAATAGGAATTAGGCCAAGGATATGCTCAATCACAATTAGGAAATTCTGATTCTTATGATACTACTCTTAATGATTTCCTTTAGAAGTTTACTGTCCTTCCTTGATGATATCGTATTTATTGCCTTAATTGAATCTTTCGATCTGTCTTCAGGATGCCGCCAAGAAGGTCCCAGAGACTCGGAGCAGCAGATTCAGAGAGGTCTGCCACCTCTCGCGCTGCTTGACAGACATCAGCAGCACCTCCTACATCTCCAGTACATGTGGGAGTGTCTGCAGCATTCGGGGGTCCTCCACCACCAGTTCAGAGGGTCCCCACAGCTACGACGGCACCACCACCACCAGCTCAGCATCCAGGAGGTGTGCCCGTCGATGGGGCACAGATGTTCGCCTTGATTCAGGGCATGGTCGATGCCCAGAGGACGTCGGCAGAGGCCCAGAGAGTGCAGGCTGAGGCACATCAGGCCCAGACAGAGATGATGAGGGTGAACATGGAGAATGCCCACCAAGTGGCTCTCCAGGCTGTGGAGAGAGTCACTCAGCAGCAGCAACAACCTGGTCAGCAACAATAGAGGCCGGGCACCATAGTGGACTTCAAGAGGATGATGCCTCGGGAGTTCAAGGGGACAGAAGGGATACTTTACGCCGATGATTGGCTAGAGGACATCGAGAGGAACTTGCGTTTGGCGCAGCTTCCAGAGGCGCTCAAGATCGAGGCAGCTGGCAGTCAGATGTTCGATATTGCCTTGACATGGTTTCGCACGGAGCCGAGACTCTTGCGCAGAGGACTCACTTGGGAGGATTTCAGGGAGCTCTTCAAGGAGAAATTCTTTCCTGACGTTGCCCTTGGAGCCTTGGAGAGTCAGTTCCATGACTTAGTCCAGGGGAGCTCGTCCGTCGATGAGTATGCCGCGGAGTTTAGCCGTCTGAGCCGCTTCGCGCCGTCGATGATTAGAGATCCGGGGGACAGGGCCCGGAAGTTCAGGAAGGGGCTGACAAGGGAGATCAAGTCTCGCACGTCGGGACGTCGTACTGCTACTTTCGAGAACATATTGATGGATGCCCAAGTGGCCGAGGATGACTTGGACCTCAGGCCCAAGAGGGGACGCGATGTTACCGGAGGAGCAAACAGTAGTGCGGGACCAGGCAAGCGTCCACACTTTCAGCAGCAGCAGAGGCCCTTCCAGCAGCAGCACCAGGCACCAGCCCGAGGGCAGGTTCAGCAACAACAGCAGAGGCAGACTCAACCCGCCATCCAGTGTGCGTACTGCGGGAAGATGGGACATACTAGAGATATCTGCAGGCATAGATTGGGCTCATGTTTGTCCTGCGGATCGACGACACATCAGCTGAGGGATTGCCCTACCATTCGGCCTCGTCCAGGCCAGGGTGGAGCAGCCGCCCAGAGAGGACCAGGCAGGGTACCAGCAGCACCAGGAGGCCAACAGCAGAGGGGACCACTTCCACCGCAAAATCAGAGGTTTGCCCAGCATCAGCAGCAGAGAGGTGCACCCCAGGGGCGAGCGTACGCCATGGCAGTCGAGGAGATCGAGCCGGCAGGAGACTTGATCACAGGTTCGGTTCTTCTCGATTGTATTCCCGCATTTACCTTATTCGATTCTGGCGCTTCCCATAGTTTTGTGTCTGTATCATATGCACTTCGACATCATTTAGACACAGAACCATTAGCTAGGACTTGCAAGATCATGACTGGTGGAGGTATCATCTTAGTCCGTGATCACTGCAAGGACCGGAGAGTGTCAGTAGGAGGCCGAGAGTTGAGCGTGAGCTTACTTGTCATGCCACTTCCGGGGTACGATATTGTACTCGGAATGGACTGGTTGAGTAGGCATCATGCTACTATAGATTGTTATAGAGGCAGAGTATTATTTAGACCACCAGGAGAGCCGGAGTTCGAGGTCATCAGAGGAACAGCGGAACAGAGAGGGAGCACATTTTGCGGAGCCAGGACGGAAGAAGAGGAGTTGCCACATCCTCTGATAGCGGAGTTCCTGGATGTATTTCCAGAAGAGTTGCCAGGCTTGCCGCCAGACAGAGATGTTGAATTCTCTATAGACTTGGTTCCAGGAGCGGAGCCCATTTCACAACATGTCTATAGAGTCAACAACAGCGAGCTGGCAGAACTGAAGAAGCAAGTCGAGGAGCTGCAGGACAAAGGTTTCATCAAATCCAGTTCATCACCATGGGGAGCTCCGGTATTGTTCGTACCGAAGAAGGACGGCACGGTGCGCATGTGCATTGATTATAGAGCTTTGAACAATATCACTATCAAGAACAAGTACCCGCTGCCGAGGATAGATGATCTTTTCGATCAGTTGAGCGGGGCGAGGGTGTTTTCGAAGATTGATTTGAGGTCAGGCTATCACCAGGTGAAGGTGAAGAAGGAAGACACGCCAAAGACAGCTTTTCGGACCAGATACGGCCAGTTTGAGTTCATGGTGATGCCATTTGGTTTAACCAATGCACCGGCAGTATTCATGAACTTGATGAACAAGGTGTTCCACCAGTACCTTGACAAGTTCGTGGTGGTGTTCATCGATGATATTCTTGTGTATTCCAAGACACCGGAAGAGCACGAAGAGCACCTGAGATTGGTCTTAGAGACTCTCAGGAGGGAGAAGCTGTACGGGAAACTCTCTAAGTGTGAATTCTTCCTTGACAAGGTTGAATTTCTTGGGCATGTGGTATCGGGTGACGGAATCTCGGTTAACCCACAGAAGATCGAGGCCGTAGAGTCGTGGGCTACCCCCAGTTCGGTAGCTGAGATCAGGAGTTTCCTCGGGCTTGCAGGATACTACAGGAGGTTTGTACAAGACTTCTCCAAGATTGCAGCGCCGATGACCAGACTGACTAGGAAGGACGTGGATTTTGTGTGGACAGAGGAGTGCCAGGCTGCATTTGATGAGCTGAAGAAGAGGTTGACGACAGCTCCAATTTTGACATTGCCATCAGGGACAGGTGGTTTCACCATCTACAGTGATGCTTCAGGGAAGGGTCTGGGATGTGTTCTTCAACAGCACGGGAAGGTAATTGCCTATGCTTCCAGGCAGTTACGCCCTCATGAAAAGAATTATCCCACCCACGATTTAGAGTTGGCAGCAGTTATCTTCGCTCTAAAGCTGTGGAAACATTACCTGTACGGAGAGCGTGTGGAAATCTTCACAGACCACAAGAGCTTGAAGTACGTATTCACACAGAAGGAGCTGAACATGAGGCAAAGGAGGTGGTTAGAGTTAATGAAGGACTTTGACATCTCATTGCAGTACCATCCAGGGAAGGCTAACGTAGTCGCCGATGCCTTGAGCAGGTATCCGATGGCTATGTACTTGACAACAGATAGGCATTTGTTGGCTGATTTAGAGAGCTTGGAGATTGAGGTGTTAGTTCCCGGTACCGAGATTCAGATATGGGGATTACAGATACAGTCCGAACTGATGGCCAGGATCAGAGTTGCGCAGTACGATGATGAGACTCTGAGGAGCATCAGAGCCCAAGTTCAGATGGGTTTGTCAGACGACTTCACTATCGCAGATGACGGTTCTCTACGGCACAGCACGAGGATATGTGTGCCTAGCGGGGAGCTACGCGAGGAGGTTTTGCAGGAGGCACACCGCTCTCAGTACTCGATGCATCCCGGTGCCAACAAGATGTATCGAGACTTGAGGGAGCACGTATGGTGGTATGGAATGAAGCGCGAGGTAGCACGCTTCGTATCCCGGTGTCTAGTGTGCCAGCAGGTAAAGGCAGACCGGCAGAGGCCAGGAGGTTTGCTTCAACCTTTACCGATTCCAGAATGGAAATGGGAGCACGTGACCATGGATTTTGTTTCAGGGCTTCCCCGTTCTCCAGGAGGGAAAGACGCAATTTGGGTCATCGTGGACAGGTTGACCAAATCAGCCCATTTCTTACCTTTCAAGGTGGGCACGTCGACAGAGAGGCTCGCAGAGATGTATGTGCGACAGATTGTTAGGATTCATGGAGTTCCTGTGAGCATCGTCTCAGATCGGGATAGTCATTTTACTTCCCACTTCTGGAGGAGTCTGCAGGCTAGCTTGGGCACTCAGCTCAAGTTCAGTACCGCATATCACCCCCAGACAGACGGGCAGTCTGAAAGGACTATTCAGACTCTCGAGAATATGCTACGCACTTGCGTTCTAGATCTCGGAGGTTCTTGGGAGGATCATCTGCACCTGGTAGAGTTCGCTTACAACAACAGCTACCAGGCCAGCATCGAGATGTCACCATTTGAGGCTCTTTATGGACGGAGGTGTCGTACACCGCTATCGTGGGACGACGTTGGAGAGAGAGCCTTGCTAGGACCAGAAATGGTCGTGGATGCAGCAGAAAAGGTGAAACTCATCAGAGACAGACTGTGAGTGGCGCAGGACAGACAGCGGCATTGGGCCGACAGCCACCGTAGACCCCTTGAGTTTCAGGTATAGATTGTTGATTTTCTGGTTTGTGTTGTTTGTCTAGAATGCATGCTGAGACTGTTTTGTTTTAGGTTGGCGATCTAGTATTCCTACGGATTTCTCCGACGCGTGGAACGATTCGTTTTGGTAGAAGCGGGAAGCTTAGCCCACGCTACATCGGACCCTTCGGTATTCTGGCGAGGGTAGGTGCAGTGGCGTATAGATTGGACTTGCCGCCTGCATTGGAGGGAGTGCATAATGTGTTCCACGTGTCGCAGCTGAGACGGTACGTGGCAGACCCTAGTCACGTACTTGATCACTCGGAGATTGAGGTTGGTCCGACGCTCAGCTACCCTGAGCAGCCCGTAGAGATCTTGGATCGCAGAGAGAAGGTGTTGCGGAACCAAACCATCCCTTTGGTTCGTGTTGCATGGAGACATCACTCTCCAGGGGAGTCAACCTGGGAGAGAGAGGACGAAATGCGCGAGCAATACCCGTATCTCTTCTAGACTTGAGGTATATTCCTTTTCTGATTTCATTCTTGTTGTAGTTCAGTCCAATTTCGAGGACGAAATTTCTTTTAGGAGGGTAGACTTGTCACTACCACTTTTCCATATAAGGGCATTTGTGTAATTTAACTATTTTAAAATAATTATGTATTAAATTATTTGCTGAGTTTTATAACTATTATATATTGTTAATAATATTTAGTTTTAGGTCTAACCCTAGAAATCCATTAGGACAACCCTAATGAGTAAACCCTAGTTAGAAAACCCTATTCTAGCAAAACCCTAGAATTTAAAATTAGGGTGAACCCTCAAAACCCTAGACTGACTTAACCTGAGTCTATTAGGTTCTACATGAGAGGGCCAGGGGGTTTAACCTAAAAACTATGCTTGGAAACCCTAAAACTAGGTTATTATAAAAAGGAAGCCTCTTTCTAGGCTATTCTTCACGTAGAGAGAAAGGAAACCCTAGCCTCCACAAGAGAAACCAATTCCCCACCCCATTTTCGAAATTTAACCTAGGGCTTCCGTTTTCTCCTCCTCCAAAGCAAGGAAAGCAAGGAACGTGGGTCAGGAATCCTTGGAGAAGTAGAACCTCGTTGAAGAAACCATCTCTGCAGGTGAAAACCCTAATTCTCTTCATTTAATTCCTATTTTCAGATGTTAATGGTTATTAGGAACCCACCCCTATACTGTGTAATTCGAATTTAGGGTTTTGGATTAGGTTTGGTGACCCGCATGGGGTTTTCCCCAATTTTTCAGGAACCCTAACCCTAGGATTTGTAGGGAGACTGATTTCACCCTCCTACGTATAGGTTAGATATTGATTTAGGGTTTTGGTTGGGTTTTTCATGTGTTCTTATGTAGATTCATCTTTCTGCACTCTTTGTGCTTGATGATATGTTTAGTAGGGTGTTTAGCTTTTAGATCTATTCGAATCTTGCTATGTTGATATAAGATATATGCATATGAGTAGATGTGCTGTTGTTTGATTCACTGTACTGTGTGTGGTCGGGTATTGGGGTGAGTTAGAGGAGGTAGAACCTGTGTGTTTTGATATTTATTTCTGTGTATCTACCAATTTCAGTGTTAGATATATATCTGTATGGTTGTGGGTGTGCTGTGCCCTGTCCACAAGTGCATTTGTGTGCACATAAAGGATGGGGGAAAACAGGTTTTAGTTGGTTTGATTGTAAGAACCTATGTAAACTGTGAATGTTGTGTCTGTGTCCTTGTGTATCATGTGTCAGTCGGGTGTGAATTGGGGGAAGTTTCTGAGCTGTGAGTATATGTGGGTGTGTATTTGGGGTTATGAAATTGTCTAAGTGTGTGAGGGAGGTGCAGATTGGTTACAGTATGTGAATTCTGTGTATGTGTCAGGGAGTGCCTCCATGTAGCAGAATCCAATTCAGTGTATGTATGTAACTCTGAGAGAGAGAAGTGTTACCTGTGTACACTGTTCAGATTTGGATTGGGTAAATGGGTTGTGTGCAAATTCTGTGCACAGTGGGGTTGATGTGTGTGTGTCCAGACTAACTTGTGTCTGTGTGCACATGTGTGTGCGTGAATGTGAAGTTCAGTGTCTAAGTACAGTAGAGTGTGTGTCTGAGTGTGTTGATGTTGTGTGTGTGTTTACCTGAGTGATTAGCCTTCCCTATTCACTGTGAGGCATCAGCTGTAAGGAGGGGGACACTAGTATCAGTGAATTATCGTATATAGCAGTGTGGAGTTGTGGTGTATCAGTTCTCATTAACTGGTACTGTGAAGCAGTATCTGTGAGCTAGAGTATGTTTTAGAGTATCAGTATAGTGAGGTATTAAATTTCTGTGTCAGTATGTGTTCAGTAAGACTGTGTTTTTCCTGTGTGTGTGTATTGTGTTAGGAAATTTCTGTATTGTGTGTGTATGTGGCTGTGCATATAGTGTGTGAGGTATTTTCAGAAACTGTGCACAGTTGGGCAGAGTGTGGCTGGGTACTCTGTGCATAAAGGTTAATTGTCTGTGTGAGACTATAAAGCACTTTAACAATCACTATTTTGATGGCAAATGCTATATATATATTTCTTCATATCTAACTTGAACCAATTGCTTTACTTTTATGATTTTAGGAGCAAGAGTTGTCATGTCTTTCCTTATTATCTTAATTGTATCTGGGCACAATGAGGAAGTAATTTATTACTTTCTAGAGCAAGGTCAATGGATCTATGTACAACATTACTAGTCCTTTCATTGTGAGTGCCCACTGATTTGTCTTTGACTTGTCTGTGTGAACCTAGCTAATTCTGTGTGTAACAGTAGGTGTGAAGGAGAGATAATTCCCAGGTTTTTATGAGAATTCTGATATGTGTGTGTGTGGATCTGTGTGAGTAGCCAGTGTGTAGAGGTTCAGTGAGATACATGTGTCTATGTGTGTCAGTTTATGAGGTGTACAGGTGTGTGTGTGTATTAATTCTGTAGGTGAGAGTGTTTTACCTAGGAATGTATGTGTGCAGGGTGACTTGAGAGTCTGTGTTCCCAGTTTTACCCGTGTGTGTAGAGTGTCCCAGGTTCAATAGAGGGTTCTATGTGTTTATGTACCAGTGTATTTGAATTGGGGGTTAATTCATGAGAACCAGTGTGTAGGTGTAAGGATGTGACTGTATGTGTATAGGTAATGTGATACTAGTAGTTAAGTTATTGATTATATGTATACCTAACTATATATATTGTGTGATACTTAGTATCCTTAATATTTAAGGAGATCTAATCTAGGTATTGACCAATACTAAGATATTGTGGTTCAGGGTGAGATATTCACTATAGGTCAAGATATTTTAGGTAATAGGTTATATATGGGTGAGATAAGCTTGAACTTGCTAGTATGGACTTAGAAACCTAGGTACAACCTAGCTTTGTCTAGTATTGACTAGTTTGACCACAAAAGCCAACTTTAATGGTAATATGGACCTTGTTTGACCTAGAATAATTTAGAGACCTAGTATCAGCTAGTGTATCATATTTATAATTGCAAAACACAATTTTGACTTTTAATTCATATATAGGTCTTCGAGATATCATTCCAGACATTGTTGACTTTCAGCACCGGATTACAGGCGAGTACATTCTCTGACAGTTTTCATGGTTGATTACTTCTATAAATTGTAGTGTATTACATACTTGATTCCGACACTATGGATACACGGGTTAGCACCCTAGATCCCCATCACGAGGAGTCGTGGTTGGAATCCATCGTGCTAGCTGGGGGATGGGGAACTATTAGTAGATTATGTGATCATATCCAAACATTTATATGCACCATAGCTCACCCCACTTCTCACGTCGGGTGCAGCCTGACCACTTATATGCTCCATAGCTGTTATATATGATTAGCCTGACCACTATATGCACCATAGCTAACCATGCGGTTAGCCTGACCTAAAAGAATCATAGCTAATCATATATAATCAGCCTGATCCAGTCCCAAGCCGATCACATAATAAACTAATATTTCAAACACTTAGTTAGATGTTTTATCTTATTCAGATTACTTGTTCTAGCAGTCACTATTTATTGCTCATTGCTAGATGCTTTATTGTCTATTTCATTTCTCCAGTACTTCACATGTTCAGCTTTTATTTCCATCTTGTATCTCTTACACTGTTTATAGATTTTGTCAATTTAAATGAAACTGCTGTTAGTGTTTGTGCTTCGCTCAAATCCTGACTGGATAACAACATTTTCAGAGGACCTGGAGGACTTTTGCCCTACTTATTACGGTCCAGGAATAGAGGGAGATTTCACTCCAGAAATCTCAGAGGAGGTGCCTATCCTAGAGGAGAACTTGCCTGCCCATGCTTAGATTATTTTCTGCATTTATTATTTTAGACTGAGACTGAGACTGAGATGTATTTATTTTATTTGTGACTTTGTGAGGTCATTTAGACCCAGGATTTGAGTTGAACTTCTTGTGGTTGGTTTAAATAGAACTCTTTTCAATTCTCATCGTGCCATTATGTTTATAGTTGTGATTGAGTATATTATAGAATTGTGTTTATTTATCATTGTCCTCCGTACGGAGTTGAGACTATTGACAGGATATACTATGTTTGTGACCTAGACAGCGTTCTACCGCCGATGCTGCGGCGTAGGCTGGACGTACCCACGACTCATGCCCAATTTCCGGGTGCGGGTCGTGACACGACCATCAACATTATATATATATATATATATATATATATATATATATATATATATATATATATATATATATATATATATATATATATATATATATATATATCTCATAATAATTATAATTATAATACTCTAATAGTTATAACCAAGGTAAATTGAATTAAAATACAAAGTATCAAACATATGGAGTGCACCGCACCCGTATCACACTCAGTCTATAATACGTTTACGATACGGCTCTACCACATTACCAAACGTATCCCGAAGGACACAAGCAAGTCTAGAATCCTAATTAAAAGTAATACAAAGTGTTAGCTACTCATCTATGTGTCCGTGTTAAAATATGACATTCTCAAACCCCCGTATCGGAAGAAAATTTATAAATTAACCTGTATCACCAAATTATCCGGATATGGCCTACACATATCCAATTGTGAATACGACACTAGTCACACACAACCAAACGCATGTCAATTTGGTCTAATTGACCTTTTAACAAATACAAGATGTGCCAATCACAAAATTTCCCTAAAATTGACACAAAATACCACATAACTTTCTCCATAGGCCTCCTATGAACCTAATTCCACTTCCTATGGGTAGCCTTAGTACATGGGAGGGTTCCTAATGATTAAATTATAGATTTAGAGTCTAATTAGAGGAAAAAATTAAATTATACCTATTGGGAGATGAATTTTTAATAAAATCTCCAAATTGAGTGAAAAGAGCCTTCAACTTGTAGTCCTTGCTTCCTCCTTATAGATCCTTGCTCCTCCTTATAGATCCTTGCTTTCTTCTTTTTCTAATAGCCTCCAATGATGAGTACAGAAGAAATTGGGAAGGAATTGGTGTAGGGATAAAGAAAATTGGAATAGGGAAATTCTAAATCTAGATTTGGAATAAAAAATAAATAGAGAGAGAGAGAGTCTCTCTCCAATCCTTATGTGGTCGACCTCTACCCCCTCCTCCAAGCTACATGAAATATCCATAATACCCCTTGGGGCTTGTCATGAAAGAATTAATTAAGGAGGGAAGGTTCTAATCTAATTGGTTTAACTAATTAATGCATCCTCCTAATGAATGGGCTTACTTTTGGGCTCAGTTCTAACTAGAATTAAATGTTGGTCCATGAATCTAATCTAAGCTAGTTTGGTCCACTAATACCTAAAATAAAATTTAATATCTAATAATAAATAAATATTTAATATGCACAATATTTAATTAATTATGAAATGACCAAAATATTCTTTCCTAGAAAATATGGTAGTGACACATATATCTTTTGTTATTTTCTGCTTTGATGGTATTTGAACAGCTATATATTGCCAAAAATAATTATGACGCAGCTGTTAGCACAGATTCCAATCAGTGGTACATGATTCGAAGTGGTCAGAATAACTATATATTTTGTCAAAGTCATAAATGCTCTGGTGTGACTGTAGGGATAATACGTCACAGGACGGTATGCGTCTTGTCCTGTCTAAGGGTGTCATGCATCCGCTGCTGTTATACGCCCACCGCAGTTATGTGTACTTACTTATTGTTGACGGTAAACTGGAGTGCATGAGAGAATTTTTATGCTTCTACAAGACACCCTTCAAAGTTTTCAGACTTGGCTAACTCTAAAATACTTTAAATAAGAAGCATGAATCCAGCATGCATTAATTGTCTATTTTTGTCATGTTGACACATGTAGAGGTTGTACATGGAGGGCTCTACCATGTTGTCCAATCTTTATTAAATAACGAGATTTGATTCTAACTTCGCACGAATCTCCTGGCACGGGGCTCGAGATATCGATTTTTGAGGAGATAAAAGAGATTATATGGATTGAGGTATTAGGTTTATCTCATTAACCACTCGGTTCATTATCTCGATCCCTTCACGCAGTTTTAGAGCCTATAAATAGGTAGTTATATGGAGAAAAAGAATTTTTATCGCTTTGGAACTTATAACCACTTGATTCATTGTCTCTTTTTCCTGTGAATGATGTCGAAGGCTGCGACTCTCCTCGCTGTAGAGTTTATCAGGGGTGGTCTCGCTCTGTAGCCTCATGATCTGGATATTTTGCTTAGAGGTAGGCTAGTACCGCCCTTTTTATACTGGGCTATAAAGGGCACAAAGGCGCCAGTATACCATCTTGTTGCAGGAGGCTTGTCTTGGGCATGTGCAGTCCTCTGCCGTGTGAACGAGTAATTCTCTGTAACATGCGTGCGGAGTTTAGGCATGGCCTCATGGGTGGGGGGTCGTCTACTTTCGTACGCACAAATCTTTATCTTTGGCTCGACCGCATAGATAAGACCTCCATTTACTCTTGCGTGTACACTCGGTTGTGCGTCACTGCAGCCGGGCAACAGTGTGAGGCAGTTGTGTCTTTGTGCGATCTTCGTTGAGACTAATGCATATCTTTTTTTTGCAAGTTTTGTCCCCGCTTGTGATGCTCATGGTAGAGCATGAAAGGATATCATGACACCTGTTGTTCGGGATAAAAATCTACCTTATGCGGCATTTCTCCAAGAGACGCGGTTAGTTCGGCAAGAACTAATCCAGGAGACGAGAACGAACATTCTGTGTCATACGCTGAGCTGTCCTTGTTCATACAGCACGTTAGCTGCTTTTCTCTCTTTTATGTGGTTCGCTATCGACTAGGAGACTACGGGATCGTTGACAAGATTTAGATTAATTGTCATTCCTGTCGTCGGTCTTCCTTCATAGTCAAAGAGCGTCTGCTCCTGCTCTTCCCTTGTTGTCCATCAGAATGGATTTTTTATATACTCAGGTTTGCACTATGGAGTGTTGAGTCAGAAAGCCTTGAGCTCTGCTGTTAGGCCCAACTTATGTCAGTAGCGATGATAGCATGGAGGGGCGCTTCTAATGAAAAAGTTTTGTATCTGTGAGACTTCATAGAAAACCTTTAAAACAGGTTTCCATTATATGTACTCATGACCTTGAATACTAATAAAAACTCTTGAATATAATAGATTTCTATCATATGTACTCATGATCATGAATATTAATTAATGATGTCTCTCTCCTTTTTTAGAATGTATTGCGGGCTTTTGGGTTTTGTACTGGAGACAATATGAATGCAATATCATACCGTATTTTTTTAAGGATATCCCACTGGGGGATTTTTGTGGACCTATTACCCTTTTACGCCTTTTAGTGCGGATAATAGGTTTGTGACAAGCCCTGCCAGAGGTAACATGGGGTAGCAAAATATGACTCTTTGGGGATAGTGGAGAGACATAGTTTAAAGGAAATGTGGACTTGAACTAACTTTTTCTCTACTGGGGAAAAGGAAGTGTGGATTCATTTCCATAGCGGCCATCCCGTTGGGGGATTTTTTTATGGACCTATTACTTCTTGTGCACGAAGGTGCAAAATAAGTTCGAGATTAGTCCTGCCAGAGGTGATATGGACGTGACAGTTTTTGTGGACTTAGCACCGTTGGTGTACCTTGGCAGGTACTGGTGATAAGTTTAGACGGCGATCGATATCAGGGGCCTTATGGATGCGATAATCGATAACCAACCCGACAGGTTTGCTCAGAGGTGTGAAGGACTAGCAAACCCTATAGAAGAATTTTTTGGTGGACTTATTATTTGTTGCATATATTTAGTGCAAATAATAAATTCGAATAACAATCCTATCAGAGGTAATATGGACATGATAATTTTTATGGACCAATGACTTTTTTGCGCATGTTAGCACAAGTAATAGGTTCGAGACTAGCCCTACCAGAGGTAATATGGACGTGATAAGTTTTGTGGATCCATTACTTTTTTGCGCATATTAGTACAAGTAATAGGAGTAAAGGTCCTTGGTTCATTTAGTATGATATTAGTAGTAAAAAGCTCAAAGTAGTAAGTGACATCACCAAAGAGCGTGGAGGAGCATTCTCGCCTCCATCCGACGATGATCGGACCACTCCGCATCACCTTTTCGTTGAAGGGGATATGAAGCACGTCGAGGTTCTACTTGGCGAATATAGAGGCGGTCTTTTGGAGACCCTGTCGGCCTCCACGACGATCCAGGTGAGGTCCTAGGGGAAGAGCATGAGGGAGTGCATGAGCCCGGTAAGGTGGAGGGCCTGGAAGGTCCAAACATAGGTTGGCATGACCACGATGACCCCGTACTGCTTTAGCTTCTTCCTCTGGATGAGATCGACGATGCGGTGGACCCTCATGGTCTCGGCGGGGTCCGGGTGGGGCTAGGGGCGGATACGGATGCCGTGGTGCCCAACTAAGATGTCACCGTTGGTGGTGGTATTGTGGTTGGGGATCGGGGTACGGTTGACGATGGGGACAGTGAGGGTCTCGGTGAGGAGGGTGGTGGTGGTGGTGGTGGTGAGCGTGGTGATTGTTGGTATTTTATACGTAGCTTTGGGAGTTTTAATCAAACATTAAAAAACTACCAATGTGTATATCTCAATATATAGCTTTGCTTAGTATTGGTATATGCACATCGGGTGGAGGCCCATGTGGGTTAACTTTTCTAGAGGGATTAAGTGTGAACTCTATTATGACAATCTTTGTTTTGTCACCACCTTTGAAAAGTTTTTCTTATGAGCTAAGACCAGAAGGGGCTTAGTGACTCGGACTCGGAATCAGGCTCAAACACGGGCTCAAGGGCACAAAGTAGCATTTATTTTGCACACTTTATACTTAGCACTTAACACGTCAGCATCGTCACATGGCGCTCGTGCGCACCTTTATGCGTGAGTTACATGCACGGTTGCTAGCTCGGACAGATGCTTGTGGCGTATGCGGCCTGGTACTATGCATCCCAGTGCTATGCGGACTAGGCACTATGCGTCCAGGCGTTATGCGGCCAGGGGTTATGCGACCTGGCGTTATGTCACTACCATATTTTTTAGGAAAGGGTATTTTGGTTATTTTATAATTAATTAAATATTGTGCATATTGTATAATTATTTATTATATTATTTATTTATTGCTAGATATTAGTTTTTTATTTTGGACTTATGTTAGTGGACCTAACTAGTTTAGATTAGATTCATGGACCAACATTTGTATTTAGTTAGAATTGAGCCCATTTATAAGCCCATTCATTAGGAGGATGATTAATTAAATTAAATCCATTAGACTAGAACCTTCCCTCTTAATTATTTCTTTATGAGAGTCCTCAAGGATTATGTTAGAAATTATATAGTGACTTGGGGAGGGGGTCAAGTGGCCGGCCTATTTAAATTAGGAAAGAAATTTCTCTCTCATCTTTTTTATTACAAATCTAGATCTAAAATTCTTTTTTTCTAATTTTTTTATTCCCACACCAATTTTTTTTCTAATTTATGTCCAAATTACCATTGGAGGCTATTAGAGCAAGGATCTACAAGGAGGGAGCAAGGATCTACAAGGAGGAGTAAGAATCTACGAGTTGGAGGCTCTTTTTACCTATTTTTGAGGTTGCATCAGAAATCTATCTTTTAATAGGTATAATTCAGTTTTTTCTCTTTATGTAGACTCTAAATCTGTATTTTAATCATTAGAAACTACCCCATATGCTAAGGCTACCCATAGGAATTGGAAATAGGTTCATAAGAGACCTATGGAGAAAGTTATAGTATATTTTGTGTCAATTTTGGGAAAATTTTGAGATTGACACATGTTGTGTTTGTCAATTGGTCAATTAGACCAAATTAACATGTGTTTGATTGTGTGTGGTTAGTGTTGTATCCACAATTGGATACGTATAGGCCGTATCCCAACAATTTAGAGATACAAGTTAATTTGGGATGGTTTTCTCCGACACGGGACTTTGTGTATGTCATATTTTGACACGGACATGTAGATATATATTTGACTCTTCGTATTATTTATATATACTATTTTAGACTTGCTCGTGTCCTTCGGATACGTTTGGTTGTGTGGTGGACTCGTATCGCAAGCGTATCATAGATCTATTGTGATACGGGTGCGATACACTTCACGTATTTTTTTATTGTATTTCTAGATTCAATTTATATTGTTTATAACTATTAGTGATATATGTATTCATATGTGTATATATATAGTGTTATATATATATATATATATATATATATATACATATATATATATATATATACATATATATATATATATATACATATATATATATATATATACATATATATATATATATATACACACATCAAAAATATATATATACATAACTTTACATATATATATATATATATATATATATATATATATATATATATATATATATAGGTGTATGTGTGTGGATGTGTGTTGTTGTGTTTGTGTGTTGAGAGAGGAGTCTGGAATCAGCAGCTTGATTTTTTTAGAATTTAATATTTTTGATATTTTGAAATTTTGTGATTAAGGAAAAAAAATCATTTATTTTTAGATAATTATAATATATAATATCCAAGAATTTATAATTATGTGTATTTAATTAATTATTAATATTGTACAAAAATATATTTTTGGGTGTACAACTATTATTATTATATTGTATAATTTTTCTGGAATTTATTGAGGTCCAAAACTATTTTTAAATAGCCATACACCTATATATAAACAAAATAAAATAAAAGAAATAAAAAAATTTAAACCCAAACCCATTAATCCTAACCCTACCCAAACCCAATAACCCATTAAAATCCTAAACCTAAACTAGCTCCCCCTAATTCCACGTACAGGAGAACCCCCCCCCCCCTCCGTTACATATATATACTTATACACATTCATCAAAACCCTAACCCTAACTCTAATCCCACTACCCAAACCATTACCACCGTCGAAGCTGCGCCGCCGCCAGCAGCCGTACAGCCCGTACCTCCGCGCCCCTTGCAGACCACACCGCCGTTCCCCTTCCACGCACAACAGCAGCAGTTGCGGCCCTACTTCGCGCGCAGCCTCCACCCTTCTCGCTCGTCTTTTCAAATATAACGAATTTAGGAACCCCGGTTTGATCGAAAAATCAATCGAAAGTTGGCCGAAAAACTGTTCAAAAATAGTTCAGAAATTCAGTCCAAGTACTCATGTTCATGTCCAATTTTCTACCAACTCGTTAATTATTTCCAAAATATAATTAAAGAGATTTCTTCACAATATAACCAAGATTTTTATTGTTCTTTTAGTTTTTATTAGTTTGCTTCAATGGTTAAATTATTCTTGTTCCAAAACGACCAAAAACTTATTTTGAAAATACCCAAAATCTTGCGATACGGGGTGCATCCTGCCAAATAAGACGAATTTATCGTGTGCAAGTTGCATCGAAAGGCGCATAACATAAACGCGGATGTGTGGGCTTTCGTGGAACTTGATTTGGATGTGCGTACACACCAAAATCAATACGTATCTGCAGAAAAGCCCTATATTGGCTTGTTATGACACTCGCCATAACTTCGTGTATGCTTGTACCCATGTTCTAACACCATACTACGGGCTGATTATTGATATATATATATATATATATATATATATATATATATATATATATATATATATATATACACTATACTATACTACTGGAGGTGCTGAGGCACATACGCCGGAGTTGTAATACCCTAGAGGTGTCTTGGACTCTATCTCAGATCTTTGGCACCTATACTGAGTTTTGATACTACTTGCTGCTATGGGCTCCACGATAAAGCGCCTATAGTGGTTTCAGCCTGAGTACGAGGGATGCTCTCACGTGCATATCACATAGATGGTTACAGTAGTTTACCCTTGAGTATGTAGCATTATACTATTTTACTTTTGGCATACTGTTTCTTGTACCTTGTTATATCCCTCTAAGGACCTGGTCCCCTTCCAGTTTTTGCAGCATAGATGGTTATGGATCCTTTGGAGTTCCTGATGGAGTTGCTTGTCTTACAGGCATTGGTACCAGATACTTATATTATTTCTATCGGAGTTATGGTTATTTATTCATAATATTTATTTATCTGCTGATGTAGCCTAGTTTTATAAACTCATATTTCTTTCTTGAGTCTATTCGAGTTTGTGTGTTACTGGGCGGCTGAATTTAGCACATGTAGCTCATTCTTGTATATTCTGTTCATTATGGATTGAGGCATAGATATTTATATTTACTTGATTATTTAGATAGTGACCATTATAATACAGCTTATACGTATTCAATTTGGATCAGAGTCTGGTCGAATGCGTAGTTGGCATATTACGTATTTCTAGTCCTACGTATTTTGGGACCGGGCATGACATATTTTTGTGGTGGCCCATGCAGGTCCTGATTAAATTATTTTTGTTACTTTTCGGTATTGAGCAAGCCTGTAATCAGGATTAGCAGTATTAGTATCTCAATCCATAACTGATTTGATAATTCCTTAGCATTTGATTATTGCCCTTGGACTTCATATATGTACTCGTTCCTTTCTTCGATATCCTTATTATTGTTTATTATCTCTCCCTATTTTAGAGAGATGGACGTTCGTGCGTGGTGTTTCCTCCAGAAGCAGATCCTTGTCAAGGCGAAAAAAGATATGCTGGATAAAAAGTTTTGAGAAGATGGTTACCCTTAGTAGGGTAAATAGATAAGTTATTCCTACATGCTAGAGCTAGTATAGATTATTAGTATGAGAATTCAATATAGTATAGAGTTTAAGGATTAGTTGTATTGCCCCCACGACTGCATCCCTATCCTTCCTATTAAATTCTTATCTTGTATTGCATATATGGCCTCGTGCTTTTGCAATAATGATCTTTCTAATTATAATAATGAGTATATCCTTTCTCTATCCTTAGTTGTGCCATAATTATAAAATTAATCTCTTAGTAGGTACCACTCCTTATGTTAATATACATATCACCATAGCTATCAGTTCTTTTCTACTCTAAACCCCTTGATCTAGTCACCATGACTCGACTCTCTAAATACCTGCCTAATCATGCCTTATTCAACCATGTAGACTTATCAAAAAATTTCTTATCGTGGCCTAAATTTTTGGTCTCTTCGTCATCAATACCAATCAATGATTGAAGCCTCTCTACCACCTTGCCTTAGTTATATCTTACTCAGTCATTTCTTCTGCACTATAGAAGCTTGACTTATACAAGAGCTGTAATGGATGGGTAGTAATTTCTCTTATAAAGTTGTTGATCAATAACACCCTGATAGTTTCTAGGTTCTTTTAGAAAAATCCTTGATTACGGCTAGTAAATCCTAGAATTCTTGTAACCTTATTTAGAAAATAGGCCCCTCCAGAAATCTTGTTAGTAGGACCATGACCTTAGTTTTGGGATACCAACTTAATTTTTAAAATTTGGGTAGATCGTACCCCATGTTTTAATGTAGGGTTATTTCTAGAAATTTAGGATAAATTTAAATTTATTTTGGTGTTAATTAGGTTAATCTCAAACAGATTAAATTATCTATTAAATTTATGTATCCTTGATACCCTTTGTTGTGGCTCGGATATTTGGAGCACAACACTATCCTTTTATTTCCAACAACTTCTCCTTTATGACCTAGACTAGTCACTCTATACCTATGACATGACTATCACTCACAAACTGGCCTTTCCATATTTTATTTTGGTCGCACAACATTTGCGATGCAATTGTACACACAAATAGCACATAGATATCCTTTTTCTGTTGCGATCAATTTTAATACTCAATATCTACTCAATTCTTCCGGCAACCTTGACATTCATGAGACTAACTGGAACCTACTTACTGATGACACAACTGTTACTTCCAAATATACATACCCATGCTACTTATAGACCCTCCAATATTCATGGCATATCTCCTTCTAAACCCTATATCCAACTCTGTTGCAATTGAATTAAATTATACATAGGCAACCAAATAATCCCAACCATTGATATACTCATATCCCATTCATGCCAACCTACGTCTGTAATACTTGTTTTGCATTAAATTGAACCCCTTGTACTCTTTACATAATACTAAACACCTTGATGAGTTATATCACCTTTTGACGTTTATTTCTGAACCATTCATCGGCATCCATGATACGCAATGAACAACTTCTCGGTACCATCTCACCCTAGTTGTATTTGACTATGATATTTCCTATTCTTTTATAGACTCATGACCTAATTAGAATCAAAGAGAACTGGTATAACTTTCATTATAGAGTTATTGACTCATTAACGCCATGGTAGTATATAGATTTCTTTTAATAGGCTGTGCCAACGGTCACAAAATCCTTACCATCTCGAATCTCTTCTTAAAGTTAGACTTACTAAAAATTCTTAGAAATATGATCATAACTATAGTTCTTGCGGCCAACTTTATTCTTATAAGTTGGGTAGAGCCTTGATTAAGCGTACCCTTATTCTTAGAATACGACGTCAAACTAGGACTCCATTTGGTAACTGCACCCCCATCTTTAGTGTAACATTCTTAACTAAATTTTTTCTACTATGTTTATTTTTAATTTTGAGGACAAAATTTTTATAAGTTGGGTAGATTGTAAGCATCATAATTTTTTTAGAATTTAATATTTTTGATATTTTGAAATTTTGTGATTAAGAAAAATTATTTATTTATTTTTAGCTAATTATAATATATAATATTCAAGAATTTATAATTATGTGTATTTAATTAATTATTAATATTATACAAAAATATATATATTTTTGGTGTACAATAATTAATAGTATATTATGTAATTTTTTTGAATTTATTGAGGTCCAAAACTATTTTTAAATAGCCACACACCTATACATAAGCAAAATAAAAGAAAAGATAAAAAGAAATAAATTTAAACCCAAACCCATTAATTCTAACCCCACCCAAACCCAACCCATTCCACGTACAGGAGAACCCCCCCCCCCCCCCGTTACCTATATATACTTATACACATTCATCAAAACCCTAACCCTAACTCTAATCCCACCACCCTAACCATCACCACTGCCAGAGCCGCGCTGCCGCACCGCTGCGCAGACCGCATAGCCGTCCCCCCCCCCCCCCCCGCGCACAACAGCAACAGCAATTATGATCCTACTTCTCGTGCAGCCTTCGCCCTCCTCGCTCGTCCGATTTACGTTTCGTCTTCGCTGGTATGTTCACAACATAACCCTCTAGGATTCTCTTCAAGTGGAACAAATTTAGGCACCCCGATTTGATCGAAAAATTGACTGAAAGTTGGCCGAAAAACTGTTCGGAAATAGTTCAAAAATTTAGTCCAAGTACCCATGTTCATGTCCAATTTTTTACCAACTCGTTAATTATTTCTAAAATATAATTGAAGGAATTTCTTCACAATATAACCAAGATTTTTACTGTTATTTTAGTTTTTATTAGTCTACTTTAATGGTTAAATTATTATTGTTCCAAAATGACCTAAAATTTATTTTTAAAATATCTAAAATCTCGCGATACGGGTGCGTCCCGCCAAACGAGGCAACTTTGTCGTATAAAAGTTGCATCAAAATGCACATAACGTAAATATGGACGTATGGACTTTCGCAGAACTTGATTTGGATGTGCGTGGACACCAGAATTAACGTGTATCCGCCAAAAAGTCCTGTATTGTCCTGTTCTGACACTCGCCATAACTTTGTGTATGCTTTTTATTTCATAATAGAACTTATGCCATCGGATTCGCAGCG
The DNA here is from genome assembly GCA_036927795.1 of Iris macrosiphon. Classification (NCBI taxonomy): domain Eukaryota; kingdom Viridiplantae; phylum Streptophyta; class Magnoliopsida; order Asparagales; family Iridaceae; genus Iris; species Iris macrosiphon. The sequence goes on along the minus strand of JAYESA010000020.1, from coordinate 26,134,428 downwards.
TTACGTTAGTTATGTGACCCAAGTTTGGTTCGATTCTGAGAATGTTGACGGAATATCATTTTGTGGGTCCCACGGTTCCACATAATAGGCAATTTGTGATCGGCTCATCGGAATTTAGTTATGGATATTATGTTGGGTTCTTATCATCATTCTGAACTCGTTGACACTAAGTTTGACAAATTTGGAGAACTTTGTCTTCGGCATATTTTGCGGTGCAAAGTGGGCCACGTGTAGACCCCGCTTTGACCCAAAACTGTCAATTTTGCCCCTCTGTCCAAATTGGACTTATGGTTGTCAATCTTAGCTATTTTTGGTATTCTAAGAATATTGTGATGTTTGTTTCAGCATCCGGAGGTGTACATACAGATTCTATTTTTTTAGTAGCAGTTAACGGAGTTCAGAATCCAGGCAAGTGTACCTTGTCATGATGTATCACAGTTCCTTGCTTTTATTATCTTATTTAGTTATTATAGTTATTTGATATTTGTGATGTATGTGTTTACCCTAGGACCGTGAGACGTTACTTAGCGTCCGAATAAGATTCGGGTGTCGACGCCGTACGCGGAGTCGTGTAACGTCACTTAGAGAGTTGATTCCACGATCCTATTTTTACGTGCTTGCTTTACCAAGTACGCCATACCCTAGGACACTTGACATTATTCCATGTAATAAAATCTTGATTGAGTTATTCATGGTGATTCTGTATAGGCTTACAGGATTTGTGATATGAGACTTGCATATTATATGGACATTATTATGACTCGTTGCACTAGCTAGAGGTCATGATCTTGCATGTTATAGACATAAGAAGTTGTGGACATGAGACGTGAGGTTACATTGGGTGGGGAGAGACACACCATACTACAGGATGATTATTGATATATATATATATATATATATATATATATATATATATATATATATATATATATATATATATATATATATATACTATACTACTGGAGGTGCTGAGGCACATACGCCAGAGTCGCAATACCCTAAAGGTATCTTGGACTCTGTCTCAGATCTTTGGCACCTATATTGAGTCTTGATACTACTTGCTGCTATGGTCTCCCCGACACAGAGCCTGTAGTGGTTTTAGCCTGAGTACGAGTGATTCTCTCACGTGCATATCAAATAGATGGTTACAGTAGTTTACCCTTGAGTATGTGGTATTATACTGTTTTACTTTTGGCATATTGTTTCTTGTACCTTGTTACGTCCCTTTGAGGACATGGTCCCCTTCTAGTTTTTACAGCATAGACGGTTATGGAGCCTTTGGAGTTGCTGATGGAGTTGATTGTCTTGCAGGCATTGGTACCAGGTACTTATATTATTTCTACCAGAGTTATGGTTATTTATTTATATTGTTTATTTATCTGCTAATGTAGCCTAGTTTTATGGACATATATTTCTTTCTCGAGTCTATTCGAGTTTGTGTGTTACTGGGCGGTCGACTTTAGCACATGTAGCTTATTCTTGTGTATTCTGTTCATTGTGGATTGAGACATAGATATTTATATTTACTTGATTATTTAGATATTGACTATTATAATACAGCTTATACGTATTCGAGTCGGACCAGAGTCTGGTCGAATGCGCAGCTGGCATGTTACGTATTCCTAATCCTATATTTTTTGGGACTGAGGCGTAACAAGAAGTAGCAACAGTGAGCAGTTCAGTCAAGCATTCAGCATGTGCAGAGCTAGCAGCAGTAGCTACACCAGCAGCAGCTATATGCAGCTTCATAGCACAGCAGCAGTCTCCAGTAGCAACAACAACAGCAGGGTATCAGCAAGGAGATTCAGCCGTGTATCATTGCTAGTTAGTTAGTAGTTAGTAGTTTAGTTATTTTAACTAGTTAGTTTGATAGTTTAACAGTTTGATTAGTAGTTAGTTTTAGTAGTTAGTTAGTTTAATAGTAGTTTAGTTAACTAGTTATTTAGTTATTAGTTATCTAGTTAATTTACTAGTTAGTAGATAAATATATACATATTTACTTTTGATATCTAGTACTAGTGATACTATTAGTTTTATGTATATACTTGTATCTCTAATTGTGATAGGTATGTATATATTTAGTAGTTAGCTAGTAGTATGGTATTAATAAATATATATTAGTATATAGTTTGGTTTTGGGTAGTAATATATACTAGGAATCACATTACCTTGAGATACCAAGGTAAATGTCAAAGTATTGGGTTGATACTCAAGATATTGGGTTTGAGTATCGAGATGGGGGTGTAGTGGTACAATGCCGCATTGGTTTAAAACCAAGGTATTTACTTAGTATTATTTTAGTTAGGAATAGTATATATTGATGATTGTATATACATATTGTGATATATTTATATCTAATTTCTTGCGTATCTTGCGATACGGTATCCTATTGGTTTTTTAGTATCCTAGTATAGCTAGTGTGGCCTAGTTACATGCGTATGGACCAATATTCTAGAGTTGGACTCATATAACCTAGAAATAGCTAGTTTGACCAGTTTGACTTAGAGTTAACCTAATTTGACTATTTTGACTTAGAAATGGGTTTTTGACCTGGATGTTGACTAGTTTAACCTATTTTTATTCCAAAACCTTGTATTGATATAATATTCCCTATCTAGGTCTGCGAGATACCGTACCGGACATCTGTGGTACTGTTTACCGAAGTTCAGGCGAGTACATTCTCTGATAGATTCTTATTTATGATATCCTCTATGTCTCTTGTATCTAGTGTAGATATTTTTGATTTCTTGACACGATGGTTATACGAATTTGTATATCCGGATCTCGTCATGAGATATTATTCCTTGGAATCTATGGTGTATTTTGTGCAAGCCTTGCTTTCTTATTCTTCTTGTACATTTACAGACACTGATTCTTGGGGAGACTTAATATCTTCCTAGAGAATCTCGTGTCATGACGTACCATGGTTGGATCCACTATAGCAGTCAGGGGAAGAGAATATTAACCAGACCCTTATCCTTGTGCAAGTTTCTTATGCAATTTCCCAAGCCGATCATATGTTAAAGCTATTACTCACTCACTTAGTCATTAGTATTTCTTGTTCATTGCCATATTGCTCATTCTTGTGTTTATTTCCATTATTTTCTTTATTGCATATCTCTTGTATCTGTATATTGCATCTTGTATATTCATATATTTTTATTGTTACATAGTTTATATCATTTATTAGAACTGTTATTAGAGATGTGACGTGGTTGGCTTAGAGCCAGAGACCTTGGCTTAGGAGGGTCTCATACCGACTGAGACAGACGACCCGAGACTCATAGCTTAGTTGATTAGTTCCTTTTGTACTGGATTTGTCTCCAGCATTATTAATAGTTTTTTCTGACTCATTTGATATTATTATTTCTCTCATGAGTTGATTTCATGACTCTTCTATTCTTTTATCATATTTGTGCATATTTTCTTCTTATAGATCTGTGATTGAGTATATTCATTATTGGTGACATATTTATATTGATAGATAGTTTACCCAAACAGCGTTCTAACTTCGATGTCGCGAGGTAGGCTGGGCGTTGTTTACTACTTGTATCCCTATACCGGATGCGGGTCGTGACACATTTTTGGTGGTGTCCCATTTAGGTCTTCGAGGTCACAACTAGTATAATTTGTAGTGGTTCTCTGAACTGAGTGCTATTACGAGCCTGTTTTAGGATATATGATATAGGCTATGGGCTGAGAATACTCAATCACATCTAGGAAAATCTCTATTAATTCATTTAACTATTCTTCCTTGATATTGATATTTGATCTTTAACTGTCCTTCTTTGAATGCACATTATATCTTGTGCCATATTGATTCCATTCCAGTTTTAGCTTTGTTTGATAGTGTTGCTTTCCATAGTTTTATCTGTTTCTTTTGCTCTGAAGCATCATTTGGTAGCTGAGTCTTTGCTTAGGACTTGCATGATCATGATCGGGGGAGGCATTATCCTGGTTAATAATATTTTCAAGGATCGAAGAATTACTTTGGAAGGCCGAGAGCTGAGTGTGTGTCTACTTGTAATGCCACTTTTGAGCTACGATATTGTACTCGGGATGGATTGGTTGAGTAGGCACCGTGCTAGTATAGATTGTAGAGGAGGTAGAGTTTTGTTTAGTACACCAGAAGAGCCAGAGTTTAAGTTTACTATAGGAGATGCATAGCAGGGAGAAGGCATTATCTGTGGAGCTATGGTGGAAGACAAGGAGTTGTTGCATCTGTTGATAGCAGAGTTCTTAGATGTGTTTCTTGAAGAATTGTCAGGATTGCTGTCAGATCGTGCCAGGTGCAGAATCAATTTTATAGCATGTCTATAGAGTAAACAATAGTAAGCTGGTCGAGCTGAAGAAGCAGGTAGATGAGTTATAGGATAAGAGATTTATCAGATCGAGTTCTTTACCGTGGAGAGCCTCGATATTATTTGTACCAAAGAAGGATGGATCAGTGCGCATGTGCATCAATTATAGGGCTTTGAATAATCTCACTATCAAGAATAAATATCCTTTGTCACTGATTGATGATCTGTTCGATCAGTTGAGTGGTACCAAGGTATTTTCCAAGATAGACTTGAGATCAGGCTTCTACCAGGTGAAAGTGAAGACGGAGGACATTCCGAAGACTGCTTTTAGGACTCATTATGTCAAGTATGAGTTTATGGTGATGTCGTTTGGGTTAACTAATGCCCCGACAGTATTTATAAATTTGATGAACAAGGTATTCCATCAGTACCTTGACAAGTTCTTGGTGGTGTTCATCGATAACATACTCATATACTCTAAGACACCGAAGGAGTACGAGGAGCATCTACGAATTGTGTTGGATGTGCTGATAAAGGAGAGGCTATATGGGTAGCTGTCTAAGTGTGAATTCTTTCTGGACAAGGTAGAGTTCTTAGGACATGTTGTGACTGGTGATAGAATTTTAGTGGATTCGAAGAAGATCACAGCACTGGAGTTGGAAGACCCTAAGTTCAGTAGCAGAGATCAGAAGTTTCTTTGATTTGGCATGCTACTATAGAAAGTTTATGCAAGATTTTTTGACGATTGCCGAGCCAATGACCAGACTCACCAGGAAGGATGCATAATTTGTTCTTAAGGTTGTGTTTTATTCTAGGTTGGTGGTTTGGTGTTTCTTAGGATTTCTCCAACACGAGGCACAATTCGCTTCAGTGGAGGCGGGAAGCTTAGTCCGCGATTTATCGGACCTTTCACTCTTCTCAAGAGGGTCAGTGCAGTTACTTATAGACTAGACTTGCCACCTACATTAGAGGGATTGCATAAATTTTTTTACGTATCATGATTGAGACTTTACGTGGCAGATCCTAGTCACTTATTAGATCACTCGGAGATAGAAGTGGGCCCTACTCTTAGATATCCAAAGCAGCCAGTTGAGATTCTGGATCAGAGAGAGAAGTGCTGAAGAACCAGACTATTCCCTTGGTATGAGTCACATGGAGGCATCACTCTCCGGGAGAGTCTACCTGGGAGAGAGGATAAAATGCGAGAGCATTACCCATATTTGTTTGTGCCTTGAGGTATGTTCTTTCCTTATTCTGTTCTTTTCTGTTCTGTTTATTTTTTGGGGGTAGTTTTATCTTTAAATTTTGAGGACAAAATTATTTTAAGGGGGGTAGACTTGTCACTACCATATTTTCTAAAAATGGATATTTTGGTTATTTTATAATTAATTAAATATTATACATATTGTATAATTATTTATTATATTATTTATTTATTTTTAGATATTAGTTTATTATTTTAGACTTGTGTTAATGGACCTAACTAGTTTAGATTATATCCATGGACCAATATTTATATTTAGTTAGAATTGAGCCCATTAATAAGCCCATTCATTAGGAGGAGGATTAATTAAATTAAACCTATTAGACTAGAACATTTTCTCCTTAATTATTTTTTCATGAGAGGTCCCAAGAGGTATTTTAGATATTTCATAGTGAATTGGAGAGGGGGTCAAGTGGTCGGCCTATTTAAATTAGAAAAAAATTTCTCTCTCCTCTTTTTTATTACAAATCTATATCTATAATTCTTTCTTCCCAATTTCTTTATTTCCACACCAAATTTCTTTCTAATTCCTTCCTAAATTACAATTGGAGGTTACAAGAGCAAGGATCTACAAGGAGGAAGCAAAGATATACAAGAAGGAGCAAAGATCTACGAGTTGGAGGCTCTTTTTACCTATTTTGGAGGTTGTATTAGGAATCCATCTCCCAATAATATAATTCAGTTTTTTCTCTTTTTATAGACTCTAAATCTATGTTTTAATCATTAGAAACCACCTTATATGCTATGGCTATCCATAGAAATTGAAATTATGTTCATAGGAGGCCTAAGGAGAAAGTTATGGTATATTTTATGTTAATTTTTGGGAAATTTTAAGATTAACACATGTTGTGTTTATCAATTGATAAATTAGACTAAATTGGCATATCTTTGATTGTGTGTGGCTAGTGACGTATCCACAATTAGATACGTGTAGGCCGTATCCCAACAATTTGGAGATATGGGTTAATTTGGTAGGTTTTTCCTCCGACACGAGACTTTGTGCATGTCATATTTTGACAGGGACACGTAGATATATATTTGATTCTTTATATTATTCAAATATACTATTTTAGACTTGCTCATATCCTTCGGGGTACGTTCAGTTGTGTGGTGGACTCATATCACAAGCATATCATAGATCTAGTATGATACGGGTGTGATGCACTCCACATATTTGTTCAATTATATTTCTAGATTCAATTTGCATTGTTTATAGCTATTATTGATATATGTATTCATATGTGTGTCATGATCCGCACCCAAATTTTGGGCGTGAGCCGTGGGTACGTCCAGTCTACGCTGCAGTATCGACGGTAGAACGATATCTAGGTCTCAAATACTACTAAACATAACTCATAACCTGTCAATGATCTCAACTCCATAAGGAGGACAAAGAATAATACCTTGATCAATAATTCATTATATATACTCAATCATAAAACTATAGGAATAAATGGCACGATGAGATATAAAGATAAGGGACTGACATAAGTCAAGCACAACAACTCAAAATACAACAGTAAACTAGAGTCTAGATGTCCAATATAAATAGTCTCAACAATAATCTCAATATAAATACAGTCAAAGTCTCAAGTTTTAGAACAAAAGATTCATAGATATAACCGTCTAAATGACTGTATGTGGTATCTCCTCTAAGGAGAGGGACTACTCTAAGATCTCTAGTATGTAGTCTCCCTTTACACCTGGCCCATAGTGTGTAGGACAGAAGTCCTCAAGGTCCTCTGAAAAATATTATCCAGTCAGGATTGGAGCAAAGTACAAGAACTAAACAGCAGTTTCATTTATATTAACAAAAACTATAATACAGTGTAAGGAATACAAGATGAATAAATACTGGAAATAAAAAATACTAGAGAAATGTAATCAGCAATAGTATAACTATCAATGAACAAATATAAGTAAATGCTAGAATAAGTGAACTAGAATACAGAAATAGAATCTCTAGCTAAGTGTTTAAAATATCAGTCTATTATGTGATTGGCTTGGGACAAGATCAGGCTTGTTATATATGATTGGCTATGATACATGTGAGGTCAGGCTAATCATCTGGTTAGATATGATGCGAGCAATAGTCAGGCTAATCTTATATAACAGGCTATGAGGCATGTAAATGGTCAGGCTACACCCAACGTGATGTGTGGGATGAGCTATGATGCATGTAAAGTGGGGTATGATCACATAATCTGCTAAAATTTTCCCGTCCCCAGCTAGCATGATGGATTTCAATTACGACTCCTCATGACAGGTATCTATGATCTAATCCGTGTATCCACAGTATCAGAATCAAGTATACTGTATAATTAGAATTATAGAGATGACCAACATAATGAAACTGTCAGAGAATGTACTTGTCTGTGGTACTGAGCTGGCAATACCAATATCCTGCTCCCGAAGTCTCATATGAACGATCCAACGGTCACATATATATAATATAATAATATGATATCATCAGTCATTATACTATTAAACACATAAATACGACTACAGTGCACTTAGAAACTAACGCAAGTAGGGGTTATTACCGGTCAACTAGCAGGGTCGAGTGTGCACGTGTCTAAAATACACAAGTGCCATGTCCTCAAATACCGTACACAACAAATAGTGGATTACCAAATTTGTTTTCAACTCCAATATGTATTACACTAAACATATGTCCTAGATAGGTTAGTGCACAACAACAAGACAGTGAGTCTAAACACCTAGGGTGTACACAATCATATATCACACTAACAACCTAATTTCCATGAAGCATAACAAACACCAAACACTATTTTATACATGCACATGTATACACTAGTTATTAGGGTTCACGAATCCACAGTGTCAATGCAATAACACAACATGAAAGAAAAAGAGGTCAAGTACACACCTCTGTGTGCTCGTAACCGAGGTGGGGGTGACGCTCATCCGTGGCCCGTGGAGGTCAGTCTCTGGCGGTGGTGCTCCGTCCAACAGTGGCAGTAGCAAAAGTGTCAGCAGTAGCACGGGTCATGGTCGTGGAGATGCTGATGGTGGTGACTGGTGGTGATGGCCGGGGCATGGTGGTGACTAGTGGGGGTGGTCGAGGCTGTGGTGGTGATCGATAATGTGAGGAGGAGAATGGTGGTTGTTGCTGTCGAGAAGTCGACGGTGGTTGTAGTCGGAGAAGAAGTGAAGTGAGGAAGGAGAAAGGTTGGGGAAGTCGGCTGTGGGTGGTCGTGAGGAAGGAGAAAGGTTGGGGATGAAAGTGTGGTCGTGGCGGTAGTTATCAGTCGAGAAAGGAGAAGGAGAAGTCAGGGAAGATGATATGGTCAGTGATCGTCGGGAAGGAGGATGTGGTGACGATAGTTGATCCGAGATGATGGTGATGTGGCGGTGGTGATTGTTGGTGGTGGCCGAGATGATGGTGGAGACGGTAGTGTGATGGTTGACGATGCTTGGAGAAGAAGAAGGTGACTGCGGTAGGGTGTTGATCGGTGAGAGGTGGTCGAGGAAGTCGATCCGGTGGAGGAAAAGGAAGGATAGTGCTCGGTGGAGATGATGATCGTTGCGGGTGAGGTGATGATCGAAGATAGAGATGAAGAAGTCGAGGAAGATGATGAAGGAGGTGGCCGTCGAGGAGAGAGGTGACAGTGGTGGCTGCTGCAGCGGTTGTAGCTCGGAGGAAGGTCGAAGATGGCCGACTGTGTGTGGTATTGAAGATGGGTTATTAGGGTTCGATTTTGAGAAGATGTTGGCTATAATAAAAATTTAGAGTGGAAGAGATTGGTTTATGTAAGAGAGAGAGAGGGAAGGTGATGGCCATGGGATTAGGGCCGGCTACAAGCTTCCTATGGATGGGGGAAGGTTTCTACATGAAGGAAATGGATGGTTAAGATAGTTTAGGTTTTGAATGGAGGGCTAGGATAGGCTAGGGGAGAAAGTGGGTGTGTAGTACACTTAAAATGGCGGGGAAACCAAGTATGAACAGTCAATTATGAGGGAGGGTTTCTTTATGGCTTGGCTCCAATGGAAGGTGGACACCTCATTGTATTTTTGCATAAAATCTCCTAACAATTGAGAATTTGCATAAATTATGGAGTTTGGGATTGGATGAGAAAAAATACCATATTTAGTGTGATGTAGTAGATTAAAAGGCTGTATGGTATTTAGTATGAATCTTGAGGGTGTGAGTGGAATTTTGGGTTGGTGCTGGGTCTAGTTTTGGTTAGGTTGGGTCCTTACATCAGTTTAATTAAAATTAGTGTAATTGGTGTTCTTTAATTATTTGGAAGTACATAAGGTTAAAATTGTGTGGGACGCAAGTATCTTGGACGTAGAAGATTCAAAATAGAATATTATTATAGTTTGGGTTGCATAAAATGGGTCGAGGTTGTGTCTCCAATTTCTATTGGAACGGACAAAGATGCAAAGTTGGATTTATTTGGATTTAAAAATAAATATTTTTAACGAACGTTGTGGACTAAAATACCAAGAGAGGGTATTTATAATTTACACAAAGGTCAGAATGAAAGACTGGCACGTCTAGGATAAGGGTATAAAATTTGTTGGAAGGCAAAAGCTAGTATAGCGCTCCAAATATCGAAGCAACGGTAATTTGCACCAATTAAATAAAAATCACAGTAGTGAATTATAATACCAATAATTAATTCTGAATAATAATAATTAAATCCATAATCCTATATTTTGGTCGGGGGTTTAGTAATACATGTGAGGGATCAAACTAAATGCTAAATAAAAGATTAGGGATTTGTCTAGTAGGTTTTTAGGTCTAGTCCACTAACCCATGCATTAATGAACACTATATAATATGTATATTAAATATATCATGCAATATATTAACACAATAAATTAAATATGGTAAATGATAATAAAGTCCCTATTCTAGAAATATGGTAGTGATAATGTGTGTGTGTGTGTGTGTATGTGTGTGTGTGTGTGTGTGTGTGTGTGTGTGTGTGTGTGTGTGTGTGTGTGTGTGTGTGTGTATATATATATATATATATATATATATATAAAGTTATGTGTATGTTCATAGTTGTTGTTATATATGTATAGTTGTGTGTGAGAGAGTGGTTATACATATATATGTATCTAGTCATATATATATATGTATCTAGTCATATATATATGTGTGTGTGTGTGTGTGTGTGTGTGTGTGTGTGTGTGTGTGGATGTGTGTTGTTGTGTTTGTGTATTGAGAGACGGGTCGGGAATCAGCAGCTTGAGCATTCATCAGTGAACAACAGGGACTCATTGAACAACATCATGTATAAGTGTAGTACAGTGAAATACAAGCCACGAAAACGAGCATTCAGCATGCAGCTGCAGCAGTTCAGTCGAGCATTCAGAATGTGTAGAGCTAGCAGCAGCAGCAGCTACACCAACAACAACAGCTACACCAACAGCAAGAGCTAGAAGCAGCAACATTGAGCAGTTCAATCGATCATTCAACATGTGCAGAGCTAGCAGTAGCAGCTACACCAGCAGCAGCTATGTGCAGCTTCATAGCATAGCAGCAGTCTCCAGTAGCAGCAGCAACAGCAGGGTATCAGCAAGGAGATTCAGCAGTGTATCATAGCTAGGTAGTTAGTAGTTTAGTTATTTTAACTAGTTAGTTTGAAAGTTTAATAGTTTGATTAGTAGTTAGTTTCAGTAGTTAGCTAGTTTATTAGTAGTTTAGTTAACTAGTTAGTTAGTTAGTTATCTAGTTATTAGTTATCTAGTTATGTTACAAGTTAGTAGATAAATATACATATATACTTTTAATATCAAATACTAGTGACACTATTAGTGTTATGTATATACTTGTATCTCTAATTGTGATAGGTATGTATATATCTAATAGTTAGCTAGTAGTATGGTATTAATAAATACATATTAGTATATAGGTTGGTTTTGGGTAGTAATATATACTAGGAATCACATTACCTTGAGATACCATGGTAAATGTCAAGGTATTGGGTTAATATTCAAGGTATTGGATTTGAGTATCGAGATGGGGGTATAGTGGTGCGATACCGCATTGATTCAAAGCCAAGGTATTCACTTAGCATTAGTTTAGTTAGGAATAGTATATATTGATGATTGTATATACATATTGTGATATATTCATATCTAATTTCTTGTGTATCTTGCGATACGGTATCCTATTAGTTTTCTAGTATCCTAGTATAGCTAGTGTGGTCTAGTTACATAATGTATGGATCCAATATCCTAGAATTAGACTCATAAAACCTAGAAATAGCTAGTTTGACCAGTTTGACTTAAAATTGACCTAATTTGACTATTTTGACTTAGAAATTGCTTTTTGACCTAGATATTGACTAGTTTGACTTATTTTTATTCCAAAACCTTGTATTGATATAACATTCCCTATCTAGGTCTTTGAGGTACTGTATTGGACATCTATGATACTGTTCACCAGAGTTCAGGCGAGTACATTCTCTGATAGTTTCTCATTTATGATATCCTCTATGTCTCTTGTATCTAGTGTAGATATCCTTGATTTTGCGGATTGGTATATCTGTATCTCGTCATGAGATGTTATTCCTTGGTATATATGGTGTATCTTATGCAAACCTTGTTTCCTTATTCTTCTTGTACATGTACAGATACTAATTCTTGGGGAGGCTTGCTACCTTCCTAGAGAATCTTGTGTCATAATATACCATGGTTGGATCTACTATATCAGTCGGGGGCAGAGAGTATTTAGTATAGATATGTGATCATACCTTCCTTGTGCATGTCTTGTTCCTTGTGAGTGTTGGGCATACACTGCACGTATGACTAACCAGGCCCTTATCCTTGTGCGAGTTTCTTGTGCAAGTTTCCAAGCCGATCACATGTTAAAGCTAGTACTCACTCACTTAGTCATTAGTATTTCTTGTTCATTGCCATATTTCCCTTTCTTGTATTTATTTCTAGTATTTTCTTTATTGCATATCTCTTGTATCTGTATATTGTATCTTGTATATTCATATCTATTTACTGTTACATAGTTTATATCATTTATTAGAATTGTTGTTAGAGATATACTCTGTTTTTTTCCTGGCTGGATATATTTTTTCTAGATGACACTGAGGAGTAGTACCGCACTCACTACTGGCCTCGGGATGTGGGTAGCTTAGAGCCAGAGACCTTGGATCAGGAGGGTCTCATCCCGACTGAGACAGACGACCCGGGACTCATAGCTTAGTTGATTAGTTTTTTTTGTACTGGATTTTTCTCCAGCATTATTACTAGTTTTCTCTGACTTATTTGATATTATTATTTGTCTCATGAGTTAATTTTATGAATCTTCTTTTCTTTTATCATATTTGTGCTTATTTCTATCTTATAGATCTGTGATTGAGTAAATTCATTGTTGGTGGCATATTTATATTGATAGATAGTTTACTCAAACAACGTTCTACCACCGATACCGCAGCGTAGGATGGGCGTTGTTCACTACTTGCATCCCTACACTAGGTGTGGATCATGACACATTATGCGGCTAGGGGCTATACGGCCAAGCGTTATGCAACTAGGGTCTTTGTGGCCAGGCGTTATGTGGCTTGGGGCTATGCAGCCAGGTTTTGATGAGCAAGTCACATCTGGAGGGGACAAGGTCTACTTTAGGTGGCAGATGGTTTTCTATGCCTTCTGAAATATGTGGCGTATGCGGCACGAGCGGCTGCTTTATGCGTTTGGTGGCGTTGTCTGCCTTGTGTAGTACAGCATATCAGGCGATAGAGACGACACATACGGTACGGGCGGCACATGCGGCTCTTATACCCAGATTTTGGAGGATCTGGTCGGTTAGCACAAATACGGCCTAGAGTTTCCTCAGACCGTATAGGTGCTATTTTTCTCTATTTATTGAGGACCTTCTCTTTCATTTGAGGAAAGAGAAAATAGATGGAAAACTGCGAACACCAGATCATATGCAGCACAGAGTCTCCCTCACACATGGTATTTTTCAAGTATTTTGTAAGGTGACATTGAGGGTTCCAGAAGTTTATTTGTGAACTTGCTGGTTTATATGGACAGATTGTCTGTAAGACGAATCTTGCTTTGAGTAACGGTAGTTTTGGCTACCCCAGCAAGGAGCTTTTCTTCAGTATTTTTTTTGCCTTGTTCTTTCTCATTGTAGCGTCTGCAAACGTAAAGAGAGGAATGCTTTACTTGTTGTTTGTTGTAAATCTTCTTTTTTCTTGAAGTCAGTTTGTAACCTGTTCTTGGTTCGTGCTTCGTTAAAATCGAGAAATATCATATAATGAACTCTTGTGTTAATCTCTTATCTCAACGATAACTTGGATTCCAGTAGAGAGCGGACCTTTGGGTCTCACTTGTAGCTCTACTATAGCCCATGTTCTACCATCTTTGATCCATCTCAGGACTAACAATCTCAAAGCAAGATCCAAAAAAGATGTAGAATAATAGATTAAATCTCTTCGACAACAAGTTTTCACAAACTTGAGAAGATTGACGGGGTACCCTTCGAACATTTGGATGAGGGAATGAGTCCTTCGTCAAATATCGAAAGTGAGTTATCGAAACCTACCATTTTCCAGGATAAAGGGGTTAGCGTTTGAAGGATGCGCATTCTAGTTGGTAGAAAGACTACAAAATGACCAAGGATTGCAGAGTTTGCGCATGACATAACTTAGAGCAAGACAGTTCTTGGCGGTTGGCAAGATTTGGCTGCATGGCAGTCTTTCATCGCATGAAGACTTGGCTGTATGGCAGTCTCTTGACAGCATGATGTCTCTTGCCACATGGAAGACTCTTGCTGCATGGCAGACTCTTGGCAGATAGCGGATCTTAGCACATCGAAGGTCTTGGCGTATTGTAGAGCTGGCCGCATAATAACTTATGCCGCATGATGGTCCCTGCGCTTGCAGGATGCTCATGAAGGCTTATGCTCATGGACATCACTGCGCTTGACAAGACTGCCGCATAGTGGCCTCTATACATAAAGGTCACTACACTAGTAAGGACTTGGTGCATGGCTGGAATTGGAGATAGAAAGCAGAACCAATTCAAACTAATATAGCAAGATATAGCTAAACTTGGTTCCTTTGATCACTTAACTTGGTTGCTATGATTGCGCAGGTTGGGTTATCAAGCATGGTTACTGAATGGTGGGTAGACACTGATGCAATCAGCCATGCATACTTTGTGAAAGAGTTATTTACCAAGGAAGATAACTATCTAAAAAGAAGGTCTCTATGGCGAATAAGTGTCAAGCAGAAGATCTAGGGATCAGGATTATGATTCTGGACTTCCGGCTTGAGGAAGAGATTGCTCTTATTAAGTTATGACGCATCTGACTAAGATATGTCTTTTTCGATAAAGATGTCTATTTCAGGGATATCTCTAAGATGTGGGGGTAAGAAGGTGGAGACATGTGATGGCTGTATTCATACATAGGTAGTCAGGAAGCCGTTTAGACGGATGACTATCAGTACAGATCCTATGGAGCTGGTGCGCTCAGATATCTGTGACTTCTATTCTCCACAAAGGGTCAGGATAAAGTTTATCACTTCTTTCTTCGACAATTTCTCAGGAAACGCGTTCATGTATCTTCTCATAATCAAAGGATGAAACATTCGAGAACCTCAGTGACTTTAGTCTGGAGCTGAGCGTATATCGGTCTACAACTCAATAGACTTAGAAGTTATCAAGACAAAGGGCATTGTTCTTTGGATTCACATCGTTCATCTTAGAACATAGAATTGACTATGGAACATGCTTCGTTCTTGGATTCACATTATTCAGCTTAGAACATGGAATTGACTATGGAACATGTATCATTCTTTGGATTCGTATCGTTTAGCCTAGAACATGGAATTGACTATGGAACGACATTTTCGTACTCTTCTAGTCCATTGAAGGTTTAGATAGGAAGGACCAGCAGTTGATAGTAATGGTAATTTTTATATTGTTGTACTTATGGCCTTCCAGATAGTCTGTGGGAGAGGGTTGCACTTGCGGTCATATCCTTAGTATCGTTCATCACTTCTGTTGTAACTCTGGCTCAAAGTCAAATCAACATGAATATCGTTCGATTGTGGGGGTTTTTTGGGGGACCATATCAGCCAGAGTTATTGGCAGTTCTATAGAAGAAGGCGTAGTCTAGGAAGGAGTTATCTTTTAAGAGACAACATTTAAACTAGAACTCGAAGAGCAGTCAACTAGAAAAGTCAGGAGGTCGAAGGACCAAAGATGATCTTATCACCTATCATATAGAGGTCATACCATTTACCAATGATGAGGCAATAAAGACCAAGGACTCGGTGTACTGTGAGGAGACAGTCCATGAGGAGATTGACCCCATAACAACACCTGGATGTTGATCAATCTGCCTGAAGAAGCTAAACCTATCAGATGCTTATATATCTTCAGTAGAAGAAAGTAGAAGAAGACATAATAATTGAGTTTAAGACTAGGCTTGTAGCCTATGGATTTTCTCGGATATAGGGGTTTGAGTTCTTTGGTACCTCATTAAAAGTGTCATATATTATGATGATAATTTTTGTAGATATTATTCATAAGCTGATTGTTTATTAGATGAAGGAAAGACAGCAAGTCTTAGAGGAAGACAGTCATAAGAGATTCACAGACAACAGTCAGAATAATTGTCATTCAAGTTTGAACACATTTTGTGGATTGGTGATATCTTAAAATGGCCTGAAGCAACATAATCAGCGAGACAGACTAGTGTATGTATACAAAGTTTACTGATAAGAAAGGAGTCATCTTTTGTATCTATGTAGATGACTTACTAAATCCCAGCTATGGATATAGAAGTATCACTAGAACAAAGATGTCCTTTTGTCCAGACTCAGGACATGGGATCACATATGTCATCCTAAAGATATAAGAAAATTCGGATGTCGGGTGGGCTTGCTCAGTCACAAGCTCTCTGTATAAGAAGATTGGTCACACGCTTTGGGTATCAAGGTCGATACTCCTCAAGTATAACATGAAGATGAAGGAGCCTAATCCAAGGGAAAGTATCAAACAGTTGGTGTACTCGAGCATCGTCATGTGCATGATTCAAGATGCGAGTACCACTAGGCCTGATATAGCTCTCGTTGTAGGGATGTTGAGTCAGTTCATGAGCAGTATGTGTGTTGTTGAATACTGGAAGCTGTGAAGAGAGTCGTCAGAATTCTCAAATGGACTCAATGGTATATCCTGCACTCACTACCAAAATATGATGAATTAGAGACATTTTAGCGATGTTCTATAATGACATCACTATATTTTTATGAATTTAACGACGCCTAAAAATAATATCGCAGGACATCGCTGTTAGCGACTGTCCGCGATGTTTAGAGACTATAAATAATATTAAGGAAGCATATGTCGTCCGATGTCATAATACGTTGCTATTATTTTTATTATAGCGACGTAGTATTTCTTACGTTGGTAAATATTATAAACTCTGCGACGTTTAGCGATGTGTTATTCAGACATCGCTAAAAGTTTTTATATAGGTTTATAATCCAATTTTATTTCCCCCTATTCCTAAAATTTCCAAATTCATTTACCCCTACCCCGTGCAACACCTCCGACGATCCCGAACTCAACCCCACTCCGGCTGACGGTGCTCCCCCCATCACCCGCAACTCCCTCCGGCTCTGACAGAAAACCCTAAACCCCCTCCCCTCCCCATCCCTCTCTCTCTCTCCATCTCTCTCTCTCTCTCTCTCTCTCTTTCTCTCTCTCTCTCTCTCTCTCAGCGATCGCCGTGACCCCCTTCGGCCCCGACCATCCAACCCGTGACACCCTGTCCGACATCGACCATCCGACCCTGGTAAGAGGGTGATAGGGTTAGAGTTACGACCGTGCTCCACCCTCGACCCGTCCAACCCCGACCTTGACCCCCCTCGGTTAGGTAACCCTAACCATATCTCACTCTTGTCGATACAATACTGACACACCAATACGATGCACACACACGCTAACACAAATACGGACACTAACACAAATACGTTATGTAATATTTGTATATATATGACACGGAGACTGACACTGATAGGGTTAGGGTTAGGCCTCTCAGTCTTTTCAGATAATTTATAATACTTAGCCTTTTCTAGGATTTTTTTAAAAAATCTTGTATAACTCTCAGTAAATATTCTTTTCAGATAATGGGTCACAAGGGAACACGTATTTATTATTATGAGCCACCTATTTAATAGAGCTTAAAATCGGATTTGTCAACATATCTTCTAAGCTTGAAATCATGTCTTCATGTTATTACTTTTGCAACCCTTTGAACGATATATACTTGAATAATGTGTATCTATCTTTGTAGAAGTATAATAATGGATATGAATTACTACCTACGTCATCGTTCGTGGATGCACAACCATCATCCCGACGACATGTACGATGTGCGGAATAAATTTATATTGGGTTTACAGTAGTTCCTGTACCTCGCCAAGGCATTCCCTCAGTACATGGACGGTACCAAAATTAAGTGTCCGTGTGTGAGATATCGCAACTTAAAATATCAACCAGAAGTGGATGTGACATATTATTTGTACTCGAGGGGTTTTACGCCGAATTACTATCAGTGGACCTCACACGGAGAACTTGTGTCTTTAGCATCGAAGCTGGAGCCTTACGTGGAGCCGTATATGGATATCCACGATCACGCTAATTATGATAATGGGTGCGTGAACATGATTTTTGATGTTGCATGGCCTAGTTTCGATCCAGACAATGATGATACAGCTGAGGACGCACCGAATGCCGATGATGCAAAGTTTATAGAGTTACTGGAGAATGCAAGGACTCCATTATATCCTGGTTGTGAGGATCATTCACCGTTGTATGCAACAACCGACTGATGGAGTTGATTATAGAGATCTTGTCGGAGGATGCTAAGTTGCCTAAAGACTTCTACCAGTCTAAGAGGATGGTGAGATCGCTATGGATGGGATACAAAAAAAATCGATGCATGTCACAACGGGTGCATGCTGTACTATAATGACGACAAGGATAAAGATGTGTGCATATTTTGTGGTACTAATCGCTACAAGACAACTGGTACAGAATGGTCTATCGGTATAAGGAAGTCGACATATTCGATGTACTACTTGCCTTTAACGTCGCAGTTGCAGAGGTTGTTTATGGTGAAAGAGACTGCCAAAAATATGAGTTGGCACAGGCGAGAATAGATTGAAGAAGTGTTGGATCACCCATCCGATGGAGAAGCATGGAAGTACTTCGATCGAGAGTATACCAATTTTGCTTCAGATTCGCTTAATATAAGATTGGAGCTCTCCTCCAATAGTTTTACCACATTCGGACTTTCGGGATCCCAGTATTCATGTTGGCCTGTGATCATCCCCGTACAACCTACCGCCTTCAATTTGCATAAAGACTCCAGTTATGTTCTTAACCGTTATTATTCTGGGTTCGACCAATCCGAAGAGGAACATCGATGTATACTTGCAATCGTTGATAGATGAGTTGAATATGGGAAGTAGGTGGCAACACGTACGATATTTCAAAAAAGCAGAATTTTTAAATAAGGGCAGCACTTATGTGGACCATCAATGACTTTTCAACTTATGGCATATTATTAGGATGGAGCACTCATGGTCGTCTTTCATGTCCATATTGCGTGGACTGTACTAAGGCTTTCCGTTTGAAACACAGAGAAAAATCGTGCTTCTTCGATTTTTATCGATAATTTCTACCGAAGGATCATCCGTACCGGAGGAACAGGAATGCTTTTTGTGCTGACATTATGGAGAAGGCCAATCCACCACCAAAATGGCCCGAATATACGATATGGAAAGAGGTAAAATATTTACTAACTGCTATCGAAGAGTCTGCTAAGGGGTACAAGTGTGACAGATTTGGTCGCACTCATAATTGGACGAAGAGGAGTATATTCTGGGATCTACCATATTGGAGCACTAATCTGATCATATATAACCTTGATGTCATGCATATCGAGAAAAATATGTTTGATAACATAATTAATACTGTAATGGACGTAAAGGGAAAGACGAAAGACAATCCGAAGGCCAGGTTAGACTTGGAAGAAATATGTAGACGTCATGTGTTGCATTTGATAAAGGAGAAGAATAAAAAGTTAAAGCATCCTAAGGCAATTTTTTTACTGGAGAATAAGGATAAAGGAAGACTTTGTAGGTGGATTCAGGGCCTAAATTTTTAGACGGCTACATGTCAAACTTGAGAAGATGTGTCGACCTTAAGGAGAATAAACTGACGGGTGTGAAGAGCCGTGATTATCATGTATTCATTGAGAGGTTAATTCCAATTATATTTTAGAAATTCTTATCTCAGGTCATTTGGGATCCATTGACAGAGCTCAGCATATTCTTCAGAGATCTTTGTTCTACTAAGTTGCTCGTCGATGGTCTAGAAAAGCAAGAGAATGACATTGCGGTAACACTGTACAAGCTCGAAAAGGTATTTATTCTTGGATTTTTGACACAAATCCCATGATACTCTCTACTCCTACAAGCTCGAAAAGGTATACTAACTCATGGAACCACCACTGATACTCTCTACTCCCCCTTCTACCTATAGTACCAATACTAACTATAATGACACTTATCATAGAACTATTTCTATCTCTAAATTGATACCTATTGCTCATATACCCAACCAAGAACTACTTACAGACATACAAGCCACACTCCCAATAGTCAATACGGATACTCAAGACAGAGACCTAATTGTAAGTCACCAATTATCATACTAATAAGGACAATGGAATAAAGCTCTATAAGGAACTGGACTATAGAATTGAAGGTATTTCTACTACTATGCTAAAGAATGATGGAGCAAAGTCCTATAATAACAGAAGTTGTTAAGTATTAAGATGATACTTTAAGAACCAATTTAATATACAACCTAATAATCATATACGTCTGTCTGAAATCATGACACTCAAAATCCTCGCCACGTTAGTAATCATAGCTACGATAAACGATAGATTCCATAACTAAGGTATGCAACTCTATAATCATGGCATCTAGAATCCTCACCACGCCAACCGGTATGTCTGCAAGAAACTCTAAATTTTATAACTAAGATATATGCACCCAAAGTCAGATTCCTATATTTATGCCACGTCAGCTAATATGGCTGCGATAAACTCTCGACTCCATAACCAAAGCAGACATTTTATCTTTCTCACTGTCCTCATCAACATATGTCATCAGATGATATCATAATTTTAATACATAAAATTTATCTTGATATAAAATCAAACTCAACAACGAACACCAAGAATTAAATTCAACAACCGATCACCAAGAATTAAATTCAATAACAACAAGTGAGAGTGGACAAAAACAAGGGGAAAGATTTGAATTAGAATTTATAATAAGATTCTCAAGGGTCATCCCAGAAATCTCTCAAGAAATTTGTGATTGAGTATTCTCTTATCCTAATATCTTATATCCTATATCCTATATCCAATTGCAGGCTCGCAGTAGTACAACTAAGCCGTTGCACTACCACGATAATGTACAACTTGTGAAGTCTGACCTAAATGGGCTACCACTAAAAAAGTGTCATGACCTGCACCCGGTGAAGGTGCATGAGTACGTGGGTACGTCCCGCCTATGCCACAGCATCGACGGTAGAACGATGTCTTGGTCAACTATATTATCTAATTATCTAACAATAATGCATAAACCTCCAATAATATCTCAACTCCAAGAAGAGTGTAATAAACTTAATTAAACAAAATACTCAATCACAATTCTATAGCACTATAAGATATCAAGAAAGTCGAACATAACTATATAGTCAAAAATATATAACAACAATAATAGAAACACTAATCAAAATCTCAATATAAGCCAAAAACAAATCTGGTACCAAAAATGCTAAAGAGAACTAACTATGCTAACAATTGATTCCGGCTAGATCTCCTAACAGTCACTCCAGAACTAGTGGGTCCATATCTGCATCATCTATAGGTCATAGTCCATAGCATGTCGGACACCAATCTCTCATGTCCTCTAAAAAATGTTTTTCAGTCAGGAATGGAGCAAAGTACATCTCTAATAGCAGTTCTAATTAATAATATAAACTATGTAATAGTAAATAGATGTGAATATACAAGATACCATATACATGTGCAAGCGATACGCAATAAAGAAAATACTGGAAATAAATACAAGAATGAGCAATATAGAATGAACAAGAAATACAAATGACTAAGTGAGTGAGTACCAGCTTTAACATGTGATCGGCTTAGAAACTTGCACAAGAAACTTGTACAAGGATAAGGGCCTGGTTAGTCATACGTGTAGTATATAACCAATACTCACAAGGAACAAGACATGCACAAGGAGGGTATGATCGCATATCTACACTATATACTCCCCGCCCCCGACTGGTATAGTAGATTCGACCATGGCACGTCATGACATGGGTTCCCACAAGAAGGGCGCTACTCTCCTCATGAACCAATGTCTGTATATGTACAAGAAGAACAATAAACAAGGCTTGCATACGATATACCATAAATACCAAGGAATAACATCTCATGACGAGATCCGGATATACCAATCCGTGTAACCATCGCGTCAAAAAATTAAGGATATCTATACTAGATACAAGATATATAGAGGATATCATAAATAAAAAATATCAGAGAATATATTCGCATGTGGTCCAGAGAAATAAATGTCAAACTATGTCCGAACTGGTGTCACACAGACCTATCTATGGAATATTGTATTAATACAAGGTGTTGGAATGAAATTAAGTTAAACTATTTTAATTCTAGGTCATAAAGTCATTTATAAGTCAAAACAGTCAGACTAGGTCAACTCTAGTTCCAACTAGTCAAACTTGGTCAAACTAGATATTTATAAGTTGTATGAGTCTAACTCTAGGATACTAGGTCCACACACTATGAAACTAGGCCACACTAGCTACGTTAAGACACTAGGATACACACAAAGTACAGTATCATAGGATACGCAAGTTATTAGATATATATATATATATATATATATATATATATATATATATATATATAACACTTTTAGTCAAACTAAGCTAAGTGGATACCTTGGCTTTGAACTAATGCAATATCTCACCACCTACACCCCCATCTTGATACTCAAATCCAATGCCTTGAGTATCAATCAATACCTTGACATTACCTTGGTATCAAAAGGTAATTCAAATTCTAGTATGTAATTAACTACTCAATACCTTGAGTTTTAACTAACATGCATTTAATACTTATACAATACTATATACAATATACCTTATTTTAGTCACATTAGTATCAATCCATAACTAGTTAACATTTAGCCTATTACTATGTCAATACCTACTAATCATTACCTTGGTATCAATAATATCTTAACCAAAATCTCACTCTTGACCCAAATCCAATACCTTATATCAATATCCTAACATCTATACCTTGCTTAGCTAGTACCTACCAAAACTTGACCTCATTTTAATTTGGCACCCCACACTGTTACTCTTGCATCTTATGACACTAAGATATATCATAATTTGATACCTTCCTCACAACTCCCCCTATCACACAAACACTTGATATGCACTATATCATATCCAATATTTATATATTTATGCACATACTAGATTCTCAGTTCTAACCCACCCAAATACCATAAAATTTACATAACCCTCACTTCTGAATACTAACCTATCCTTGATTCTAATACTTAACTTATCTTCACATCAATCACACTAAGATACTCTTGTCACGACTCGCACCCAAAAAATCGGGCATGAATCGTGGGTACGTCCAGTCTACGCCGCAGAATCGGTGGTAGAACGCTGTAAAGGTCCTTTCTAGGTCACAATCTATATATCTCACAAAACATGTCAATATAATCTCTCCAAAAGGAGGGCAACCACGCAGTATATATATATGTCTCAATCACACTAACTAGGGGAAGAGTAAAAGCATGATAAGATATCACAAAGAAACGAGAACCAAAGATAGTAAGTATAATAGCCAAATATACAGTCCAAGTCTAAAGTCTACAACATCTCACAGGAGCAAAATAATAAATACAATCATCCAAAATATCAACTGGGAACAACCCAGGGAAACCCACCTAGCTAACTAGGGTGCTAACGACGTCTCCTCGACTGGCTCCTCCTCAGTCTCCGGGTCACAATACTCCTTGACGCCCGTCCCGTAGAATATCGGGCAAAAATCCTCAGGATCCTCTGGAAAAAATATGCCCAGTCAGGACTGGAGCAAAGTACATAACTCTGAAAGCAACTCCAAATACATGGTAAGGTATATATGACTTGCAATAGAAAAGTATACAAGATGCACAGGTAAATAAATACATGGTGGAGCAGATAAAGTAGCTGCAATATAAAACTGGAGAACAATACAAGTAGTAGAGAAGTAACTGCATGTGAGAAAATAGGAATACTAGCTAAGTTCCTTGAGCACAAGTTCGTTATATGATCGGCTTAGGTTGCACATGAATAAACTACGATAACTCCGTTATGCGTGAGTTGCATAACCGACATACACATGAATACTGTTTGGCTTTGATCACATAACCAACTCCTACTCCCCTCCCCCACTAATACTCTTGGATCCAACCACAATATGCTACGTACATGATAAATAACTCGCGCACATGAAGGCGAGAGCACACGAAGCACATGATAGCACATGAGAATTGTCACGCCCCAGTCCCAAAATACCGAGGGACCGGACACGTGGCAATGGCCAGCAGTACACACCGGTGGACAAACCCAATTTAATGGATCCATCGGGGCATGCTTAAGCTGTAATATAACAATAAGTAGGTACAAAAATACAAGTCTCAGTCTATACTAATCTCATCCACAACAGATAATCACAGGTCAAGTGCCAGAATAATGCAAATATAATAAACTGACAAATCTCAATAAAAGTGTCTCAGAGAACAATCCGAGAACAAGTCTGATACATCAATGCAATAGACTGGAAATAAAATAACTAGAAACAGAAATAAATGAGTATCTCGAGACAATACTCAGGAGAAGTCCTCTGGTACGATCTCGTCTACTGGATCTGGTACTGCTCCAATGTAGGCACCTGCTTCTGCTCCTGCTAATGCTCTTGTACTGTATAACTCTGGGTGGATCTCCTCTGCTAGTCTTGGGGACATAATCCGGATCCAGGTCCTCAGGGGACATAGCAAGGTACAAAATAACTCATGCCAAAATAAATAATACAGTGCAGCAATAAATGAAACAATAGGGTAACTATAAAACTATCTATGTGAAATACAAGTGAGAGCATCACTAGTACTCAGGCTGAAGCCACTACAAGCTCTGTGTCGGGAGGCCGATAGCAGTAATAACACGTAATGGGCCAAGCTCTGCTCGAGAGTCTTGTGCTTCACAATAATAGGGGTTTTGTCACGCCCCAGTCCCAAAATGTCAGGAACTAGGCCACGTGTCACTGGCCAGCTGACACATCACTAAGGGCTTAATCCATTTCGAATGGACCCAAAGGAACGTGCTACGCTGTCCTAAAATCCTACAAGTATAAAACAGGTAAATCTATCTCATCCACAATAAAATGTCAGGGAAATAAGTGCTGGATATATATAAAAACTGAGTCTGATATAGTACATAACTGGTGGGTACAGGCCCACTACAAAACTAATAATAGCACAGAAAAAATCAGATAGATTAAGTAGTGTCTATCTGAGGAAAACATCTCCATCTCCAGGTGGCAAGCTTCTAGGGTCATGCATACTCTGAGGGTGTCTCCTCTAGCTCCTCCTCGGTAGCACACCTAGCCTCCTGATCAGGTCCGTACACCGTGGGGTAGAAAGCCTCGTCTAAATCTGGCAGGGAACCAGGTCCTCAGTGGGACATAACAAGATACAGGAAAATAACATGCCAGGTATGTAAATACTGAATAAATAAATAAATACAGGGTGCTAACCATCTAAGTGAAATGCAAGTAAAGACCTTGTAGTACGCATGGGAATGTGTCGGCTAGACATATGCTGACTTAATTTACCAATCGTGGCGACTGGCTAGTATATGTGTCATATGCCCCCTGACTCAAGGGCACTCTGCAATCGACCATCATGGTACGAAGGTATAAAAATATTTAAGGAGGGGGTGTCCCATACGTCTACCAGTTATCTTTTCCAACCCAATGTAACTAAATGTCAGGTCCTACTTTTGTTTATGCTAATCCGTGATACGGGTCACACGTATTGGTAGCTAATCAAATACGCAGCTCGCATCCCAATATGTATTACAACCATGTTACGTGTTCCCGTGATAGGGTCTAGGAGAATATCAGGATATCAGGTATCAGTTGACTGTACCTGAGGCAGTCTCAGGTACTTATAGTTATATGAAATTCAGAAACAAGAGCATATAACAATATTAGAATTTAAATAATAAACTTGGCAAGGTATACTTGCCTACTCCCTGATAGTACTGAAAACCTGATCTCACAGTCAGGGTTGAGGTTGCTTGTGATAGGGAGTCACTGGTGGTGCTGGAGTTGGGTTCTGTTAAAACATACAGGTTGGTGATTATCAGGGTATAATATAAAAGTATATTCATACTTATGTAATATATATATCATATAGATATAGTATATAGTAGTAATATATATATATAGCATATATATATAAAGCAAAGAAAATACAGGAATGTAAATATATATATATATATATATATTAGCAGGATATAACCACTGTTATATATAATAATATAATATTATCAGGGTGTATCCACTGATATATAATAATATAATAATCAGGGTATATCCACTGATACATATACTAAAATGAAATGACAGTACAGAATTTAAATATAACTTAGGTACTGTATTTATATAGTACTATATGATATATATAGATAATATATATATATATAATGAATTGAAAGACAGTGCAAGAATTGTAAATTTACATATATATATATGTAGGCTGTATTATCCAGCACAGATAATATAAATATATATATATATATAATGAATTGAAAGACAGTGCAAGAATTGTAAATTTACATATATATATGTAGGCTGTATTATCCAGCACAGATAATATAAATATATATATATAATATATGTACTGTATATCCAGTACTATGATAATAATTATATATAATAATATATATATAAATAAGTGCATATAAATAAATAAATAAAAGAAAATGCATAGTATATATACATACATATATACTATAAATATAATAGTAATAATATAACATATATATAATATGTTATATATATACATATAAATATACATAACATTCATATGAATACATATATTTATATATATTACATATATATATATATATATATAAGTAAAACAGAATTAAAAATGCGTATATACATATTAAATATTATTATATATAAATATATAACATATGAATAATATGTTATATATATAACTATTATATATAATAATAATATATTTATATAATATACATATACTGTATTTATACAGTATATAATTAATATAACATTATATATATTAATATATATATATAACATATATATATATAAGTATATGTATATGTATACATATATATAAACATATATACATACATATATAAGTTTAGGTATATATATGTATAATCAAGAGGGGGGGTATACCTACTGACAGGGGGGTCCCACAGGTTGTCGACGGTGGAAGGACGGCGGCGGAGACGGCCGGGGGTGGCCGGAGGAGCAGCAACAGCAGCAGTGGCTGCTAGCAGCAGCAGCAGCTGCAGCAACTTACGGGGGCTGCCGGCGGCGAAGCAGTGGCGGAGGCGGCGGTGCAGGCGGAGGGTTCGACGGAGGGAGGAGTGGTGGTCAGGTTGGTGGTGGTGGCGGAGGTCCACGACGGCGGTGGCGGTGGCTGGAGGCGACCGGAGGTGGAGTGGCGGTTAGGGTTAGGGGTAGCCGAGGGTTGCTGCGGGGGCTCTAGCTGGCGGAGGAGGCGTCGTGGGGCGGTGAGGGGGTGATGGTCGGAGAGAGGGGGTCGGGGCGAGTCGGGTGGTGGGGTTGGTGGCGGTGCTCGGTGGCCGGAGGAGGTGGTGGGAGTGGTTCGGGTGGTGGTGGCTGTTGTGGTTTGGTGGTCGGGGGAGTTGCTGTGGGAGCTCAGGGTGGCGGGGCGGGCGGCCAGGGCGGGGCTCCGGTGGTCGGGAAGGAAGGCAGGGAGGTGGCGAAGGGTTGGCCGGAGGTTGGGTCGGAGGCGGTGGCCGGTGGTGGCTGTGAGGAGTCCGGGAATGGGGGGGGGTCGGGTTTTATAGGTTAGGGCCAATGGCATTAGGTGTAAATAGTGGGAAGTTTGGGGGTGTTTTGGTAATTTTAGGTTTTTGGATATTTTTGACTGAATTCTCTGGATGTTTTGGTGGGTCCCATGCCACCTATTGTCTAGCCAATGAGGGTATGCCACCTCATAATCATTTTTGCATAAAAACCCCAAACTTATCATAATTTGCATAAAAGCCTAAATTTGGTATTTTGCGTAATTTTGCAATTTACCTGATTTAAAATACTGATTTCCCAAAATTTTGAATTGTACAAAAATGAGGGAAACAGCTGGGGAAAATGTTTTGGACAGTGTGGGGGTGAGCCTGGGCAGAGTCAGGGTCTGATTCTGAGTGATACAGATCACCGTATTTATTATTTAATAAATACTGCGCACGGTGTTCACTAATTAATTAGAGGCAGTTAGGGTCATAATTTTTCTACGGTGTCAATACACTAATTGTAGTAAAATTAGAGTAGAATATTATCGTATTTTTATTTGGGCAAAACAGGTGTCTACTGGTCCTCAAATCCCTAGGGTACAGAGATGGGTAAAGAGCAGAAATTTAAATAGGAAATAAATACGTACGTCTGTAACGATATTTGTGCGACTAAAACGAAGCACCAAACGAGATTTCTGGGAGTTGTTCAAAATACAGAAAAAGTAGTCTAACATGTCTAGAGCAGGTATGTGAATTTTGTTTGGGAAAAACAGCTAGTGTAATGTTCTAATTAATTGTGTGAAGTACAGGTGCACAATCAAATAGGATATGTAACCATAATAAATTTTTAAAAATTTGTAATAATTCTAATTAGTCAAAATAATCCTAAATTACTAAAATCTGGTCGAGGAAGTTTACAATCTACCCTCCTTGGAATATTTCATCCTCGAAATAAAAACAAACATATAATGAGAATGAAAGATTGATTTAGGACATAAAATGATTACTGAAGATTGAGTTTGAAATATTTGGACATACCCTGATTTGGAAATAGATGGGGATAACGCTGTCGAATATTCTCTTCTCGTTCCCAGGTGGATTCACCTGGTGCATGATGTCTCCATGCAACACGAACTAGAGGGATAGTCTAGCCTCGCAACACTTTCTCGCTATGGTCCAGGATCTCTACAGGCTCCTCCTGGTACGATAAGCTCGGCCCGATGGTGATCTCTGAATAGTCCAGCACATGGCTCGGGTCTGGAATGTACCTCCTCAGCTGAGATACATGGAAGACGTCATGTACTCCCTCCTAGGTCTGAGATAGAGCTAGCCTGTAAGCAACCTCTCCGACGCGATCTAGCACATCGAAGGGTCCAATGTACCTTGGACTCAGCTTTCCTCTTCCTCCAAATCTGATAGTTCCTCGGGTAGGTGAGATCTTCAAGAACACATGCTCTCCCACTTGGAACTCTAGAGGTCGTCGATGAATGTTGGCCCAGTGCTTCTGTCTGTCTTGTGCAGCTCGTAGGTGTCCCTGGATCTTCTTTACTTTCTCCACCGTACGAACAATCAATTCTGGTCCCAAGATCTGTCTCTCGTCTACATCGCTCCAGCATACTGGGGAACGATATTACCTGCCATACAAAGCTTCAAAGGGAGCCATTTGAATGCTCGCTTGATAGCTATTGTTGTAGAAAAATTCCACCAGGTGTAGATGATCTTCCCATGATCCACTGAAATCAAGCATGCAGGCTCTCAGCATATCTTCAAGTGTCTGGATGGTGCGCTCTGACTGGCCATCTGTCTGTGGATGATACGAGGTGCTGAACTTGAGGCGGCTACCAAGACTTTCTTGCATAGTTCGCCCAAAGTAGGATGTAAACCTCGTATCCCGGTCAGATATTATGCTGACTGGTACTCCGTACAGACGCAAGATCTCCTTCATGTACATGTCCGCCAAAACTTCTGTAGATTGTCCGACTCTGAAAGGTAGAAAATGAGCAGCCTTGGTGAGTCTGTCTATGATCACCCATACAGTATTACGACCACTAGGACTTCTTGGAAAGCCCGTAACAAAGTCCATCGTAATGTGTTCCTATTTCCACTCGGGTATTGGGAGGGGTTGAAGTAGACCGGCAGATCTCTGATGCTCAGCCTTGACTTGCTGACACACCAGGCATTTAGCCACAAAGCGTGCTATCTCCCGTTTCATTCCATGCCACCAGTAATATTGTCGCAGATCTCTGTACATCTTTGTGCCTCAAGGATGTATAGAGTATGTTGAGCTGTGAGCTTCTGACATCAGCTCCTCTCGAAGTTCTCCATTTGGAACATAAAGACGTTCTCCATATCTTAGAGTCACATCTTCGTGTATGCGGCATCCTGTCTGAATTCCAGCTTCTGTTCTTTGTCGAAGCCTCTGAAATCTTGCATCTGTTGGTAGAGCAGCTTTGATTCTTTCGACCAAGGTTGATTGCAGCTGGTAGTTTGATAGTTGGCCGTCAATTCCTGGCATAATGACTTTTATTCCCAACTTTTTTAGATCTTTCAGTAGACCTGGTTGGGTGATCATAAAGAATGCCGAGGGTCTTCTGCTTAGTGCATCAGCCACTACATTAGCCTTTCCTGGATGGTACTGCAGATCGATCTCGAAATCCGTCATCACTTCGAGCCATCGTCTTTGTCTTAGGTTCAGGTCTTTCTGAGTGTAGACATATTTCAAGCTCTTGTGATCAGTGAAAATCTCTACTCGTTCGCCGTATAGATAGTGTCTCCATAGCTTCAGGACAAAAATGACTGCAGCAAGCTCCATATCGTGAGTGGGGTAATTCTTCTCATGAGTCCTCAGTTGTCTTGAGGCATAAGCTACAACATTTCCATGTTGCATTAAGACACAACCAAATCCTTTTTCGGATGCATCGCTATAGATTACGAAATCTCCGGATCCAGATGGAATAGTCAAGATGGGGGCTGTAGTCAGACGCTTCTTCAATTCATCAAAAGCTTTCTGACATTCTTCAGTCCATATGAACTCCTGCTCCTTGCGGGTAAGACGAGTAATCGGCTCCGCGATTCTTGCAAAGTTTTCTACGAACCTTCGGTAATATCTGGCAAGTCCTAAAAAGCTTCTCACCTCTGAGACGTTGGTCGGGGTTGGCCACGTCTCGACAGATGAGATCTTTGCTGGGTCCACCGAGATACCTTCTCCTGTGATCACGTGTCCTAGAAAAGTGACACGATCAAGGAAGAACTCGCACTTGCTCATCTTAGCATAAAGGCTCTCCCGTCTCAGCGTCTCTAGCACTAGTCTCAAGTGCTCTTCATGCTCTTCGTGGCTCTTTGAATACACCAGAATGTCGTCGATGAAGACTACCACGAACTGGTCCAGATATTAGTGGAAGACTCTGTTTATCAGGTTCATGAATACGGCAGGTGCATTAGTTAGTCCAAAAGGCATCACTAGGAACTCGTAATGACCATAACGAGTCCTGAATGCTGTCTTTGGAATATCTTCTCTCCGTACTTTGACCTGATGATAGCCTGATCTCAAGTCTATTTTTGAGAATACCACGGCTCCTGTCAGTTGATCGAACAGGTCGTCAATCCGCGGCAAGGGGTACTTGTTTTTTATTGTCAAAGTGTTGAGGGCTCTGTAATCAATGCACATTCGATATGTCCCATCCTTCTTTGGTACAAACAGCACTGGTGCTCCCCAGGGTGATGCACTAGGACGAACAAATCCTTTGATCTGAAGTTCCTCCAGTTGAAGCTTCAGCTCGTCAAGCTCCTTCTTCGCCAGTCGGTACACATTGGAGGATACTGGTGCAGCTCCGGGTATCAGCTCAATAATGAACTCTACTTCTCTATCAGGCGGTAGGCCTGGCAATTCTTCTGGAAATACGTCTGCAAATTCTGCTACAATAGATGGGAGTGCTGTCTCCATCGCCATGTAAGCTCTAAGAGTCTGGCCTACTCCTTGCTCGATAGTGCCTCGAACGTATTCGAACTCCGGGTGATCTGGAGGTCTAAAGATAACACTTCCCTTTCGGCAGTCTAGGACAGCATTATTCTGGCTTAGCCAGTCCATGCCTAAGACAACGTCGAAATTTGGCATTGGAAGTACCAAAAATCGCGCTCTTAGTCCTCTACTACAAACGACTACCGGGCATATTTCAATAATGTTGGTAACTGGAACAATGTCTCCTCCAGTAAGTATCTTCCAACACTTAGGCAGTGGGAAAGTGGATAGTTTGTGCATGGCTACGAAGTTACTAGATATGAAAGACAAAGTAGCCCCGGAATCGAATAATGCGGTTGCAGGTAATGATGCAACTAAAATAATACCTGTAATGGTTTCTCCTTCTGGCTCTTCTGCAACTGCAGCTAAAGTAAAGGCCTGCCCGTGCCTTTGCCCTCCAGATTGTTGTCTGGCCTTGAACTGGGCCTCCTGGGTAGGCAAAGGTGCTCCTCTCTGATATCCTCCAGATGTGGAGGGTAGCATCTTCTGGACTTGTGCTCCTGGCTTCTGCCCTTGCTGAGGTGCTGCATCTCTGCGTTGTGGGCAGTCTCTGGCTATATGATTTTTAGCTCCACATAGCAAGCATAATCCTAGCTTCTTTCTGCAGTCATTGGCAAAATGCCCCTTCTTGCCACAAAAGTGACAAGTCGGGAGCTCCTTCTTCTGATAGGGTCCCGTCATCTGCTGCGTCTAATATTGTGGACGACGGATAGGTCCTCTTGCTCCTTGCTAGTTTTTGGCCGGGAAGGTTGGATTCGGGCGTCTTGTTCCACGGCCAATTGCTTCTTGCACCCTTGCTTCTGTAAGAACCTCCTCGTAGGAGATCCTTGACTGCGCCGTCGTATATCTCTGGAGCTCTGGGGTGAGGCCGTGGTGGAATCTCTTGGCCTTCTTCAGCTTGTTCGGTATCAGCATGTCATCGAATCGACTCAGTCGGCAGAACTCTGCATCGTAGGCATCTACGGACATATTCCCTTGTTCCAGGTGTAGGAACTGAGAATATAGGGCATCTTGGACTGTTGCGGGGAAGTACTTGGCATTGAAGTGCTCCAAGAATTGTTGCCAGGTCTGGTCCTTGCCGATGCTACGCTCTATAGATTCCCACCAATGATGGGCGTTGCCGAGAATTTGGGCCCTCACGGCAGTCATCCATAGGTCGGGGGTGAGTTGTGAGCCTTCTAGCAGCATTTCGGTGTTGGAGATCCAGTCGAAAATCTCCTCTGGGGTTTCGCTGCCTTTAAAGGTCCTCGGCTCATCTGGTGGAAACCTTTGACTGTGCCCACTGGTTGGACAGGT
Source organism: Iris macrosiphon (assembly GCA_036927795.1). Taxonomy (NCBI): domain Eukaryota; kingdom Viridiplantae; phylum Streptophyta; class Magnoliopsida; order Asparagales; family Iridaceae; genus Iris; species Iris macrosiphon. The sequence continues at coordinate 26,101,343 of JAYESA010000020.1, read as the reverse complement.
GCTGGTGCCGGGGCAGTGGTTCTCTCCAAGGCTGTCATCAAAGTCTGTCGCAGAGCTTCAGTCTGTTGCCACTGAGACTGTCTCAGGGCTTCAGTCTGTTGCCACTGGGTCTACAACATAGTTTGGAGGAACTGGAACATTTGAGACTGTCCCTCAGGTTGTGGCATCAGAGCAGAAAGGGCTGGAGGTGGAGGTAAAGGTGTCTCCGCCTGCGGTGTTGGTGTTGTCTCCTGGCCAGAATTCTAGTGATTGGACGGGGTTCCTTGGACACTTGGCGAAGGGTCTGATTCTTGGTCAGCCCCATTATTCGCAGATTTCCCGGGTATGTCCATATTTCTGAAGAAAATAGAATAATTAGAAAGACACGAATCATAAATGATAATCAAGCAGGATGCAAATAAAAAAATAAAAAAATAATAGTTAAGGATGGTGTCAGTGTGGATGAGACCTAGTATTCCTATCCTATTGCAGGCTTGCTAGGCATGTCATCATACCACTAGCAATGAAAACTAGACCTACATGGGCCACCACTAAAACCATGTCACGCCCCAGTCCCAAAATATCAGGAACTAGGCCACGTGTCACTGGCTAGCTGACACGTCACTAAGGGCTTAATCCATTTCGAATGGACCCAAAGGAACGTGCTACGCTGTCCTAAAATACTACAAGTATAAAACAGGTAAATCTATCTCATCCACAATAAAATATCAGGGAAATAAGTGCTGGATATATATAAAAACTGAGTCTGATATAGTACATAACTGGTGGGTACAGGCCCACTACAAAACTAATAATAGCACAGAAAAAATCAGATAGACTAAGTAGTGTCTATCTGAGGAAAACATCTCCATCTCCAGGTGGCAAGCTTCTAGGGTCATGCATACTCTGAGGGTGTCTCCTCTAGCTCCTCCTCGGTAGCACACCTAGCCTCATGATCAGGTCCGTACACCGTGGGGTAGAAAGCCTCGTCTAAATCTGGCAGGGAACCAGGTCCTCAGTGGGATATAACAAGATACAGGAAAATAACATGCCAGGTATGTAAATACTGAATAAATAAATAAATAAATACAGGGTGCTAACCATCTAAGTGAAATGCAAGTAAAGACCTTGTAGTACGCATGGGAATGTGTCGGCTAGACATATGCTGACTTAATTCACCAATCGTGGCGACTGGCTAGTATATGTGTCATATGCCCCCTGACTCAAGGGCACTCTGCAATCGACCATCATGGTACGAAGGTATAAAAACATTTAAGGAGGGGGTGTCCCATACGTCTACCAGTTATCTTTTCCAACCCAATGTAACTAAATGTCAGGTCCTACTTTTGTTTATGCTAATCCGTGATGCGGGTCACACGTATTGGTAGCTAATCAAATATGCAGCTCGCATCCCAATATGTATTGCAACCACATTGCGTGTTCCCGTGATAGGGCCTAGGAGAATATCAGGATATCCTCAGTTGTTGGTGGGTCTGTAAAACTAAGTTAATTATACTAATTGTCAACATGTCAGTTGACTGTACCTGAGGCAGTCTCAGGTACTCATAGTTATATGAAATTCAGAAACAAGAGCATATAACAATATTAGAATTTAAACAATAAACTTGGCAAGGTATACTTGCCTACTCCCTGATAGTACTGAAAACCTGATCTCACAGTCAGGGTTGAGGGTGCTTGTGACAGGGGGTCACTGGTGGTGCTGGAGTTGGGTTCTGTTAAAACATACAGGTTGGTGATTATCAGGGTATAATATAAAAGTATATTCATACTTATGTAATATATATATCATATAGATATAGTATATAGTAGTAATATATATATAGCATATATATATAAAGCAAAGAAAATGCAGGAATGTAAATATATATATATATATTAGCAGGGTATAACCACTGTTATATATAGTAATATAATATTATCAGGGTGTATCCACTGATATATAATAATATAATAATCAGGGTATATCCACTGATACATATACTAAAATGAAATGACAGTACAAAATTTAAATATAACTTAGGTACTGTATTTATATAGTACTATATGATATATAGATAATATATATATATATAATGAATTGAAAGACAGTGCAAGAATTGTAAATTTATATATATATAGGTAGGCTGTATTATCCAGTACAGATAATATAAATATATATATATATATAATGAATTAAAAGACAGTGCAAGAATTGTAAATTTACATATATATTTGTAGGCTGTAATATCCAGCACAGATAATATAAATATATATATATAATATATGTACTGTATATCCAGTACTATGATAATAATTATATATAATAATATATATATAAATAAGTGCATATAAATAAATAAATAAAAGAAAATGCATAGTATATATATATACATATATACTATAAATATAATAGTAATAATATAACATATATATAATATGTTATATATATACATATAAATATACATAACATTCATATGAATACATATATTTATATATATTACATATATATATATTTATATATATTACATATATATATATATATATATATATATATATATATATATATATATATATATAAGTAAAACAGAATTAAAAATGCGTATATACATATTAAATATTATTATATATAAATATATAACATATGAATAATATGTTATATATATAACTATTATATATAATAATAATATATTTATATAATATATATATACTGTATTTATACAGTATATAATTAATATAACATTATATATATTAATATATATATATATATATATATATATATAACATATATATATATATAAGTATATGTATACATATATATATACATATATACATACATATATAAGTTTAGGTATATATATGTATAATCAAGAGGGGGGTATACCTACTGACAGGGGGGTCCCACAGGTTGTCGACGGTGGAAGGACGACGGCGGAGACGGCCGGGGGTGGCCGGAGGAGCAGCAACAGCAGCAGTGGCTGCTAGCAGCAGCAGCAGCTGCAGCAGCTTGCGGGGGATGCCGGCGGCGGAGCAGTGGCGGAGGCGGCGGTGCAGGCGGAGGGTTCGACGGAGGGAGGAGTGGTGGTCAGGTTGGTGGTGGTGGCGGAGGTCCACGACGGCGGTGGCGGTGGCTGGAGGCGACCGGAGGTGGAGTGGCGGTTAGGGTTAGGGGTAGCCGAGGGTTGCTGCGGGGGCTCTAGCCGGCGGAGGAGGCGTCGTGGGGCGGTGAGGGGGTGATGGTCGGAGAGTGGGGTTCGGGGCGAGTCGGGTGGTGGGGTTGGTGGCGGTGCTCGGTGGCCGGAGGAGGTGGTGGGAGTGGTTCGGGTGGTGGTGGCTGCTGTGGTTTGGTGGTCGGGGGAGTTGTTGTGGGAGCTCAGGGTGGCGGGGCGGGCGGCCAGGGCGGGGCTCCGGTGGTCGGGAAGGAAGGCAGGGAGGTGGCGAAGGGTTGGCCGGAGGTTGGGTCGGAGGCGGTGGCCGGTGGTGGCTGTGAGGAGTCCGGGAATGGGGGGGTCGGGTTTTATAGGTTAGGGCCAATGGCATTAGGTGTAAATAGGGGGAAGTTTGGGGGTGTTTTGGTAATTTTAGGTTTTTGGATATTTTTGACTGAATTCTCTGGATGTTTTGGTGGGTCCCATGCCACCTATTGTCTAGCCAATGAGGGTATGCCACCTCATAATCATTTTTGCATAAAAACCCCAAACTTTTCATAATTTGCATAAAAGCCTAAATTTGGTATTTTGCGTAATTTTGCAATTTACCTGATTTAAAATACTGATTTCCCAAAATTTTGAATTGTACAAAAATGAGGGAAACAGCTGGGGAAAATGTTTTGGACAGTGTGGGGGTGAGCCTGGGCAGAGTCAGGGTCTGATTCTGAGTGATACAGATCACCGTATTTATTATTTAATAAATACTGCGCATGGTGTTCACTAATTAATTAGAGGCAGTTAGGGTCATAATTTTTCTACGGTGTCAATATACTAATTGTAGTACAATTAGAGTAGAATATTATCGTATTTTTGTTTGGGCAAAACAGGTGTCTACTGGTCCTCAAATCCCTAGGGTACAGAGATGGGTAAAGAGCAGAAATTTAAATAGGAAATAAATACGTACGTCTGTAACGATATTTGTGCGACTAAAACGAAGCACCAAACGAGATTTCTGAAAGTTGTTCAAAATACAGAAAAAGTAGTCTAACATGTCTAGAGCAGGTATGTGAATTTTGTTTAGAAAAAATAGCTAGTGTAATATTCTAATTAATTATGTGAAGTACAGGTGCACAATCAAATAGGATATGTAACCATAATAAATTTTTAAAAAGTTGTAATAATTCTAATTAGTCAAAATAATCCTAAATTACTGAAATCTGGTCGAGGGAGTTTACAGGTTTATATATATATGATCAGTCTGTAGCCTGTGTGTCTCTTCCCACCCAATGTAACCACATGTCTCATGTCCATGATGCATCATGTCCATGTCACGCACAATCTTATCCAATACAACAAGTCATCTAATGTCCATGAATATAATGTCTATGCCATAAAGCCTGTATCCTATACAGAATCACCATGGATAGCTCAGGAAGATTTTGTCTTATAAATAGTGTCAAGTGTCCTGGGTTATGATGTACTTGGTAAGACAAGTACGAGAAATATAGGGTCTCAATGTCCATGTCTAGATGACAATACACAACGCCGCGTACGGTGTTGTCACCCGACTATCAATCGGACGCTAAGTAAGTCACACGGTCCTAGGTCAAGCATGTACAACAATATATAAATAAGGCAAGAAAATATGTAACAAGAACTACAATATTGGCAAGGTACACTTGCCTGGGGTTCTGGCTCCAACTGTAGCTCTGGTCTCAGTGTGATCTGCAGGTACTACTCCGGTTGCTGAAATAAACATTACCATTAGATTTAGAAAATATCAAATAGCTAGAAATGCCTGTCCTTAAGTCCAATTTGGACACAAGGGCAAAAATAACATTTTCGGGTCAAAACGGGATCCACATGTGGGCCACTTTGCACCAAAAAACGTGTCAGAGTCAAAGGTCTCCAAATTCGTCCAACTTAGTGTCAGAAAGTCAGGAACGATGATACGAACCCAACGGAACTTCTAGAATTGGATTCCAATGAGCCGATCACAAAATCGCCCGTCAAGTGGAGTCTGTGGGGCCCACGATACGTGATTTCGTCAATGTTCTCAGAATCAAACCAAACTTGTGTCACAGGACCAACGTATTGCTACGAGTCCGATGGAACAAGTTTTGTCTCGATCCGACGTGTGTACACAAAGTTACAACGCGTTCTAGAACTGACGTATACGGGACGGTATCGGCGGATACGCGTTGATTCCGGTGTGCACGCACATCTGAATCGACTTCTGCAAAATCCCGCACGTCCGTATCGACGGTGCGCACGTTTCGGTGAAGATCGCGTGTAACCAAGTCGTCCTGTTTGGCAGGGCGTACTCAGTTTCGCGGTGAAATAGGGTATTGTTTTCCTGTTTTTGGATCGCGGTTCACGATCACCACAGGACGTGACGCACCGAGCGAGTTGTACAGGCATCGAGGGGGTCATGCGGTCTACGAGATGCAACTGACGGAATCGAAAACGGAATTACGGGGAGAGAGAAAATGCTACCTGAACAGGGCTCCGAGAATCTGACTTTCACGTGTCCGGGTCGTCTACTTCGTGTCCTGGATGTGTCCGAGTCTCTGTGTCCACGATACTAGGGTTTGATGTGCTCGTGTCTGCTGTGTCCTGCACTACCGTGTCCAGGCTAGGGTTTGCCGTGTCCGGGGCTAGGTCAGCGGGTCGGGGAGCTGCTGTGTCCGTGTCAGCGGGCGGTCGGAGGTGGCTAGGGCAGGGGAGTCATCGTCGGCTGCTGCTGCTCGTCGAGGCGGAGGAGGAAGCTGTTGCTGCTCGGTCGAGGCAGAGTAGGAAGCTGCTGCGGGGTCGTGATGACTCATGGTGAAGTTGAGGAAAGGAGGCAGAGGGGGTTAGGCGGAGCTCGGGGGAGGAAGTTTTGGAGGTGGAAGGAGACGGGGCTGCGGGGTGTCCGGGCGGGATGGTCGACTAGGGCAGCGGAGGCGGGAGGCTAGGGCGGAGGCGAGGGGCTGCGGGGATCGACGAGGGTCGGGTGGTGGTGAGACGGCAAGGTGGCGAGGAGAGCATGAGGAGGAGATGCTGGAGGCGCTGCTCGGGGATGATGGCGGAGGAAGGAGGAGGGAGTTGATCGGGGCTCGTCGGAGGGGATGACGAAGCTAGGGTTCAGGCGAGGCGGAAGAGAGGTGAGCAGGATTAGGAGATGGCTCGGGGATAGTCGGGGCTCGTGGAGGAGGAAGGAGGAAGGTGACGGGGCTGCGGGGGTATCCGGGCGGAGGAGTCGGCGAGGGGCGCTGCGGGGGAAGGTGGTTCGGCCGGCGGAGCATGGAGATCGAGGAGGTTTAAATAGGGCGCCGCCTCTCGGAACAGTAGTTCCGTTTGGTTTAGGATTAGGGCTTCAGTTTAGGATTCGGGTTTTGGGTCTGCGGGTCGGGTTTTGGGCCCGGATCCGACCCAATAAAGAATTGGGTTTGGGTTTCTAGACCGGTCGGTCCGGTTTGGTTTAGTTCGGTTTATTTGAAATAAACCCGGTTTAGTTTTAGGGTTTGGATTCGGTTTATTTATTTAATAGTTTTTAGGGCTTTAAACGCGTTTCCGGAGTCCAATAAATAAGCAAAAAATTATCCTATGTCCAATTTTCCATTTTACACCATAAAATATTATTTCTATAATATTTTATCATTAATTAATAACAATTAAAAATCATTTAATTATCAAAGGCCTAGTTTCAAAAACAGAAAAATCCCAGAAAATTATGAAAAAATCCAAATTAAAAATTCCTGAAAATCAGGGGGCTTACAATATACCCAACTTATAAAAATTTCGTCCTCAAAATTAAAATATGGTAGGGTTCTCTCTATCCAATCTCACTTGATTACAGTCTAAAGGATTCTCCTCAAGTGAACATTGCGGTCTCTACCCAACTTAGAATTTACCCATCTATCATCTAAGGCTATACATCTAATAAAGCTATGCCCCAACTTATTTAATCATGTTATTGAGTCCTCAAGTCTTTAACACCAAACATATCACCTATGATATTCCCTTAATCATATATAAAAGGGGCATCAACAATGCGACCGGCCTGTGGGGTATATCTAGTACTGTCTATATATCAACTTATACCAAGCACGAGTTTTCATCTTTCCGAAATAAGGAAAGACGAAGATCAATAATAAAGAGTTCAAGGGTGAGGTAATAGAATAGAAGTATCACGATCAAGGCGTTTAACGAATTCAAATGGGATTTGTCAAGACGATTGTGGATTGAAATCGTATTCTGGTAATCCTTTGTTCGTATGCTCGTATTAGTACAGTTTTGTAACTGATACGATATGCTCAGACATATCTAGAGGACAAGTATACTAGTCAACTATATATCTCAATCCACGTGAAGTAGTCGTGCGAAGAGCGAACCAAAATGCACTAAGGTTGATCAGACCGTAGTACACTGATTCTGAATAGACAATTGTATTAGTGTGTCGACCCAATAATACATATGTCATAAAAAAGCTTGATAAAAAAATGAGCTTGCAAAACTAGACTGTAACAGCAGCATAAGTCAAGGTAGTACAAATATAAGTACGCTAGGTGATGATGAAAGGAGGTACAAATTAATTCAAGTTCACAAAGACAAAACAAAATAAGCAATTAACAAAAGACTCTACAATCTCTACGGTTATCAATTATAAGCAAGTTCAAAATTACATAGGTTAAGGCTGAGGTCACGAACCAATAGGCACGAGATAAAACAAATCTATAAACAGATAACTACGAAAACTTTGCGCATTAGCTACTCCATGGGTCTGCGCGTCTTCCAAAGTCATCGCTGGAGCTTGTTCACGTTCTTGCAGTTGATTCCTCTGCTGCTGTTGAGCCTGCTGGAAAAGTGTGGCTTGTGGTGCCAAGGGTGGCCTCGGCTGATTCTTTCCTGGGGCTGGTGGTCTGACTCCTTCAACTCTCGTTTGCGGTACTTCCAATGCTGGAGATGCTAGCCTTGGTGCTGGTAACGCTTGTTGGTTTACCATTGGTGATCTTTCTCGACGCTCAGGGCATTCCCTTAATGGATGCTGACTGGATCCGCAAGCTAAGCATAATTTCCTTTTGCGTCGGCACTCGTTCTCTATATGGCCTCGCTTACAACAATATGGACAGACAGGTAGTATTTGCGGAGATGCTTCTGGTGGCTGGTGCATGTGTGACTTCTTTGCAACTTCTTCCTGTGGTGCTTCGGCTGGTGCTGATGTGGCTGGTTGATGAATCATCAATTCTTTCTTCCGATGCTGAGAACAATCCTTAGCTAAGTGTTGATTGGTTCCGCAAATCAAGCAAAATCCTAATTTGCGTCTGCACTCCATCTCATGACGGTATCCAACTAGTACCAGCTCATGAAACAATGTATTAGGATCAAGTATTACAGTTCTAGAACAGGTGATATAAATGCTATCATAAAATGGAAACGATCAGAGGTAGGTACTCGCCTGACGTCCAGAGCAACTGACGAGGATCGAGATCCGGACTGGCGTCACAAGAACCTATTACAAAAAGCAAGGTTAAACAGGATTCTAAATAGTTAAACGATATAAAATAACTAAAAACAGGCTTCTAGGGTTATTCTAGGTCGAACGGGTCAAACCTATAAAATTTGGGTCAAAACGTCAACCCAGGGTCCAAAATGTCAACTCTAGGTCAAAACTAGGTCAAACGTTAACTTTCACGGTCAACGAGGACAATTATGGTCAATGCTAGGTCAAACTAGGGTGCCCCTAAAATTCAAGGTTAAAACTAGCTCATTAAGCTTGTAAACCCTCAAACTCGTCTACTTGAGATACCGGGATACCCTCGGTATCCAATATCTCAACCTAGGCTACGCACCCCGCCAATACCCGCTAAAACCTATGCTAGCATGCGTAATTATATGCATGTATACATATAAAAATAACTCTAAACCTATTCTTAGGCAATTGCTCAAAAACCCTGCTCCGATACTCAATACCTTGGGTATCTCAAGGTATTGAGATACCTTGATATCTTAAGGTATTGAGATATCCGCCCATCTCTCACTAACTACCCATCAAGCTATCTATCTATGTATATAGATATATACCTAGCTATATATATAGGCTACTATATATGTAAACACATATGAATATCTAGATAACTAGATATATATATATATATATATATATATATATATATATATATATATATATATATTCACACATACACATATATACATATACCTTACCTCATATATATATATATATATCTAACTATATCTAAACTATCTATCTATCTATCTATCTATCTATCTATACATATATATTAATATCTCTCTCTCCCTCTCACTACTTGCTACGTTGGTGCCTCGCCACGAGGCGCACGCCACGCCAAACTGCTGCTGCTGCTGCTACAGGGCGCTGTTGCTGCTGCTGCTGTGTGCTGCACGAGCGCGCTGCGCTGGCAGCTGCTCTTGCTACGACTCTGCTACAGCTGCCACTGCATCGCTGCTGCGCTACCCCCTCATGGCGGCTGCCCCTGCTACACTTACATGGCTGCCTCGCTAGCTACATTACGCCACTGCACATCTCATCTAGCTACTGCTGCCCCCAAATCTGCTCCCTCTCCATTCATTCACCTTGCTGAACTGCCCACTGCCCACTGCTCGCTGCCTCCCCCTAGCTGCACTACTACTGCAGCCTCGACACACCACACACACACACATAATCACACACACACACACAAACACATATATATATATATATATATATATATATATATATATATATACACACACACAACTATATATATATACACTCACACTTATGCATATAGATACACACACTCATATATAGAATCACATACACATGTATATATATATATATATATATATACATACACACACACACACATATATACACACACACACACACACACACTCATACATATATATAAATATATATACACAAACACTCCTATATATATATATATATATATATATATATATATATATATATATATATATATATATATATATATATATATATATATATATATATATATATATATATATATATATATATACCTTCATAAATATATATATATATATACACTCATATGTACGTATAAAAACACATATATATAAATAAAATACAACCCAAAAACTCTAGCACATACTCCCTGAAGCTAACCCAACGCGCGCACGAGCCCGAAACCAAGAAACTAAGTCGAAATGACCGTTCGGTCATTTTGACGAACACGTGGTGTGTGGTTCACAAAACCTCATAAAACGCACACCAAACCTACTCGAAATTGGCCCAAAATTTACACATTGGTTCTAAACGATGTCTATATCCTAAAAAAATGCTAACTCGTCGATTCTAGGTCCGTAGCAAATATGTGCACGCACATAGAACCTACGACGACGAAAACCCATAAAATGCCCGAAACATCCATTTCTCCGCGATACGACATCACGTGTCCGA
>JAYESA010000020.1:26080774-26085774 GCA_036927795.1 Iris macrosiphon | reverse complement strand
ATGTCCGTGTCAAAATGTGACATACTCAAAGCCCCGTGTCGGAGAAAAATTGTTAAATCAATACGTATCTCCAAATTATTGGGATACGGCCTACACTTATCCAATTGTGAATACGACACAAGCCACACACAATCAAACACATGTCAATTTGGTCTAATTGATCAATTAACAAATACAACATGTGTCAATCTCAAAATTTCTCTAAAATTGACACAACACACCATAACTTTCTCCATAGGCCTCTTATGAACCTAATTTAAATTCCTATGGATAGCCTAAGCATATGGGATAGTTTCTTATGATTAAATCACAGATTTAGAACCTAATTAAAGTGAAAAACTGAATTATACCTATTGGGAGATAGATTTCTAATACAACCTCCAAATTTAATAAAATTGGCCTCCAGCTTGTTGATCTTTGCTCCTCTTTGTAAATCATTACTTCCTCCTTGTAGATCCTTGCTCTACCAGCCTTAAATGGTGATTTAGGAAGAAATTGAAAAATAATTTGATAGGGATGAAGAAAGTTGGTTGAGGGAAATTCTAGATCTATTTTTGGAATAAAAAATAAAGAGAGAGAAAGTTTTTACCCCCTTTGTATAGGCCTCACTTGCCCCCTCCCTCAAGCTACTATATAAAGTTTAAAATACCCCTTGTGGCCTCTCATAAAAAAAATTAATTAAGGAGGGAAGGTTCTAGTCTAATGGGTTTAACTTAACCAAACTTGTTCTAACATCCTCCCACGGGTAGCCTTAGGGTCTAGGAAGGTTCTAAACCACTAATTACACTATATAAGAGTAATTACAAGGGGGAAAATCAGGGTTTACCTCTTGGGAGCTGGAATCCCAAGTCAAAGTCTCCAAAAAGCTCCAAATCTACCACACCAAGCTTCCAAGCTTCCAACCCAAGCTCCAACACCAATTCTAAGCTTTACCCACCTAGGTTAGGGAAAAGTGTAGGGTTAGGATTCACATCCATGAAGAATAGAAGAAGAAAGAGAAGAAATAAAGAAAGAGGAGAAATTGAGAGCTTACTTGAAGTTGGAAGAAGGAAAGAAGAAGAAGAAGAAGAAGAATGAGGGAGGGCTGCTGCTGTGGTTGGGTCTGGGAATGAGGGGGACCGGCCACAACATGTAAGAAGGGTTTACATAGCCAAAAGACCAAAATGCCCTCTTCTAAATTCATGTAAATTGGGTTTTGGATTTGGGGTTCCAAAAATACTCAAACTAACTCCCAATCTCTCCAACTAACTAAAATAAAATATAATAATAATTTTAAACCCAAAAATAGGTCTCACAAGGGTGTTGGTTGGGTCGGACATGGGTCCACTAGGGTCTGACATGGGTCCAGGCTAGCCAAAATCCTAAATCAATCAATAAAAAAAATAATACAATCAACAATTAAAAATTAAGATAAATATTTATAATAAATACACAATTAATCAAATTAAAATAATAATAAAAAAATACCCGGCTTTGGAAATGGGGTAGTGACAAGCCTATCCTCCTTAGAAAATTTTGTCCTCAAAATTTAAAGTCAATCGCACTCCCTCTAGGTCAAACTCCCAACAATCACAGTCAAAAAATTCTACCTAAACAACATGCAAGATCATGGTCCTACTGGTCGTGTTATCACGGTCTCAATCAGGATCACTACACTATCTACCATAACACAGAAAAAAGTCTAACAGGTACTAATGAAGCACACCACAAGGAATGAAAAAGGACAGAAAGAAGAACAAAGAGACAGACCTGCTAACCGGTACCCGTAGCAACGGCCTCCTCGACCGTTAACGCATAAGCCCTACCCTGTTGGGGTATATCCCTCTGCTAGTACGGGGCATGATGTTGTGCCACATATGGCCTAGCTCCAACTCTTTGAACCTATGCTCCACCCAATGGAGGTACAATGGGGCAATCTCGCATCTGGTGAGCAGCGGATCCACAAAACAAACATACTTTCAGCCTCCTCCTACAAATATCCCAAGTGTGTCCTGCCTTCCTGTAGTAGGCACAAGTGGGTACCCACTTATCCTGATCCTGCTGTGCTACCTTCTGAACATAGGGACGCTTAGCCGGTCCCGTACTGCCACTTGCACTACCTGAATCATCCCTGCCTCTCTTGGACTTGAGCTCCAAGTCATCCTCTGCTCTCTGAGCATCTCCTACTATCTGCTTGAAAGTCGCCTCGCGGTCGCTCCTAATCAAAGACTTGGCCGCCATGACCAAGCCCTTCCGAAACTTCTTCGCCTTTGCTGCCTCACTCAAGACCTCCACAAATCTGCCCAGATGGCAGAACTCCGCTGCGTACTCATCCACTAGCATGCTCCCCTGGACGAGTGCCTCGAACTGGCTCTCCAAAGCACTGAGCGCCACATTTGGGAAAAACTTCTCCTTAAAAAGTCTCTTAAAAGCCTCCCAAGTAAGCCCTAGTGCCACGATCCTCGTATCTGTGCAATACCATGTCAAAGCGAGGTCGAACATCTGACTGCCCGCTGCCTCTATCTGCATGCTATCTGGAATCTGTGCCAGCCTAAAGATGCCCTCAATCTGCTCTATCCAGTCATCCGCGTATATGATCCCTTCTGTACCCCGAAACTCCTTGGGCTGCATCCTCTGGAAGTCAATAATGATGCCCGACCTCGGGCGCTGAATCTGATCTGCATGTGGCTGAAAGTATGCCACCCTATCCACTGCCGTCATGGCCACCTGGTGGGCGTTCTCAATGCCCAGCCTCATCACATCCACTTGACGGTGCTGCACGTCCATCATCTCCATGAAGAACTTAAATAACTGTGCGGTATCTACTGGTCCAGGAAGTGGTAGAGGAACCACCAAAATGACTGGGGTAGTCCTCGGATCGACAAGTGGAGAAGGATCCCCGAGAGAAGCAGATGGTCCCTCAACCATAGGAATGGTGAGTGGAGCGGTAGCAACTGCCTGAATACGAACTGGACGAGAGGTAGCAGACCTCTCGATGGCAACTGCTGGAATGGTATGATGAGATCGTGTCTTCGGAGGCATCATGAACATAGATCAAAAGAAGTCAATACGGTGCAAGATATGATATCATCAAAGAAGGACAGTAATATTTCAAAAGAAACAATTTTAGAATAATTAGATTGGAATTGTTCCTATTCGTGATTGAGTACACTCTCATCCTAGATCCTAGATCCTATAGCAGGCTCACAGCAGTACAACTAAGTCATTGTACCACCACGATATCGCACTAATTACGAATCGAGACCTGCATGGGCCGCCGCCAAAAACGTGTCATGACCCGCACCCGAAAAATCGGGTATGAGTCGTGGGTACGTCCAGCCTTCGCCGCAGCATCGACGGTAGAACGTTGTCTAGGTCTACTATCTAGCTAACAATCTCACGTAATCAATATATAAACATGTCAAGATCTCAACTCCAAACGGAGGAGCAATATCATAATGATAACACAAGTACTCAATCACGAATCTAAGCACGATAAGATAACACAGAAGACTAACAACTACAAAGTCTAAACAACTGCTACTAAAAATAACCACAACATCAATAATAATAATACAACGATATCCAGAAACAAATATAATACAAGGTCTCAATCCAAAACCGGGAACACATCCGGTACCAAAGGCTAAATAAACAACAACTGAGGTCCTAGTGATCCCGGCTACCAACCCAGAAATTACTCCTAAACTAGAGGGTCCTTGTCTGCACCATCGACAGGCTCAGGTCCATAAAACGTCGGACACCAATCCTCCGGATACTTTGAAAAAAATATGTCCAGTCAGGACTGGAGCAAGTACACCTCTAATAGCAGTTCCAGTTAAATAATAAAAACTATAAAACAGTTATAGTAAGTAGCAAGAAGAATGAAATGAAGTATAAACAAGAAATATACATATCACTAGTGCATAAAGGTAAAGATGCATGAATATCAGAAGCAAGAGAGTAATGACTGTAAGATGCAAGAAATTTAAACCAAGATCAACTATATGCACAAGAACGTGTAGTGAATCCAGCATAAAATACATATAGTGAGTCAAGTCCAAAAACTATAAGTGAGACCAGCAAGAAATACAAGAGAGTCCAGACTATAAAGAATGAACTCGTGTCTTTGAAATACCTGATTCGACATGTAAACGACTAGGGGTAAGTACGGCTCATCGCGCATTGGGTGCGCGGCTGCTATCATTCCAGATTAGACCAGAGAGGGTGATTTCAGTAATTCCAGATAGGAATATTTACATGTCTACTCGAGTATTTTCCCGTCCTGAATAGTACAAGTGAATCCAAGACCCGATACGTAAATCAAGTATGAGTCCAGGCTGAAACATGAGTTAGGCTTGTAGTAATGCATGTAGGTGATACCAATAGGTGATTCTAGAATAGAGGCCAAAAATATGAAATATACGTGTCGTAAGTAAATAAATCCAGAAATACCAGTCCATGTTGTGCCAGAAAATTAGATGATACTATACTAGAAGCTGAATCATAATAATCATCAGATAATAAAAACTATCAGAGAATGTACTCGCTTGACGTCCTAGCAACTCGCGATCCGAACTGGTATCGCAAGGACCTATTGCAAAAAGCAAGGTTAAACAGGGTTCTAATGAGTTAAACATATATAAAACAACTAAAAATAGGCTTCTATGGTCGTTCTAGGTCAAACGGGTCAAACCTGTAAAATCTGGGTCAAAAAGTCAACTCTGGGTCCAAAAAGTCAACCTTGGGTCAAATCTAGGACAAAAGTTGACTTTGGAGGTCAACCGGGTCAACTACGGTCAATTCTAGGTCAAACTAGGGTGCCCCTAAAATTCTAGGCCAAAACTAGGTCATTAAGCTAGTAAACCCTCAAACTCACCTCCTTAGGATACCAGGATACCCACGGTATCCGATACCTCAACCTACGCTACGCACCCCGCCTATACCCGCTAAAATCTATGCTAGCATGCGTAATTATATACACATATACATAAAAACCTATCTCTAAACTCAAACCTAGA
>JAYESA010000020.1:25993274-26078274 GCA_036927795.1 Iris macrosiphon | reverse complement strand
TAAAACAATCGATAAAAAAATAATACAATCAATAATTAAATATTAATATAAATATTTATAATAAATACACAATTAACCAAATTAAAACTAAAAAAAATACCCGGCTCTGGAAATGGGGTAGTGACAACTCCACTCTTCCGACCACTTACACCTTCTCATGACAGTACTCCTGGGACGAACTGTTATAGGCCAGAGCCTACTACTCCTCGGTCTACCGTTCCTACTGTTGACGGTACCATGGAGACCAAGGAAGAGACGGGCGAGGCTTAGCCCATGCAATATCAGAGAGATCCTCCATGCGCGCCTCCGGACGAGCATCGGATGGAGATTTGGGCCGACGGCACAAAGTAATTTAATTAGTTAATATTTCCTTACACACACACACACACACACACACACACACACACACACACATATATATATATATATATATATACATATTGACTTTTCCATGAATATAATTATCTCTGTATAGATATCGTCCGTCGAGGGTACAGAGTCGCATGGGCTCCTTCTGAGGTACAATTATGATGGCCCTTGGATCAACTACTCCGATGCTCCAGATGAAAGAAATATGTTCTAGTTTAAGCACTTCAAGGTAAAAAATTATTTGGTTTTAATATCGATCATCTAATTTATTTATATTACATATCTTACTGTATTACTTCTTATAGGACACGTATTTTTATCCACCACACCGGGCCAAGATGATCGAGAAGATGTTTTCTTCAGTCGCCGCCAAGCTAGTCCGGGATACGATCAATGATCAGAAGGACCATGATCGTTTGGAAAAACTAATCCAAGGTTGGATCATGACTGAGCAGTGGAATCAGATGAGAGCTAGATTCGACGATCCCAAGTACAAGAAAAAGTCGGAAAAGGCGAACGCGGCCAGGAAGAAGGCAGAAAAGTGGTGTGGTGGGTCAATTCCGATGACAAAATATTTTTGTCATATGGTAAGTATTTGAACGTATATATCTTATTTTAATTAAAGTAGGATAAAATGGTTAATTTTAGTAACAATATATCTATTTGTAATTAACGGGTCCAGATGAGTGAAGACGCTAACATGGTGACCGTCTTCCTCGCCACCCATCGGAAGGGCAAACAGCTCATCGATGATAGGGCCATGCAGACTTACATACGTATTACTTTATGTTTTTTTATTTTAAAATAACTTATAAAATATTCAAATAAATATCCATATAGTTAGTAATAAGTTTCTTAGATAATAGGGTTATTTACACTAACTATCTCTATATTTTTGGTTTATAACATCGGTTACCCCTGCTTTTGAACAACTAAGAAAATATGTAAATAAATATCCATGTTGTTAGTAACAAGTATATTTATCAAGCGATTCATTTTTTAGAATGAGTATTTATGGCTCCGTGAGCAGTCGACACAATATGTTGTGTCTGCACCTCCCGAGGGAGAGGTTGGTACTTTCTCGCAGCCACTGGCCCACCTAATTTTATCGGCTGACAAGTTGTGGCAGACCATTGTTGGTGGTCTTTAAAGGGGTATGTACTACGGTACAGGATCCTACGGCACCTATGTTGTGAGGCGGGACTCTAGAACCCCCTCTGCCCCTGCGCATACCCTAGAGCCTTCCTAGGAGTCAGTGCGAGTTTAGCAGGAGAGAGTTGACCATCAGATTACATCTCTGAGTGATGAGATAATGAGATGATGAGATGATGAGTCTGATTTTGCTGCAGCACTAGTCCTAGCTGCAGATGGGTGATGCGAGGATCTTAGTACATTTTGATGCGCTCGAGCAAAACCTTTTGGAGTTCAAGACTATAACCGAGGCAACACAGCGAGATATTTTGAATCTGGCATCATCGACACGGTGTTTTGTCACTCAAATTATAGGTGTCATGGATTCATACAATAATCGCCTATCAGCATTAGAATGGATGCGTCCTCTTGGTTCGCCGGCATCGACACCAAATCCACTGAAGATACTGCCTCCTAGTTCAATATCGGTAGTGCTTTCACATGGCTAGCTGGACTATACCATATTCTAGTTGCGCGGTGGTGTTCCACCTCCTTCTGACCAATATTAGTCATAGGTTGGATAGATAGTTATGAGTTTGTGTAATTTGGCTCATTTTTGAGAATTTGTGTGACATTGGCCCATATTTTGGTCTGTTGTATATATTATTTTTGTGGCATAAGGATATTTATTTCATACTTTTATGTATGTATGAATTTGTATGACTTTGGCCAATAGTGACAGTAGATTTAAATTTATCGGTGTTTAATAATTTGGTTATATGTGACAATCTAATTTTATAAACTATGAATATATTTGTATAAACTATAGGCTAAATATTATTATATAAATTATTATGTAACAATCTGTATATTTTTTTAAAAATTACAGCAATTTAGTGACGTTTACCAATGTCTAACGACGTTTAGCGACGTACAAATACGTTGCAGAGAGGTATCAAAACGTCGTTATCCCTATACCAAGACGTCACAAATATGTCGTTAAAAGTCGCTAATTTGCTGACTTAGCAATCTCTGTCATGTTATCAAGACGTAAATAAAATACGTTGCTAAATGTCGCTACATTCAAAAAATATTAGTGATATACATGCATTGCTAACGACACAGTAAACGTCACTAAGTATAGAAATATCAGCGATATTTTACGACTAAATTTGTGTCGCTCATATACCGATGTTGCACCGCAGAACGTCGCTAATTGGTAAAAATTTGCGACGCTCATACGTTACTAAGATATGTCGCTAGTTGTGACTATAGCGACGTATTTTTTGTCAGCGAATAGCTAGACCGCGATAATTATAAAATATCGCTAATAACGTTGATATGTTATTTCGGTGACATAATTTATAATTTAGTGACGTTTTATAGCGTCGCTAACCCTATAATTTTTAGTAGTAACTATAATAGTTATCTAGATATGATGGAAGGCTTCAGTGATGCTAGGTGGTGCTCAAGAAAATAGAGTGAAAGATCCAAAGGAGGACATGACTTCTCCATAGGTGATTCTAGGGGTAATACTGATATATCGTGGAAGTTAAAAAAGCAGTCTTTACTCTCAGAGTTCTTTGCACTATCAGCTGCAGCATATAAAGCAGGATGGCTCTGGAAGCTCTCAGATGATCTTTCTATGATTAGTAAACAGAATCAGGTGATATCGACATACTATAAAAACCAGAAAGCTGCAGCGGTGACATCTATTCATCTCTTCAAGGGTTTGAAGAGAATTGTATGGATAAAACACAAAATACTGAATGAGCGCAGCCAACGTGGATCATTACAGTAGTTAATGTTCAAAGCCAGATTATTCTGGCAGATCCATTCATGATAGGCCTCAAGGGCCAGAATAGAATACTGAATAAGCGTAGCTAGCGTGGATCATTACAGTGGCTAAAGATCGGAGTCAGGTGAATCTGGAGGATCCGTTTATAATAGGCCTCACGCGTCAGCTGGTCGTAAGAACTATAAAGGAGCGTAGTACTCCATTATACCATGGGGTAACACTACCATAAGGTACCTCGATAGGGTAAAGTCTCAGCTTTGGGCCATGTCACAGTGGCAGTAGCACCATATATAGTCAGAGTCAAGTACTATAAAGGAGCGTAGTATTCCATGTTACTGTAGGATGACACCGCTATGAGGTACCTCGACAGGATAAAGCCTCGGTTGCAGGCCATGTCACAGCTGTAGTAACATCGCACATAGATAAGGACACATCAAATATGTTATTGGAGGACCTCTGGTATTGCGTCTCTGCAATCCTACCATTTAGTTTTATGCTATTAGTTCAAAAAGAAAACAACCAGGCATCTAGCTATTGGTTCGAGGGAGGACCATTGACCATGAGAATATCAGGTACAGTGGGCAGTCCTCAGGGATATTATGGGATACGTACTGTAAACCCCCTCACCCAAAAATAGGTATCTTGAGTGTATTTTTTATTTCTTGTATTTGTTTTAGGTTATTTTTTAAATCAATTAAAATCTAATAATTTTATTATGATACTTCACCGTGGTTTGAACATTAATAATATAGGATGGCCCCAAAACTTGTATCTTCCTTCATAGGAAGTAGCCTACACAGGAGACAGTACTTATAGAATCTTTTCGTGGCACAGAAATTCAGTTCCTTGGTGTTAGTATGACATTAGTGTAACGACCATAGATTATGTGTTAAATATTAGATATTTTATATATAATTTATTTGTGGTTACTTTTCTATCCCAACTTTCTACAATTAGTGCCCATAATTTCCAGTGCCAAATTAGGTACATTTTATTTTTGTAAGATTGCATATTATTTACTATTATCCTATTTTGCGGATAACCATTTAATTATTTACTTAGTTTATTTGATAATACAGTTATTTAATTTATATAACTAGATAAATATTTAATTATTAATTATAAAATATTTTATAAAATATTTTGAGTGTAGTATTTTATTAAAGCTTTATAAAGTAAATTTTTTTAGAATTTATTTTGTATGCGATATTATTGTTGGATTTTTCCTCATTTATATATGTGAATATATATTAATAAATATATGGTTATTAATAATAATAATAATAATAACAATAATTATTACTATTATTATTATTATTATTATTATAATAATAATAATAAAGGTTAATAATAATAGTAATACTAATAATAATCATAATCATAATCATAATAATAGTAATAATGATAATAATAATATTATTAGTAATAGTAATAGTATTAATAATAGTATTAATAAAATAAAATAAAATAAAAATAAAACAAAACAAAACAAAACAAAACAAAACAAAAACCTAACTAATTAAAACCCTAACTAACCAATTACTATATAACTAAACCACTAAACCTAAACTTCCTAAACTACACCGCAAACCCCCCTGAACCCACGCGGCCCAGGCCTCTCCCCCACTCCCTGTATATATATACATATACATACACTAAAATCCAAATCCTAACCCTAACCCTAACCCTAGCCTCCGACCGACCTTGCCCCGACGACCACCGGCCGATCGGCACAGCCGTCCGCCTTGCACCACCGCATCCCTGCGACCGCCGCCCCGCACCGTCCGTCGACCGCCCTGCGCGCGCATATGTGCACAGTTTTATCCCATCTTCAAGGTACAATATCTTCTTTATCTGTGATTCTTTTTGCGAGCGGTTTGTCCGTATACGTTCACAACCTAACTGTCACTACCCAATTCTAGAAAATAGGATTTTCTTTTTTATTTTTGATAAATTATGTATTGATCATAAATAATTGTATTTATATTTATTTAGTGGTTTTATTTATTTTTATTGGTTGTTTTAGAATTTTGGCTAGTTTAGAACCATGTCAGACCCTAGTGGATCCATGTCAGACCTAACCAACACCCTTGTCAGACTCATTTATGGGTTTAGAATAGTTTAATATTTTTATTTAGTTAGTTGGGTTATTTTGGATTTGTTATAATGGTTTAAGGAAACCCTATGTTGGATGACTAATTTGGAGGACATTTTAGTCCTTGTGTCTAACCCTAACCCTATTTCTATGTGTATGGCCGGCCCCCCTAACCCTAATTTCTTTTGGCTGAACCCCCCCCCCCCCAATTCCATTTTATTCCATTCTTCTTCTTCTTCACTCTTCTCTCCATTCTCTTCTTCTTCCTTCTTCCAATTTCTCCATTTCAAGTAAGTTCTTCACCCCTTCTTCTCTTCCTTCATTTATTTCTTTCATTAATGTAAATCCTAACCCTCTATTTTTCCCTAACCTAGGTGTCATGTCATGCCCCAGTCCTAAAATACGTAGGACTAGGAATAGATAACATGTCAGTCGTATGTATACAAACTCCAATATATGGAATCCATACACACACGTACGCTGTACATGAATATCCAATCCACTAGTGGTAATATACTATCACAACAAGTCACACGCAATCTATATCTCATCCACAGCACAAATAGAATAATAAATAGAAATAAATAACTGAATATCAAATAAGAAGTCTCAAAGTATGATAGTCGGATGGAAACAAGTCCACTGAAAATTGACTATACTAAAACTACTAAAGAGAGAAGAGAATCAACTCTAATATAAGAATAAATGTCTCTAAAAGAATAGCAACTAAAATCTCTAATAGCTGCAATGAATCACAGATACTCCGAAGGTAAGACCTCCTCAGTCTGATAGAAGTGTCAAGTCCAGGTCCGCACTCCTGCGGATACTCCTTCTCATCTATATCTAGAAAGGTACCAGGTCCTCAGAGAGACGTAACAAAATACATATAAACATGCCAATAAAGTACTGAAAAGTAAACATCCAAATGGGTCGCCTAACCGTCTAAGTGAATGCAGTTTGAGAATAACTTTCTAACACGTGGGCTATCTGGCTAAAAATAGGATTGGCATGGTTCTCTTGGAGATCCAGGGGCCTAAAAAGTATGTCATCTTTTGACGCCAGAGGCCGCCTGATAATATATAATATATAGTGGTCATCACCACCCGTCGCTCCGGCAGAGCGTCCGGGGGAACAACGGAAAGTGCAAAGGAGCCTAAACGCCTTACTTGTTGTTCTCCCCACCCCATGCTCTAAGCATGTCACGTCCATGCCACGATAATACCTCTAATAACTGCCAGGTCTACTAGCATGCAAAGTTTCTATCAGCAGTTATCCCTATCCGTCGTACGACCTATATGTATCAATGGCCAGCCGAATACGCAAGTCCGTGTCTTACATGTGACTCACACTCGTGTAAGAATAGTGTCATGACCAATAAAACATAAAATGCCTCATGATAATGGGGTGGTCTCATAAAGTAGGTCCAATACATATACATAAATAAAAACAGAATACGACGACACCGTCGTTGCACCCAAGTTTCCCTGGACGCGGAGTTTATATAACAGTTAAAATAAATGAACTAAAATAAGCAGAAATAAAATATGCATGCATCATATGGAATATAAATATAGTACAATGGCAAGGTATACTTGCCTGACAAGAAATCTGTATGGTGTAAGCGTCCAAATATCAAGGACACGGGATCAGAAACTAATACCTCCGAACAAACGTCTCCGGATGCTGAAATAGACATCACCAACATTTCCAGAATCAGCGAGATAGCTCAAAATTGCTATCCTTTCGTCCAATTTGGACACAGGGGCAAAACGGTAATTTTGGATCAAAGTGGGGTCCACGTGTGGCCCACTTTACACCAAAAATTGTATCAGGGGTACGGTCTCTAAATAGCACAAATTATAGGTAAAATGAACTCTAAAAGTCAGTACGAACTCAACGGTATGTCCAAATGTGGATTCCGGTTAGCCAAACACAATTTTGCCCAAAAAGTCAACCGTGGGGCCCGCCAATAAGCGACTTGGTCAACTGTCTCAGAATTTCGTGAAAATTGGATCACAGGACCAGCGCGATACCAAGAGTCCAGTGGAGCAAGTTTCGTCGCATCTGACGAGCGTGCACTAAATGGCGCGGGGTTTTGTAAAAGTTGCGATATGGGGAATTTTTGCGGATACGGGCAGATGCTGACGCGCACACGCATCCAAATCAGTTTTCGTGAAAGTCCACATGTCTGGGTATATTGTGTGTACCTTTTGGTACACTTGGTACACGACAGGGCGGTCCCGTTTGGCGGGGCACGCTCCGTATCGTAATTTTTGGAAGTTTGTAAAAAATAGGTTTTCGGGGTTTTCGATCTAATTTAATTTAACATATAGCAGCTAATAAATTATTGTATTTGACAGAAAATAAACTAGATTAGTTAGTCTTCGCATACAAAAAAAAAAACCAAATTTGAATCTCTATGGTGGGAGATACGAATCCGTGAACATAGGTAGTTACCGCAGTTTTCTGCGATACCCAAACATTGTCATTTTTGCCAACTTGGTCGCTATTTTTGCCTAGGTTTACTCGCTGTTCATGGTTAACTAATACACAGATATGGAAGGGGGTTAATTCGTGAACATACCGGTGAAGACGGGATCGAGTTTGGTCGAGCGAGGGCACGAAAAATAGGGCTTAAACACATGTACATTGCAGTAAATTTCTGTTGCGGTACGGGGTCGCGGTCACAGCTGTGCGGCGTGGTGGTCGTAGGGCGCTCTGGCGGTCCAAGCGGCATGGTGTCTCGACGGGGGTCAAGATGGAGAAGTGATAGTTTAGGATTAGAGTTTTCTATACTAGTTATAATATATATAAAGAGAGGGGAAGATGAGAGGGGGAAAGAAATCACGGGTCGTGAGCTGAATAACGCAGCTGCGGCTGCTATTAGTTTTATTCTTCGCGGGTCGGGTAGAGGCTAAGGGTTGCAGGTTTTTTTATTGGGTTAGGGTTTTGAATCCATTTACCTAATTCCTTTTTCTTTTCTTTCTTTTTCTTTCTAATTTCTATTTTCTTTTCTATTCTTATATTCATTTCTTATTTTCTTTTAGAATAAACTATATATATATATATATATATATATACATAAAAAATTCTAAAAATTATAATAGTGCATACCATTAATCTACCAACTGTCCAATAGGTCTCATACATGGAATAAATTAGGAAAAATTTATAATTGCTCCATAAATCTCCTAAATGCACAAACACCAAAAATAAAAATTAAATAAATTCTATTTCCTCTAATTAGCTCATAATTACTATATTTTAATTAAATAATTAATTAAAAAGGTAAATACGATTTTTAGAATTAGGGGTTTTATATTCTACCCAACTTATAAAAATTTTGTCCTCGAAATTAAAACTAAACCACGATAGAAAGTCAAGGATGGTATAAGATATAAATTAACAAAGTAATTTCATACCTTGGTCTACGAATAGGTTCAGAAAATGCTCGCGCATGTCATCCTCGTGCTCCTAATTTGATTCTCCTGGCACGCCATACTTTCATGCCATGGGAACCAAGGGAATATACTGGTTCCTCAATACTTTCTCTCGACGATCAAGGATTCCCATGGGTTGCTCTTGGTATGACAAGCTCAGCCCAATAGTGATCTTCGAGTGGTCAAAAATATGACTATTGTCTACCATATATCGCCTGAGCTGTGACACATAGAAAACGTCATGTACTTCCTTCAATGAAGGTGGTAGCATAAGTCGATATGTCACTTATCCCACTCTCTCTAGCACGTCAAATGGTCCAATATACCTTGGACTCAACTTGCTGCGCCCTCCGAATCGAATGGTGCCTCTGGTAGGTGATATCCTCAAGAAGACATGATCGCCCTCTTTAAACTCCAAGGGACGATGATGAAGGTCTGCCCACTACTTCTGCCTGTCTTGTGCTGCTCGCAAGTATCCTTGTATCTTCTTAACTGTCTCAACGGTGTTGACCACCAACTCTGGTCCCAGAATCTGACTTTCTCCTACGTCACTCCAAAACACAGGAGACCTACACTTTATTCCATACAATGCTTCAAACGAAGCCATCTGGATACTCGCTTGATAGATATTGTTGTAAGAAAACTCCACAAGATGTTGGTGTTCCTCCCATGATCCTCCAAAGTCTAACATACAAGCCCTCAACATATCCTCCAATGTCTGAATAGTACGCTCTGATTGCCCATCTGTCTACGGGTGATAAGATGTACTAAACTTCAGACGAGTTCCAAGACTCTCTTGTATGCTCCTCCAAAAGTGTGATATAAAATACGAATCCCTATCTGATACAATGCTGACTGGTATATCGTGTGATCTCACGATCTGCCTCATATATAAGTCAGCCAAAGCTTCTGTAGACTGGCCAACTCTAAAAGGTAAGAAATGTGCTGACTTGGCGAGTCAGTCCACTATTACCCATACTGTATCTCTTCCACTTAGACTCTTGGGTAATCCCGTGATGAAGTCCATAGTGATGTGCTCCCACTTCCACTCTGGAATCAAAAGTGGTTACAATAATCATGTTGTTCTCTGGTGCTCCGCCTTTACTTGTTGATATACCAGACATTTAGCTACAAAGTGAGCTATCTCTCTTTTCATTCCATTCCACCAAAAGTGCTGTCATAGGTCACGATATATCTTGGTGCCTCCAGGATGGATAGAATATATCGAACTATGAGCTTCTGTTATCAGCTCCTGTCGAATCTCTCCATTTGGAACATAAAGACGTCACCGCATCGTAATATCCCATCATCATGAATGCGTAATCATGTCTGCTCTTCGGCCTCTGTTCTTTCTTTTAATCTCCAAAATCTGGCGTCTGTAGGCAAAGCTGCGTTAATCCTCTCTACTAGTGATGATTGAACTTATTATAAGCTAGTATCCCATCTAGTCTGGGTAATATCACTTCAATGCCAAGCTCTTGCAATTCCTCCAATAATTATGTCACGAACCTCACCCGAAAAATCGGGCATGAGTCGTGGGTACGTCCAGCCTACACCATAGCATCGGCGGTAGAACGATGTCTAGGTCTACTATCTAGCTAACAATCTCACACAATCAATATAAGTACCTGTCAAGATCTTAACTCCAAGCAGAGGAGCAATATCATAATGGTAACACAAGTACTCAATCACGAATCTAAGCACAATAAGATAACACAGAAATCTAACAAATACAAAGTCTAAACAACAACAACTACTAAAAACCACCATAATAATAATAATAATACAACAATATCCAGAATCAAATATAATATAAGGTCTCAATCCAAAACTGGAGACAAATCCGGTACCAAAAGCTAATAAAAACAACAACTGAGGTTATAGTGATCCCGGCTACCAACCCGGAAATTACTCCTAAACTAGGGGGTCCCTGTCTGCACCATCGACAGGCTGAGGTCCATAAAACGTCGGACACCAATCCTCCGGATCCTCTGAAAAATATATCCAGTCAGGATTGGAGCAAGTACACCTCTAATAGCAATTCCAGTTAAATAATAAAAATTATAAAACAGTTGTAGCAAGTAGCAAGGAGAATGAAATAAAGTATGAACAAGAAATATATACATATCACTGGTGCATAAAGGTAAAGATCCATGAATATCAGAAGCAAGATAGTAATGACTGCAAGATACAAGAAATCTAAAATAAGAGCAAGTATGTGCACAAGAACGTGTAGTGAGTCCAGCAAGAGTACATGTAATGAGTCAAGTTCAGAAACTATAAGTGAGACCAATCAAGAATGCAAGTGAGTCCATACAAGAAAGAATGAACTCGTGACTTTGAAATACCTGTTTCGACATATAAACGGCTAGGGGTAAGTACGGCTCACCACACACTGGGTGTGCGGCTGCTATCATTCCAGATTAGACCGAAGGGGGGATTCTAGTGATTCCAGTTGGGAATATTTATATGTCTACTCGAGTATTTCCCCTCCCCGACTAGTACAAGTGAATCCAAGACCCAATACGTAAATCAAGTATGAGTACAGCCAGAAACATGAGTAATGCCTGTAGTGATGCCATTAGGTAATTCCATAAATAGAGGCCAGAAACATGAAATATATGTGTCATAAGTAAATGAATCCAGAAATACTAGTCCATGTCGTGCCAAAAAAATTAGAGAATGCTATACTAGAAGCTGAATCATAATAATTATCAGATAATAAAAACTATGAGAGAATGTACTCGCCTGACGTCCTGAGCAACTGGCAATCCAAACTGGTATCGCAAGGACCTATTACGAAAAGCAAGGTTAAACAAGGTTCTAAAAAGTTAAACAGATATAAAATAACTAAAAATAGGCTTCTAGGGTGGTTCTAGGTCAAACGGGTCAAATCGGTGAAATCTGGGTCAAAAAATCAACTCTAGATCCAAAAAGTCAACTCTGGGTCAAAACTAGATCAAAAGTTGACTTTAGTGGTCAACCGGGTCAACTACGGTCAACTCTAGGTCAAACTAGGGTGCCCCTAAAATTCTAGGTCAAAACTATGTCATTAAGCTAATAAACCCTCAAACTCGCCTCCTTGAGATACCGGGATACCCTCGGTATCCGATACCTCAACCTACGCAATACACCCCGTCTATACCCTCTAAAATATATACCAGCACGTATATAATATATATATATATATATATATATATATATATATATATATATATATATATATATATATATATATATATATATATATATATATATATATAAGCAACCCTAACCTTAATCCTAGGCTAAAACTCAATACCTTTTCCCAATGCTCAATACCTTGAGTATCTCATTACCCCTCACTAATACTAGCTAGCTAACTAACTATCTATATATATTACCATATACTAATATATATATATATATATATATATATATATATATATATAACCTAGTGTATAAGCAAATACCTCAATACCTTATCTCTGATACCCAACTTATCTCAATACATTGGTATCTCAAGGTATTGAGATACCTTACCCTCTAATTCTAGCTAACTTAGCTAGCTATCTATATATATACTTATATATATATACTACTATATGTAATATCAATATATATATATATATATATATATATATATATATATATAATCTAGTAGAGGCAATACCTCAATACCTTACCTCACTACCCTCAATACCTTGGTATCTCAAGGTATTGAGATACCCAACTACTCACTCTAACACTACCCATAAAGCTAACTATCTATATAAATATATATACCTAGCTACATATCTAGGCAATTATATATATACAAACACATATGCATATATATCTACTTATCTATATATATATCACACTTACACATATACATATATTCATACCAAATATATATATATCCATCTCTAATTATATGTATATATGTACTAATACTTACATATCTATCTATACTTATCTATGTATCTATCAATCTATATAAGTATATATATACATCTATATATATACATACATACATATATAAAAGAAGGGGGAGGGGAACGAGCGCTGCGAACTGCTGAAACGCGCTCCTAAAGCAAGCTGATGCTGCTGCCATTGCTGCCCTGCTGTTGCTGCTGCGGCGCTGCGCAGCTGATGCCGTGGCACTGTGCGCCGAGCGCTGCTGTGCTGCACCTACTGCTGCCGCTGCTGCACGCAGCGCTGCCGCCGCACTGCCGCAGCGCTTAGCTGCTACTGCGCTCGCTCTACGCTGCTGCTTGTTGCAGGCCCTTCCTCTCCCTCTCTACACACCACACGCACACAGACACACAAGCACACTCACTCACTTACTCACTTAGATATATATATATATATACACAAACATATATACATATATATATACACACACAACCATATATATGTATATACACACAAACACACACACACACACACACACACACACACACACACACACACACATATATATATATATATATATATACACACACACACACACACACACACTATACCATATATATATATATATATATATATATATATATATATATATATATATATATATATACAAAAACACATATCCACACACACACAAGCTCACAAACACACACTCACACTCACACACTCTTATAACTACATATACATAAACATATATATATATACACATACACAAACACCAACACACGCACACACATATATATATATAGAAACACACACACACACACATATATATATATATATATATATATATATATATATATATACACACACACACATATATAACTACACACACCTACACATAAAAACACATATATATATATAAATATATACTCAAAAACTCTAATACACACTCCCTGAAGCTAAACCAACGCGCGCACAAGCCCGAAACCTAGAAACCAAGTCGAAATGGCCATTCGGTCATTTCGACGAACACGTGTAGTGAGGTTCACGAAACCTCATGAAACGCACACCAAACATACTCGGAAACCTCATGAAACGCACACCAAACATACTCGGAATCGGCCTAAAATTTACCCACAAGTTCTAATCGAGGTCTAAAACCTAGAAAAAAATGCTAACTCGTCAATTCTAGATCCGTGGCAAAAACGCGCACGCGCATAGAACCTACGACGACGAAAACCTCCAAATTATGCAAAACGCCCAAATCTATGTGACACGACCTCATGTGTCCGAATGGGGATACGTACTTACCCTCAAAACACCCAAGCATGTCTACTTAGGTCCGTCTAACCTAGGGCAACACCAAAAATTGGGCCAATCTCGGATTTCATCCAAAATTGACACAAAACCTAATGTCAAAGTCTCCAAACACCTCCAAACAAGCTCCAACTTCCTCCCACGGGTAGCCCTAAGGTCTATGAAGGTTCTAAACTACTAATTACACTATATTAAAGTAATCACAAGGAGAAAAACTAGGGTTTACTTCTTGAGAGTTGGAATCCCAAGCCAAAGTCTCCAAAAAGCTCCAAATTTACCACACCAAGCCTCCAAGCTTTTAACCCAAGCTCCAACACCAAATCTAAGCTCTACACACCTAGGTTAGGGGAAAGCAAAGGGTTAAGGATGTATTGATGGAAGAAAATAGAAGAAGAAAGAGAAAAAAGTGAAGAAAACTTACTTGGATGAGAAATTTGGAAGAATAAAGAAGAAGAAAGGAGTAGAGAGTGGAGAAGAAGAAAGGAAATGAAATGGGATAGGGAGCTGCTGGTTATAATCAGCCAAGGGGTTAAAGATTAGGGCTGGGTTAGGTTAAATGACTAAAATGCCCTCCAAATCATGTCATCCTAAATGGGGTTTGGGTTTGGGGTTCCAAATGTACTCTAATAAATTTCTAATCACTCCAACTAGCTAATTAAAATATAAATAACTATTTTAAGCCAATAAATAAGTCTAACAAGAGTGTTGGTTGGGTCGGACAAGGGTCCATTAGGGTCTGACATGGGTCCAGGCTAGCCAAAATACTAAAATAACTAATAAAAAATAATACAACCAACAATTAAATATAAATACAAATATTTATGATAAATACATAATTAACCAAATAAAAATAAAAAATACCCTGCTCTGGAAATTGGGTAGTGACAAATTCCCTCTGTGTTGTCAAGAAATAAGCTGCTGGCTTTCGGCTTAACGCGTCTGCTACAACGTTAGCCTTGCATGGGTGATAATGTAGCTCTATCTCGAAATCTTTCATCAACTCAAGCCATCGACGTTGCCTTATATTTAACTCCTTCTGCATGAAGATGTACTTGAGGCTTTTGTGGTCTGTATAGATCTCCACTCGTTCCCCATATAAGTAATATCTCCATAGCTTTAGGGCAAATACAACGGCTGCAAGTTCCAAGTCATGAGTTGGATAATTCTTCTCATGCACTCATAACTGTCTAGATGCATATGCAATCACCTTGCCATGCTGCATCAATACGCATCCCAAGCCTTTCCCCGATGCGTCACTGTATATCACATAACCTCCTGATCCTGATGGAATAGTCAATACTGGTGCTGTAGTCAGTCGCTTCTTCAACTCTTCAAAAGTGGCTTGACACTCGTCGGTCCATACAAACTCTTGTTCCTTGCAAGTCAAATGAGTCATAGGTGCTGCTATCCTTGAGAAGTTCTCCACGGACCATCGGTAATATCCCGCAAGTCCAAGGAAACTTCTCACCTCTGATGCTGATTTAGGAACAGGCCATGTCTCAACTAACGAGATCTTTTCTGGATCAACAAAAATACCATCTCCCGTAATAACATGCCCAAGAAATGAGACTCTGTCCAAAAAGAACTCATATTTACTGAGCTTTGCATATAACTGCTCTCCCCTCAATGTCTCTAGAATAATCCGCAGGTGCTTCTCGCGCTCCTCATGGCTCTTCGAATAGACAAGTATATCATCTATGAAGACGACCATGAACTGGTCCAAATACTGGTGGAAGACTCGATTCATTAAGTCCATGAAGATAGCTGGTGCATTGGTCAACCCAAGTGGCATGACCAAAAACTCATAGTGCCCATATCTTGTCCTGAATGCGGTCTTCATGATGTCCTACTTCCGTACCTTCACTTGTTGATATCCCGATCTCAAATCTATATTCGAGAACACCTTGGCTCCACTAAGCTGATCAAATAGGTCATCAATGCATGGCAATGGGTATTTATTCTTCACAGTTACTGTATTTAAGGCTCTGTAGTCAATGCACATACGCACTGACCCATCCTTCTTTGGTACAAACAATACTGGTGCTCCCCAGGGTGATGCACTTGGTCGGATAAAACCTTTCTCCTTTAGTTCTTTCAACTGTGCCTTCAGTTCATCCATCTCTTTCTTTACCAATCTATAAACATGAGATGCTATAGGTGCTTCTCCCGGTGCTAGCTCAATTAAAAACTCTACGTCTCTGTCTGGGGGTAGTCCTGGCAATTCCTCTGAAAAGATGTCTTAAAATTCTGAAATAATGGGGTGATAGACAACATCGTCCATTGTGAGCTGCATACCATCAAGGGTTTCTGTGGATCCTCGTGCAAACTCAAGTTCAAGCTGGCCTGGTACCTTAAAAAGAATGCTTCCCCCAAAGCAATCGAAGAAAGCGTGGTACTTGCTTAGCCAGTCCATTCCAAGCATAATATCAAAAGTTGGCATAGGAAGGACTAAGAGTCGGATGTTCATCTCTCTGCCACGAATTACTATAGGACACGATCTACAAATTCGACTAACAGGTATAACTCCTCCTTAGGTAAGAATTCTAATACAACTAGGTAAAGGTGTAGAGGCAAAATTGTGTTTGGCAATAAAGCCAGATGATATGAATGAGTGGGTGGCTCCTGTTTCAAATAATGTCACAGCAGGAAAAGTAAAAGCAAGAGTAATACCTGCTATGACATCAACCTCCTGATCCATGTCATCCACTTCTAATACAAAAGCTTGCTCATTCCTCTGTGGCTGTCCATGACTGGCCCTCATGTACTGATCTTTCTGGGTAGGTAGCGGTGGTCCTCGCTAAAATCCTCCTGCTGCTGGGGGTCGAGGTGCTCCTGGTCTAATCATCTGCTGAGCTGGCTTCGGTGCTGGAAGCGCTAGTCTCTGAACCGGCGGTGGTAGTGTCAATGCCTGTTGTATAGGGCAGTCTCTCGCCAGGTGCTATCCGGAACCACATCTCATTCGCTGTCCCAAGCGAGTCCGATAATCTCTCAAAATATGTTCGCATCTCCCACAATAACTGCAGTGGGACTTCTCCGTATTCTGGTACATTCCTGCTCTGTGTTGGTACTATTATTGCTGAGCTAGATGACGTCTGATTGGTCCTCCTTATTGCGTCCTTGCTGCTCCCTGCTGTGTCCTTGCTGGTTTTTGTTGTGTCCTCAGTTGACCTCTTTTTCCTCTGTTGATGGTCTCTTACAATCTGACTTCTGTCAGTAACTTGGCATAAGAGATCCGGGATTGTGAGCTAGTATAGTGTTGGAGCTCCTGAGTCAGCCCGCGGTAAAATCTCTTAGCCTTGGCCAAGTCATCCGGTATCAGGGCAGCACCATATTTACTAAGGTGACTAAACTCGGCATCATATTCGTCAACTGTTCTATTTCCCTGCTCTAGGTGAAGAAACTGATCGTACAATGCATCTCTGACGGTGTCCAAGAAGTACTTTTTCTCAAAGCACTCCAAGAATTGCTCCCAAGTATGGTATGTACCCAACTGGCATTCCATTAATTCCCACCAGTGATGGGCATTACCATCTAGTAGCGTCCTTACTCTTGTCATCCATAGGTCTACAGGTAGCTGCGATGCTTCCAATAGCTTATGAGTGTGGGTGATCCAATTGGTAGTTTCCTCTGGGCTCTCTATGCCTTTGTACGGCTTCAGACCCATCTGTGTAAAGTCCTTTACTGAACCAACTCTAGCCCGAGGTACTGAAACTAGTGCTTGAGATGGTACAGTAGCCTGTACAGCTATCCTCTTAAGTGTTGCCAGAAATTCCTGCCTCTGCTCTGTTGCTTGCTGCCTCTGCTCTGCAACTAGTGTGGCGGCCTGTTGTCGTAGTTCCTGCATTATCATCTGGAAGAATTGGAACAGCTATGTCTGGCCATCCTGCGGTATCGATGAAGCTAGAAGGTTCCCATTAGGTGAAGTGGAAAGATCAGATGGAACTAGATTGTGAGTCAGTCCATCTGGTCCTGGGAGTCTAGGAATCGTTGAGGTCCCTCCTTGAGTCTGACCATTGACTCCTAAAGTTGTGTCGCCATCGGCGGCAGTATATCTATTTTGTGTATCCATCTCTCTGTAGGATATAAGAAACGATTAGAAGAAGTACAGGAATCAAACAGGATGCAAGCATTAAATAGAAAGGATGAGTTTTAGTCAAGCGTGGATGAGATCCTTATACTCTATTCCTATACGCAGGCTTGTTCAGTACAGTTACGTAACCGAGACAATATATTCTTGACCTGCATTGGCCACCACTAAAATATGTCATGCCCCAGTCATAAAATATGTAGGACTAGGAATACGTAACACGCCAGCCGTATATATACGAACTCCAATATATGGAAGCCATATACATACGTACGTTGTATATGAATATCCAATCCACAGTGGTAATATACTGTCACAACAAGTCACATGCAATCTATATCTCATCCACAGTACAAATAGAATAATAAATGGAAATAAATAACTGAATATCAAATAAGAATTCTCAAAGTATGAAAGGGATGGAAATAAATTCACTGCAAATCGAATATACTAAAACTACTAAAGAGAGAAGAGAATCAACTCTAATATAAGAATAAATATCTCTAAAAGAATAGCAACTAAAATCTCTAATAGCTGCAATGAATCACAGATACTCCGAAGGTAAGACCTCCTCAGTCTGATAAGAAGCGTCAAGTCCAGGTCTGTACTCCTGCGGATACTCCTGCTCATCTATATCTGGAAAGATACCAGGTCCTCAGAGGAACGTAAAAAGATACATATAAACATGCCAATAAAGTACTGAAAAGTAAACATCCAAATGGGTCACCTAACCGTCTAAGTGAATGCAGTTTAAGAACAACTTTCCAACACGTGGACTATCTGGCTAAAAATGGGATTGGCATGGTTCTCTTGGAGATCCAGGTGCATAAAAAGCATGTCGTCTTTTGAACGCCAGAGGCTGTCTGATAATATATAATATATAGTGGTCATCACCACCCGTCGCTCCGGCAGAGCGTCCGGACGAACAAAGAAAAGTGCAAAGGAGCCCAAACGCCTTACTTGTTGTTCTCCCCACCCTATGCCCTAAGCATGTCACGTCCATGCAACGATAATACCTTTAATAACTGCCAGGTCTACTAGCATGCAAAGTTTCTATCGGCAGTTATCCCTATCCGTCGCACGACCTATACGTATTAGTGGCCAGCCGAATACGCAAGTCTGTATCCTACATGTGACTCACACTAGTGTAAGAATAGTGTTATGTTCAATAAAATATAAAATGCCTCATGATAATGGGGTGGTCTCATAAAGTAGGTCCAATGCATATATATAAATAAAAACAGAATACGACGACACCGTCGTTGCACCCAAGTTTCCTTGGACGCACAGTTTATATAACAGTTATAATAAATAAACTAAAATAAGTAGAAATAAAATATGCATGCATCATATGGAATGTAAATACAGTACAATGGCAAGGTATACTTGCCTGGCAAGAAATTTGTATGGTGTAAGCGTCCAAATATCAAGGACACGGGATCAGGAACTAATAGCTCCGAACAAACATCTCCGGATGCTGAAATAGATATCACCAATGTTTCCGGAATCAGCAAGATTGCTAAAAATCACTACCCTTTCGTCCAATTTGGACACAAGGGCAAAACGATAATTTTGGGTCAAAGTGGGGTCCACGTGTGGCCTACTTTACACCGAAAAGCGTGATAGGGGTAACGGTCTCTAAATGGGATAAATTATAGGTCAAACGAACTCTAAAAGTCAGTATGAACTCAACGGTATGTCCAAATATGGATTTCGATGAGCCGAACACAATTTGCCCAAAACGTCAACCGTGGGGCCCGCCAATAGACGACTTGGTCAACTGTCTCAGAATTGCGTGAAAATTGGGTCACAGGACCAGCGCGATACCACGAGTCCAATGGCATAAGTTTTGTCGCATCTGACGAGCGTGCACTAAATGGCGCGAGGTTTTGTAAAAGTTGCGACACAGAAATTTTTTGCGAATACGGGCTGATTTCGACGCGCACACGCATCCAAATCAGTTTTCGCGAAAGCCCACACCTCTGGGTATACTGTATGCACCTTTTGGTACACTTGGTACATAATGGGGCAGTCCCATTTGGCGGAGCACGCTCCGTATCACAATTTTTGGAAGTTTATAAAAAGCAAGTTTCTGGGGTGTTCCATCTAATTTAATTTAACATACAATAGCTAATAAATTATTGTATCTGACAGAAAATAAACTAGATTAGGTGATCTTCGTATACCAAAAAGAAAAACTGAATTGGATCTCTGTGGTGGGAGATACGAATTCGTGAACATAGATAGTTACCATAGCTTTCTGTGATACACAAAAGTTACCATTTTTGCCAACTTGGTCGTTATTTTCGCCTAGGTTTACGCGTTGTTCGAGATCAACTAATACACAGATATGGAAGGGGGTTAAGTCGTGAACATACCGGTGAAGACAGGGTCAAGTTTGGTCCAGTGAGGGCTTGGAAAATAGGGCTTGAACACAGGTACGTTGCAGTAAATTTTTGTAGCGGCGCGGGGTCGCGGTTACGACTGTGTGGACGTGGTTGTCGCAGGGCGGCTCCGGCGGCCCAGGCGGCATGGTGTCTCAGCGGGGGTCGAGATAGAGAAGAGATAGTTTAGGGTTAGGGTTTTCTATACTATTTATAATATATAGAGAGAGGGTAAGATGAGCGGGGGGGAAGAAATCGAGGGTCGCGGGCTGAATAACGCAGCTGCTGCTGCTGTTAGTTTTATTCTTCGCGGGTTGGGTAGAGGCTAAGGGTTGCGGTTTTTTTTTATTGGGTTAGGGTTTTGAATCCATTTACCTAATTCCTTTTTCTTTTCTTTCTTTTTCTTTCTAATTTCTATTGATTTTTTCTTTTCTATTCTTATATTCATTTCTTATTTTCTTTTAGAATAAACTATATATATATATATATATATATATATATATATATATATATTTATTTATTTATTTATTTATTTATTTATTTATTTATTTATATATACATATATATACATAGAAAATTCTAGAAATTATAATAGTGCATACCATTAATCTACCAACTGTCCAATAGGTCTCCTACATGGAATAAATTAGAGAAAATTTATAATTGCTCCATAAATCCCCTAAGTGCACAAACACCAAAAATAAAAATTAAATAAATTATATTTTCTCTAATTAGCTCATAATTACTATATTTTAATTAAATAATTAATTAAAAAGGTAAATACAGTTTTTAGAATTAGGGGTTTTACAGTGTAGAGCCTAGACTTAGTGTAGAGGCTTGGCTTGGAGGCTTGGAGGCTTGAGGGTGGTAATTTCTAAGATTTTGGAGACTTTGGCCTTGGGATTCCAACTCCCAAGAGGTAAATCCTAACTTTTCTCTTAGTAGTTGCTTTAATATAGTGTAATTAGTAGTTTAGAACCTTTCTAGACCTTAAGACTACCCATGGAAGAAAGTTAGAACTTGTTTGGTTGTGTTTGGAGACTTTGACATTAGTTTTTGTGTCAATTTTGGGTAAAATCCGATATTTACCCAATTTTGGGTGATGCCCTAGGTTATACAGATCTAGTTAGACTTGCTTGGGTGTCTTGAGGGTAAGTACGTGTCCCCGTTCGGACACGTAAGATCGTGTCGCGGAGATTTAGGCGTTTCGAGCAATTTGGAGTTTTTCGTCGCTGTGGGTTCCATATGCATGCGAGTTTTTGCCACGACCTAGAATTGGAGAGTTAACATTTTTTTCTAGATTCTAGACATCGATTAGAACTCGTGGATAAATTTTGGGTCAATTCCGAGTAGGTTTGGTGTGCATTTCACGAGGTATCGCGAACCGTACTCCACGTGTTCGTCAAAATGACCAAATGGCCATTTCGACGTGGTTTCTAGGTTTCGGGCTTGTGCGTGGGTTGGTTTAGCTTCGGAGAGTGTTTTCTAAAGTTTTTGAGTTATATTATATATATATATATATATATATATATATATATATATATATATATATATGTATTTATATGTGTTTGGGTAGTTGTGCATGTATTGGTGTGGTTGTGTGTAGTTATGTGTGTATGTTTATATATATATGTGTAGATATGTATATATGAGTGTGTACATATATATGTATGTTAGTGTATTTATATATATATATGAGTGTATTTGTGTGTATATATATATATATATATATATATATATATATATATATATATATATATATATATATATATACACATATATAGGTACACACACATATATATAAACACACATATGTATATATATATACACACACTCTCACACATATATATAATCACACACTCCTCAAACACACACACACTCTCTCTCTCTCTCTCTCTCTCTCTCACACACACACACACACACACACACACACACACACACACATATATATATATATATATATATATATATATATATATATATATATATATATATATATATATATATATATATATATAAGTGTGTGCATATACGTGTCGAGGTGTGTGTGTTAGTGAGCTAGAAAAGGGGGGAGAAGCAGCTAAATGGAGCAGGACAGCAGCAGATAGGAGCAGCTATAGCAGCATTTGCAGCAAGGCAGCAGCAGCAGCATGCTGCAGGCTGCAGCAGCAGCAGCATAGGCAGCAGCAACAGCTTGGGGCACTAGCAGCAGCAGCAGCTTTAGGAGCGCAGCAGCAGTTCACACTAGCAGTAGGTAGTAGCAGCAGAGAGAGAGGTAGAGAGATTAGATATCTATATAGATATATATAGATAAGTATAGGTATATATAGATATATATATATATATATATATGTATATATATATATATATACATATATATATATATATATACATATATATATATATATATGGGTATAGATATATATATGTGTATGTGTGATATATATATAGATATGTAAATAGATATATACATATGTGTTTAGATATATATATTTGCCTAGGTATAGCTAGATCTATGTATATATATATAGTTATCTAGTTAGTTAGTGTTAGAGAGGGGTTAGTTAGATATCTCAATACCTTGAGATATCAAGGTATTGAAGGTAACTTGGGATACCCAAGGTATTGGGTATCGGGGCGAGGTATTGAGCGTTTGCCTAGGTTTGAGTTTAGAGTTGGGTTTATATGTATAGGTATATATATTTATGCGTGTTAGTATATGTATTAGTGGGTTTATGCAGGGTATATAGCATAGGTTAAGATATCGGATACCGAGGGTATCCATGTATCTCAAGGAGGCGAGTTTGAGGGTTTACTAGCTTAATGAGCTAGTTTTGACCTAAAATTTTAGGGGTGCCCTAGTTTGACCTAGAGTTGACCATAATTACCCCCATTGACCGCAAAAGTCAATGTTTGACCTAGTTTTGACCCAAAGTTGACTTTTTAGACCCCGGGTTGACTTTTTGACCCAAATTTCACCGGTTTGACCCGTTCGACCTAGAATAACCCTAAAAACTTGTTTTTAGTTATTTTATATCAGTTTAACTCTTTAGGACCGTGTTTAACCTTGTTTTTCGTAATAGGTTCTTGCGATGCCAGTCCGGATCTCGATCCTCACTAGTTGCTCAGGACGTCAAGCGAGTACCTATCTCTGATTATTTCTATTTCATGATAGTGTATATATCACCTGTTCTAGAACTGTAATACTTGATTCTGATACTTATTTCATGAGCTGGTACTAGTTGGATCCCGTCATGAGGTGTTATCCCTCTTACCATGTTTAGCGGATACTCTATCACGTTTATTTCATCATGTGCTTCGGGTATTGATTCTCATGTGCTATCATGTGCTTCGTGTGCTCTCGCCAAATAGTATTCATGTGTGCTATCATGAGTTATTTATCATGTATGTAGCGTGTCGTGGTTGGATCCAAGAGTATTAGTAGGAGAGGGGACTAGAAGTTGGTTATATGATCAAAGCCAAACAGTATTCATGTGTATGTCGGTTATGCAACTCACGTATAACGGAGTTATCGTAGATTATTCATGTGCAACCTAAGCCGATCACATAACGAACTTGTGCTCAAGGCACTTAGCTAGTATTCCTATTTTTCACATGCAGTTACTTCTCTACTACTTGTATTGTTCTCCAGCTTTATATTGTAGTTACTTCATCAGTTCTACCATGTATTTACTTTCATGTGCATCTTGTATACTTTTTTATTGCTAGTCATATATACCTTACCATGTATTTGGAGTTGCTTTCAGAGTTATATACTTCGCTCCAGTCCTGACTGGACATATTTTTTTCCAGAGGATCTTGAGAATTTTTGTCCGACCTTCTACGGGCCAGGTGTCGAGGAGTGTTGCGACCCAGAGTTTGAGGACAAGCTCGTCGAGGAGACGCTGCTAGCACCCTAGTGTAGCTAGGTGGGTTTCTCTAGGTATTTCCCAGTTGGTGTTTTGGATGACTGTATTTATTATTTTGCTGCTGTGAGATATTATAGACTTTTAGACTTGGACTGTATATTTGGATATTGTACTTGCTCTCTTGGGTTCTTTGTTTCCTTGTTGATATTTTATCGTGATTTTACTCTTCCCCTAGTTATTGTGATTGAGTTTATATATAATGTTTGTTGCCCTCCTTTTGGAGAGATTATCTTGACAGGTTATTGTGAGATATATAGTTGTGATCTAGAATGGACCTAGACAGCGTTCTACCGCCGATTCTGCGGTATAGGCTGGACGTACCCACGACTCATGCCCAATTTTTTTGGTGCTTGTCATGACACTAACCCTCTAGGATTTTCATTCAAGTGGGACGAGTTTTCGTTCCCTATATTGGTCAAAATTTCGACCGAAAAATGGCCAAAAAACTGACCAAAAATAGTCCAGAAACTTCAACTCAAACCCCCATGTTAACACCCAATTTGCCATCAACCTGTTTAATATTTTCAAAAACTAATTAAAAGATTTCTTCTCAATATAACCAAGAATTTTTCTGTTCTTTTAGTTTTTATTAATTCATTTTATGTGTTAAATTATTCGGCCTCCAAAATGACCAAAAACTTGATATATTAAAACTATAATTTTGTGATACGAAGTGCATCCCGCCAAACAGGACCGCCTCGTCATGTACCAATTATACCAAAAGACGTGTATGGTATAACCTGACGTGTGGGCTTTTGCGGAAGTTGATTCGGACGTGTGTGCGTGTCGGAATTAACTCGTATCCGTAAAAAAGTTCCCGTGTCGTGACTTTTGTAAAATACTATCCCATTTTGTGTACACTCGTCGGAATGTGGCAAAACTTACGCCATTGGATTCGTGGTATCACGTTAGTCATGTGACCCAAGTTTTATGCGATTCTGAGACAACTGACCAAGCCGCATATTCGTGGGCACTACAGTTTGACTTTAAGGACAAAATTATGATCGGCTCACCAAAATCCAAAATTGGATATACCGTTGAGTTTATATCGTCATTTAGAATTTGTTTGACCTATAATTTGTCCTATTTAGAGACATTTATCTCTGGCACGTATTTCGGTGCAGAGTGGCCCACATATGGACCCGCTTTGATCCAAAATGACCGTTTTGCCCATGTGTCCAAATTGGATAAAAGAGTAGTATTTTCTAGCTATCTCGCTTATTCTGGGAATGTTAATGATATTTATTTCAGCATCCGGAGATGTTCATTTGGAGGTCATAGTTTCTGATCCTCTGTACTTGACACCTGGACGCTTATACTATGCAGCTTTCTTGCCAGGCAAGTATACCTTGCCTTGTTATATTATTTAAATTTAGTTATTATTTAGTTGAATATTTATTTATTTTAATATTATATAAATGCGCATCCAAGAATAACTTGGGTGCAACGATGATGGCGTCGTATTTTATCTTTATTATATATTATGCATATTGACCTAGTTTTATGAGACCACCACATTATCTTGAGGTATTATTATATTTTATTGACCATGACACATTTCTTAAATGGATTGTAAGTCTCATGTAATACACGGACTTGCGTATTCGGTTGGCCACCTGTACATGTAGGTCGTACGACGGATAGGGTATAACTACTAATAGTGATGCATGTTAGAAGACTTAACAATTATTAGTAGTCCAGGAACATAGAATATTGTAGTATGGTGGTCCAATCCTTGTCCTTGTTTGGTTGTAGAGTTGGGCTATTGTTCTAACGATAGGCTATGAGCCAAAGTTATGACGCCAATACTTGTACTCCGTCTCGGAGTAGTAGCTAAAACGTGTTGTGGATACAACATGCAAAGAACATTGGACGGGGAGGACGACTAGTAGGCATATGGGACACCCACCTCCTTTATACAGATACCGCATTCTTCGGAGCGATACGAACGTATATATTTATGCAGATACCTCGTTCTTTAGAGTATTGGACGTTACTTGTACAGATACTACGCTCTTCGGGGTGTTGAAAGTTTTATAGATACCACACTCTAGAGAACGTTGGACGTTATTACTTATACAGATACCACGCTCCTCGGAGCTGGACGTTATTATATTACATAGTGCCCTTGTTATGGGGGCATATGTGGCATATACTAGCAAGTTAGGGTGATTGGTGAATTACGTCAGCATATGTCTAGCCTACACTTTCCATACGCACTAAGTTATCCTCAAATTATATTTCACTTAGGAGGATACTTCACCCTTATCTACTTTACTCGGTATTTATATTATGGCATACTTTTATGTATCTTGTTACGTCCCTCTGAGGACCTGGTCCCTTTCCAGGTGTAGACGATCATGACTATTCGCAG
Organism: Iris macrosiphon; assembly: GCA_036927795.1. Taxonomy (NCBI): domain Eukaryota; kingdom Viridiplantae; phylum Streptophyta; class Magnoliopsida; order Asparagales; family Iridaceae; genus Iris; species Iris macrosiphon. The sequence goes on along the minus strand of JAYESA010000020.1, from coordinate 26,051,474 downwards.
GAGCACAGATCAGGACTTGCTACTTATCTCTCTTTCGAGGAGGTCTTCTCTTCGAGCCTCATTGTTCATTAGATGTATTTATTTTATTTCTCTTATATTCTAGTTGGTAGTAGATTTGTCTCCACCCAACTACTTGTTCCTATCAAGCATCTTATACTTGATTCAGTTATAGAGTTGATTGGTTATTCATTTATATTTGATTCTGTGGATGAGATTTAGTTATGCCCAGTGACTTGTGATAATTATATACCACTTATGAATTATTGTTCATAATACAGCGTACGTATGTGTTATGTTTTCCATATATTGGAGTTGCCATATACATACAGCTGACATGCTTACGTATTCCTAGTTCTATGTATTTTGGGACTGGGGCGTGACTCGTATCCGGAACCACCATAGTTTACTATTTGTTCTTGATCAGAATATTTCTTGTGGGAGGATGGCTTTGACGCCTTAATGAGTTCTCGGGCAGAGTGAATGTCCGACGTGCGTTGCAGAAAGCACGAGTAGTTTCAGCACTACAAGAGACTTATATCCCATGGCATGACACCACAAGAGGGAGTGAACCTCGACTTCGGGCTATGTCACAACGGCAGTAGCATAGTACATAGGCAGATAGCCTAATGCTGAAAAAAAAGAGTGGTAGTATAGCACTACAAAGAGACTTATGATCTCATGCTACAGTGGGTGACACCGCATGAGGGAGTGAACATCGATTTCAAACCATGTCACAGCAGTGTAGCACCACACGAAAGTGCAAGGCTTCATACAAGGAGATAGTACAATACTACTAAGGGGCCTGTGACATCATGCTATAGTGGGTGACACCACATGAGGGAGTGAACCTCGGCTTTAAGCTATGTCACAGTAGCGTAGCCCCGTACAAGAGCACAAGGCTCCATATTGTGTATAGTAACGGCACTACTAAGAGGCTTGTGTCATCATGCTACAGTGGTATTGTAGTGTCTCAAATCCCGATCCGACCGGGATGTGCACTACGTAATTGGGCTTGTGGCTAGTCCGTCTGAGTCGTAGCTTAGATCTTCAGCATCTTCTTGCCACGGACGAAATGCAATGATCCTTTCCAACTCATGGAAAGGCCTCTATTGAAACAAGTCCAATAGTTTTTGTGTTTGGTTACTTGGTTTTCTTGATTGCCGCTTTAGGATTTTGATTTGGTGTTGCTTTCGATTTGCTTAGTTTTCACTGCTGGTTTTATCATTTGGAGCTTTGATTCTTGGGGAGTTCGGCAAGGAAGGATAGACAAGAATTCTAATTGGTGCTCGTGCTGTGCAGGTCCGCGTAATTGACGTTTGATCGTCACTAGGCGGGATTCCTTGTTTCAGCTACCTTTTTCCTTAACCAGTGAGTAGTTTGGACCCTTCTTTCCTACTTCTTCACGCCCACATCTCTAATATTTCAAACGTTCACTCGATGATGCCCGGTTGGACGCCTAGGAAATCCTTTGCCATAATGCATGCCAGCCACTAAGAAAGAAACATGGGATTTGTAGACTAATTTTAATATATGCTTGCACACCTTATAACTTGAGTTATTTATAAAGAGAATTGGTTGTTGGTTGCGGCCTAGTGCCTCGGATTAAGTTTGGACCTATGGGATACCAAAAGCGGAACACCGCATTGAGAAAATATGAACTGTTGTATGAGATATATATTGCTGCTTTACTTCTTTGTTTATTTCGATGCATTGTATGATAATATGAATTGTTCATGCATTTGCATTGTCTGGGATAACTTGTGCACAAGGTTTGGCATTTCCTCGAAACGGCTTTCCGGGGTACTGGAACCGTATCAATCCGGAGGGAAATATTTGATTCGTGCTAGTCACGATGCATTACGGGACCTCCAGCAAGGCTTGCTACCCGGGCTGATAGGGCGCGCCGCTAATGCTTGAAATATGTCTCTAAGGTGTCGATCACACCAATGACCGCATAGAATAGAACACATGCTAATTTATTGTCTTGTGCAGATGGTTAGTATACTTGTGTTTCGTTGCAGGGAAGGCGTGCATCGGTTGAGTAAGCAACCGATGTGCTGGTTGGATGCTATGTTATTTTCATTCCTATCAAAACATGCAACTGATATGAATTGAATTCACTTGCTTCTTTATAGAAGTTCATCTTAATGCATGCTCGTCCCTAATAAGCTAGTGTCGATTTAGTCGAGTGGGTTCATCCCGCTCACCAGTACAAGTTGAGTACTGACCCACGTTGTGGGCAACTATTTCAGGCACTCAAACGGTGCAACGCTAGTGGATAGACGAGGAGGCGTTAGGAGCACCTCTATTTTGAAGTATAGTTGGAGTCAGATCATTTTGGAGGCTTGGTCTTTCAACCTATACAAGGGCGTAATGTATGAACGACGTGGACTATCTGATGGAGTGCGCCCTGCCTTTTGAGTTATCTTTTGTAATGCAAATCAAGTAGCCGAGAGGCGCATCAATGTAAACTCTATGTAAATTACTCTAAATTATCAATGAAAAAGCATGTTTCTTCCTGCACTTGTGTTCAAATTTCTGTGAATGTGTTTTCTAAATTGTGTTTCAAAATGGGTTCATATAACTGCAAGTTCTTGCCTTGTACAAGCACAACTCTAGGCTCGCACGGCATCACGCCCCAGCGAGGACGAATCGGTTCCGTAAAGGATCCAGCGAGGACGATCGACCCTTTCGGGATCGGGGTGTGACATATTGGTATCAGAGCCTAGGCTTTACTTCCATGGGATTTCAAAAGATTATAAAGGAGTTTGATGCGCCTCTCAATTAAGTTGCGTTCAACGTCCGCTGCATGAGATGAGTCGCCTATACAATGAGCCCATAGATATAAAATCTATCGTTTTTGGAGTGTTAACAAGCTACTCTCTTTTGTAGACATGGCTAAGAAGAACACTGCAACTGCCAGCAGTGCTCAGCCTATTCAGAGCGATCCAGCAAGTTCAGGTGACTCCGGAGGAGCGGGTTCTACCGGTATGGCGGAACGGTTTATGCACCTCATGGAGGCGCAGCAACAACAATCTGTTACCCAACAAGCGCATATACAAGCGCAGTTTGCTTCTCAACAAAAGCAGATGGATACCATGATGCAACTGATTGCATTCTTGGTACCCAACAACGGGGGAGCCACAGTGACGCCTGTCACACCGCAGGCCGTGGCGGTAGAAGATGAGTCAGAAGAGACTCAGCCTCCAGCAAGGAACTCCTGTCGTACGGCAGAGTTCACTAAAATACATCTGCCAACGTTCAACGGGCGAGCAGAACCGGACGTGGTGATGGGGTGGATCGCTAAGCTGGAAGGACTCTTCAACCTGGTTGGCATCAGGGGATCCAAGCGAGTGGCCTGTGCATCGGTTCAGCTGGAACTGCGTGCGCATGACTGGTGGGAGGACACTAAGCAAGGGATTTATGATGCCAATCATAACTATAAAATCACCTGGGAAATGTTCAAATCTGCATTCATTGAACAATATATCCCCCGAGCAGTGCGGCAACAAAAGGAAGACGACTTTAGCAATCTAGTACAAGGAAGTTTGTCTGTGGATGATTATAATTCAGTATTTGCTAAACTGGCCAAGTTTGCTGGGCAATTCTTGCCTAACCAGCAGGCGTGGTGTTATCGTTTTCAGAAAGGTTTGAATGATGAGTTGCGTAGGGATGTCATCAACCAGAAATGTCAAACCTACAGGGAATGTTACGAAGCTGCCCTGAACAGCGAGCGGATCTTTGGGCGTCATCCCCCAAAGGTCGAGGTGCAAACCCCCCGTACCAACAACAATAAACATCCTTATGAAACGAGAGGGTCTGCAGCACAAAAGCGTTCGCACACGTCTGATCACAGGGGTCAATCCCAGGCACCGAACTGCAGCAGGTGCGGCAAATCAGGGCATCGAGTGAATGAATGTCGGGTTACTGGATGTTTTAAATGTGGACGTCTGGGCCACAAACAATTTAACTGCCGAGAGGTAAAGCCGAATCAGGGCAACGGAAATCAAAACAGGGGGCCTCCAACAAGTGATGCCAATGTTGTGCCAGTGAACCCACAATGTCAGGGTGCTCAAGGCCGAGTCTATGCACTGACTCGGGATGAGGCATCTGTATCCGATACTGTTGTGACAGGTACTTTACTTTTCAGAGATTTTCCCGCTAGAGTCTTATTCGATTTAGGTGCTACACATAGTTTCATATCTGCTGATTTTACTGTTGAGCATAAATTAGCTTCTACTCCTTTAAATATGAACCTTTGCATGAGTACCCCTTCGGGAGTTGACATGCCCGCCCATGCGATCTGTAGGGATGGTTATATCTGCATCGGAGGAAGAAAGCTCTCCTTAGATGTCATTGTACTAGACATTAAGGATTACGATATTATTCTCGGGATGGATTGGTTGGGTGCTTGCCATGCAATAATTGAGTGCGCGGAGAAGCGAGTTGTATTCCGTCTACCCGGCGAGGCAGACTTCTACTATTCGTGCAGCGCTGCACCGAAGACGGCAATGGTGATATCAGCAATTTTGGCTAGGCGTATGTTGCATTCGGACTGTGAAGGGTACTTAGCTTTCGTTCGAGACACGCGACAGGAATGTGCAGATACATCTCAGGCTGATGTCATAGCAGATTTACTTGACGTGTTCCCAGACGAGCTACCTGGATGCCTCCTGATCGTGAGATCGAATTCAGCATTGACACTTTTCCGGATTCGCGACCGATATCAAAGGAACCTTATCGAATGGCCCCAACAGAGCTTAAAGAATTAAAGGTTCAGTTACAAGATCTATTGGACTGTAAACCCCCTGATTTTTTAAGATTTTCAAAACTGGATTTTTTTAGAATTTTTTGGAATTTTTCGGGAAATTTTACTAATTAAAAACTAGGGTATTTTGGCATTAAATAAAATTAAATATTTTTAAAATATATTAAAATATTATGAAAATAATATTTTTTGGTGTAAAATAAATTATTGGACTTAAGATAATTTTTCTGGAATTTGTTGGATCCCGAAAATATTTTTAAAGGCCCAAAAACTATTTTTTAAATAAAAATTAAATAAACCGGGTTGAACCGGGTTCAAACCGGGCTGAACCGGTCCAACCGAACTGGACCGGACCGCTCAGCCTGCGGGTCGGATCGGGTCCGCCCAACCCGCTCCGCTCCGCCCGACCCGACCCGCTTTCACCCCTCTCTCCCACGACCCGCGCCCCGCTCGGCCACGGGCCGCGCCGCCCGCGCTTCCCGGCCACCCGCCAGCTCCGCACAGCCCACGCACCCCCGCGACCTCTGCCTCCTCCGCCGCCTAGCTCGGCCGACCCCCGCTCCCCTCAGCCCTATAAAACCCCATTCTTCTCCGACTCCGGCCAGAACCGCCACCCTCCTCTCGAACCGCCACCCTACTCTCGAGCCGCCACCGCCTCAGACCTCGCAACCTGGCCGCCTCGACCGCCTCCGCACTGCCCCCGGCCTCCCTCTCCTTCCTCCTCCCCCGATAGCAAGCCACAGTAGCAGCTCCGGCCCGCTCCGCTCCGCCCGGCAGCCTGCGCCGCCTCCCGCGCGTCGCCGCCTCCGGCCAGCGCCGCCCCCGCTGCCCCGGGCCTCCCTCCGGCCCGCCTCCGGCCGCCTGAGCTCGAAGCCTAGCCCTAACCCTAACCCTAGGCGGACACGGATACGGGACTCAGACGCTGTGTCGTGTCGACTCGGACACGAAAAATTCGGTTTCGCGAAGCCCTGTTCAGGTAGCTTTTTCTCTCTCCTCGCTTGCCCGTTTTCGATTTCGCCTGTTGCATCTCGAACCCTGCGTGACCTTCTCGGTGCCCGTGCTACCCGCTCGGTGCATCACGTCCTGTGGCGATCGTGAACCGCGATCCAAAAACAGGAAAAACAACGCCCTGTTTCACCCCGAAACTGAGTACGCCCCGCCAAACGGGACAACTTGGTCGCGTGCGGTCTTCACCGATATGTGTGCGTCGTCGATACGGACGTGCGGGATTTCACAGAAGTTGATTTGGATGTGCGTGCACACCGGAATCAACGCATATCCGCCGACACCGTCCCGTATCTGTCAGTTTTGGAATGCGTCGTATCTTTTTGTACACACGTCGGATCGAAACGAAACTTATACCATCGGACTCGTAGCGATACGCTGGTCCTGTGACCCAAGTTTGGTTCGATTCTGAGAACGTTGACAAAATCGCGTATCGTGGGACCCACAGGCTCCACTTGACGGGCAATTTTGTGATCGGCTCATCAGAATCCAATTCTGGAAGTTCTGTTGGGTTCGTATCATCGTTCCTGACTTGTTGACACTAAGTTTGACGAATTTGGAGAACTGTCCCTGACACATTTTTCGGTGCGAAGTGGGACACATGTGGACCCCGCTTTGACCCGAAATTGTCATTTTTGTCCTTGTCTCCAAATTGGACTCAAGGACATGCGTTTCTAGCTGATTGATATTTTCTGGATCTGATGGTGATGTTTATTTCAGCAACCGGAGTACTGCCTGCAAATCCTGCTGCTGCCAAAGCTACAATTGGAGCCGGAACCCCAGGCAAGTGTACCTTGCCAACTTGCAGTCCTTGTTATATATTACTTGTCTCAATTATAACTGTTGTACATGCTTAACCTAGGAACCGTGTGACGTACTTAGTGTCCGATTATAGTCGGGTGCCAATCCCGTACGCGGTATTGTGTACGTCATCTAGAGATGGACATTCGTGACCCTTTACATTCTCGTACTTGCATTATCAAGTACATTATACCCAGGACACCTGACACTATTCATGAGACGGAATATTTCTGAGATATTCATGGTGATTCGGTGTAGGATACATATTCATGACATATACGGTTTACATGCTTAGAATCTATTCTGACTTATTGCATTAGTTGATCTTGCGTGACTTGGACCTGAGATATTATGAAACTGTGACGTGAGATTACATGGGGTGGGGAGAGTATTACAATATCAAGGCTGATTATAATATAAATAATGTCATCTGGAGGTGTCTTAGTCTCTGATACAAAGCTTTGACGCAAGTTCTGGCCCTTCGAGAAAATACTGCTATGGGTTTCTCCGACACCGATCATGTAGTAGTCTCAGCCTGAGTATGACTAAAACTCTCACTTGCATTTCACATAGCTGGTTAAATAGTTTACCCTCTTGTTTATTTATTGCTGCACTATATTTATTTTGGCATGAGTTATGTTGTACCTTGCTATGTCCCCTGAGGACCTGGATCTGGATTATGTCCCCAGGTATAGCCGAAGAGATCTACCCCGAGGTGTACGGAACAGGAGCACTTCTCGGAGCAGAACCAGGAACCGAGGACGAGATCGTGCCCGAGGACTTCTCCTGAGTATTGTCTTTACATACTCAGTTATTTCTATTTCCAGTTACTTTATTTTATGTCTATTTGCTTTGATGTATCAGACTTATTCTTGGGTTGTTCCCCGAGACACTCTTGTTGAGATATGCTAGTTTATATACATTTACATTTATTCTGGCTTTTGATCTGTGATTATCTGTTGTGGATGAGATTAGAATAGTCTGTGACTTGTATCATTGGACCTATTTATTGTTGTATACAGCTTAAGTACGCCCCGATGGATCCATTAAATTGGGTTTGTCCATCGGTGCGTGCTGCTGGCCATTGCCACGTGTCCGGTCCCTCAGTATTTTGGGACTGGGGCGTGACATGGTTTTTGTGGTGGCCCATGCAGGTCAACGACTAAATTGTTCGGTTTCAACTTAGGGACCGAACAGGCCTGCAATAAGAATAGGATAAGTTTTAGGATCTCATCCACTTGCTTGAATCATTCTTGATCTCTATATCGACTTCAAAAATAATTTACTTGCATCCTGCCTTGATTCTTCTGTACGCTTCTTATAGTTTATTTTGGATGCAGGGCAATGGATTCACAAGCGTGCGACGAGACTCCCGCAGGAACACCACAAGTTGCAAGTGTCACCTATGACGACGAAGTGATACCAGTCGGTGGAGTTCCATCAACTCAACAGAGCCATCAGGCAGGTCAATCTACCTCAAGATTCCGGCGTGATGACATCCCACCTCCACCGCAGTTCGTTCCACCAATGCCCGTATTCCCACAAGGGCAGCCAATTGACGAGCAACAGATATTCCAAATGATCTACACAATGATGCAAGCCCAGCAACAAGTCCAACACGAGGCTCAGCGTCGCGAGGCTGATTACTTGAGGAACAGCATAGTAACTGCACTGGAGCAGGCCAACCTACCAGCTCGACTGTCACTACCACATTTTCTAGAAAAGGGTATTCTAGTCTTTTCCTATTTAATTAAATATTGTGCATGGTAAATAATTATTTGTTGTATTATTTAATTATTGTTAGATGTTATTTAATTATTTTGGACTTATATTAGTGGACCCAACTAGTTTAGTTTGGACCCATGGACCAACATGAATTAATTAGTTAGACTTGGCCCATTTAGAAAGCCCATTGTTAAGGAGATGGATTAAAATTAATTAAATCATTATACTAGAAGCTTCCTTCCTTAATTATTTCTTCATGAGAGGCCCCAAGGGATACATTGGACATTTTATAATTGCTTGAGGAAGGGGTAGGGGCCGGGCTATTAAAAGAGGGGGGAAATTTCTCCATTTGTGTGTGTTTATGTGTAGATCTAGTGGGATACGGTGTGATACTCTCCATTTGTGTGTGTTTATGTGTAGATCTAATTATTTATGCTTTAATTCTTGAATTATAATTAGTAAATATATATAGATGTTATCTATTTATTTTAGTATAATTATGATGATATTTATTGTAGCATAGATCTATGTATTTTTATGTGTACTAATATAATGTATAAATATATATGTAGCTTTCTTTACATGCATTTATATATGTTACAACTTATGTTAATAAAATAAATTATATATAAATGTTTTATAAAATATATTTATGTATTTAAATGAGTAATTATATTAATTATAATTATTATATAATTAATTGTATATAAATAAATATATTTTTATGAGTGCATTTAACCATGTTAAATATGTACATTAGTACATGGAATGTGTATTGTAGCTTTTAATATTTATTTATATGTATAGGATTATGTATATATAGAAGTATATATTTATTTATTTGTTTTATATATATATATATATATAAATATATATATATATATATATATATATATATATATATATATATATATATATATATATATATATATATATATATATATATATATATTGATTTATATATTTATATATTAATATATATATTTATATATTACTTGTTTTTAGCGACGGCTGCATTAATGACAGATTCTGTCATTAAACAGCAGCAGCAGCCGCTGTGGCAGTTTTAGGAATTTAATGACAGTTCTGTCATTAATGTTGCGGGCGGGATTTTGAATAACAGTGGCGACGGTTTTCTGTGACAGTTGTTAACTGTCACCAATTAAGTGACAGTGGGTTTTTATACATCGGTTTTGGCGACGGATTTTGCAGTGACAGTTGGAACTATCACTAAAGGGTCTGTTTATTGAAAATCAGTATTTTAGCACACTGTTTTCAGTGACAGTTAGGCAGTTTTAGTTTATATTTTATATATGATATTTATATATATATGTATATATATATATGCATTTATTGTGAGATATAATACTAGTATTGTTATAATTTTAATTGTATAATATATTAGTTTATATATAATATATTATGTATAAGAGTAAATAATATATCTACGTATCTTGAGCATTACTTTGTGTGGGTACCAAGATGGTTCAAAACCATGGTTCCTAATTGTTGTAATTTAATATTCTATATTATTATACTTTATTATTATATATATATTGTGAGGTTGACCTTGGATTCACGTATCCGAAGATACGGTATCCTAATATTGTAGATTGTGGTTCCTATGACTTAGATTTTAGTATTTTGATCCAAAATTTTGGTGCTAGACTTGTGCAACCTAGAAATAGATAGTTGACCATAGTTGACTTTAGTTGACTTTAGAGTTGACCATGGTTGACTTTTGACCTAGAAGTTGACTAGTTTAACTTGTTCTTTTTTTGGGACCTTGTATTGATGTTGTATTCCATATCTAGGTCTTCGAGGCACCGAGTCAGATATCTGTGAGACTGTTCATTGGACTTCAGGCGAGTACATTCTCTGATAGTTTCTCATTTATGATATCCTCGATGTTCATTGTATATAGTGTAGATATCCATGTTCACTTGACACTATGGTTACACGCATTGGTATATCCGGATCTCGTCATGAGATATTATTCCTTGGTATATGGTGTATATGGTACAAGTATTGTTTCATTGGTTATCTTGTACATGTACAGACCGATTTTCGGGAAGAGTCGCTCTCTTCTTGGGGAATCTAGTGCCATAGCATACCGTGGTTGGATCTATTATACCAATCGGGGTAGAGAGTATTAGTATAGATATGTGATCAATATCCCTATTGAATAAAGTACAGATTACTGAATAGTGTTGATCATGCACCGCACGTATGATTAGCCAGGCCGCATTGCATCTTGCCCAAGCCGATCACATGTTAAGCTAGTACTCACACATTTAGTCATTAGTATTATTATTTCATTGGCATATTGTTCATTATTGTATTTATTTCCAGTATTTCCTTATTGTACATATATCTCTTATATCTATTGTGCATCTTGTTTATCCATAGCTATTAACTGTTACATAGTTTTATCATTAATTAGAACTGCTGTTAGAGATGTACTCTACTCCTTTCCTGACTGGATATATTTTTCCAGATGATACTAAGGAGTGGTACCCTACCTTTTATGGACCCCAGGATATTGTGGGTTTAGATTCTGAGACCCTGGCTCAAGAGGGACTTATCCCAACTGAGACAGTTGACCCTGGAGTTGTAGCCTCGTAGTATTCTTTTGTACTGGATTTGTCTCCAGCTTATTTCTGTAGTTCTTCAGACTCATTGATGTATTTTAAACTCATGAGTTATATTGTGACTATTATATTCTTTATCTGATTCGTGCTCATTTCTATCTTAGTTCTGTGATTGAGTATACTATCATTATTGGTGGTTCATTATATTGTTAGATAGATTATCTAGACAGCGTTCTACCACCGATTCTGCGGCGTAGGCTGGGCGTTGTTTCCGACTAGTACCCTTTACACCGGGTGCGGGTCATGACACGTTTTTGGTGGTGGCCCATGCAGGTCAAGCTTCACAAGTATGTGATGTCGTGGTAGTGCGACAACTTAGTTGTACTACTGCGAGCCTGCAATAGGATATAGGGAATAGGCTGAGATACTCAATCACATCTAGGAAAATTCTTTTGATTTAACTATTCTCCTTTGATATTGATACTTTATCCCTTGATCTGTCCTTCCCTTGATATCTTACATCTTGTGCCATATTGATTCTTTCTTTCGCTTTGTCTCAGGTTGCCGCCTAAGACTAGATCACAATAGGGGAGAGCAGTTTCTGAGAGGTCTGCGACATCCCGAGGGCCTGCACCAGTCACTTCTCCAGTGATTGGAGTGTCAGCTGCTTTCGGAGGTCCACCACCTACTAAGAGGACTGTGCCAGCTGTATCTGAGGGGCTTCCACCTCCACCTCCTGTGCCAGGAGAGGCATCACAGATGTTTACACTGTTTCGTGAGATGCTCGAGGCACAGAGGGCTCAGTCAGAGGCACATCAGAGGCAGACCGACGTTCTACGACAGGGCATCGAGAGTGCTCATCAGCTTGCTCGTGCTGTAGTTGAGAGAGGAGTTTCGATCCAGTAGCAGGTTGTTCCTCAGGTTGCTCAGCTTCGGCCAGGCAACATTCAGGACTTCAAGAAACTGGAGCCGAGGGTTTTCAAAGGGACGGAGGGCATCGTCTATGCTGATGATTGGATCGAGGACATTGAGCGTCTTATGAGGGCGTCCCGTCTTTCTGAAGATCTGAAGGTTGAGGTGGTAGGACTTCAACTGTTCGACGTCGCTCGCACTTGGTTCAGGAATGAGCCAGTTCTGGTTGACGTAGGACAATCTTGGGAGGTATTCAAGGACCTTTTCAAGAAGAAGTTTTTCGCCCGGATAGACAGGCTTGACTTGGGGAGACAATTTGAGAGTCTCATTCAGGGAAGCATGTCTGTGGAGGAGTACGCTGCGGAGTTCGGTAGGTTGAGCCGATTTGCAGAGTATTTGGTGAGGGAGCCGGAGGTTCGAGCTATTCATTTACGTGAGGGTCTAAACTGGGAAGTGAAGATTCTCATTCCGTCTTTTTATGAGACTTACTCGGAGATACTTGCGGAGGCACGCAAGGTTGAGCGGGATTTGGGTTTGAAGACCAAGAGAGACCGTGATTCTTTTCTGGGGGCCAACGGCAGTGCAGTATCTGCCAAACGTCCTCATTTTTAGTCCAGACCTTTCCAGCAGCCACAGCAAAACCAGACTCCAGCTAGAGCGCCTTTTTACCAGGCACCTCAGCAGCAGAGACAGTTACAGCAAGCTCCATGCAACTTCTGCAAGAAGCCCGGCCACATCTGGGAAGTTTATAGGAGGAGGCTAGGAGTCTGTTTGTATTGTGGTACTAAAGGGCATCAATCGAGGGAGTGTCCTCGTCGTGCAGTTCAGGGAGCAGCTCCAGCTCCGAGGGCACAGACGAGACCACCTACAGCACAGCCGAAGTGACCGCTTCCGATACAGCAACAGCGTTTTGTCCAGCATCAACAGCAGGGAGGTGCTCGGCAGGGACGAGCGTTTGCTATGACCGTCGAAGAGGAGGAACCCACCGGAGATGTCATCGCAGGTTCTATTCTTCTTGATTCTATTCCAGCTTTAGCTTTATTTGATAGTGGTGCTTCCCATAGTTTTGTATCTGTTTATTTTGCTCTAAAGCATGGTTTGGTAGGTGAGTCTTTGTTTAGGACTTGCAAGATCATGACCGGGGGAGGCATTATCCTGGTTAATAATATTTGAAAGGATCGGAGAGTTACTCTGGGAGGCCGGGAGTTGAGTGCATGTCTACTTGTAATGCCACTTCCGAGCTACGATATTGTACTCGGGATGGATTGGTTGAGTAGGCACCGTGCTAGCATAGATTGTAAAGGAGGTAGAGTTTTATTTGATCTGCCAGGAGAGCCAGAGTTCAAGTTTGCTAGAGGAGCTGCAGAGCAAGGCGAAGGCATTATTTGTGGAGCTATGGTGGAAGACAAGGAGTTGTCGCATCCGTTGATAGCAGAATTCTTGGATGTGTTTCCTGGGGAATTGCTAGGATTACCGCCAGATCGAGATGTTAAATTTTCTATAGACTTGGTGCCAGGTGCAGAACTAATTTTGCAGCATGTCTATAGAGTAAACAACAGCGAGCTGGTCGAGTTAAAGAAGCAGGTGGACGAATTGTAGGATAAGGGTTTTATCAGATCGAGTTCTTCACCATGGGGAGCCCCGGTATTGTTTGTACCAAAGAAGGATGGATCGGTGCGCATGTGCATTAATTACAGGGCTTTGAATAATCTCACTATCAAGAATAAGTATCCTTTGCCACGGATTGATGATCTGTTTGATCAATTGGGTGGTGCCAAGGTATTTTCTAAGATTGATTTGAGATTAGGCTACCATCAGGTGAAGGTAAAGTCGGAGGACATACCGAAGACTGCTTTTAGAACTCGGTATGGTCAGTACGAGTTTATGGTGATGTCGTTTGGTTTGACTAATGCACCGGCGATATTTATGAACTTGATGAACAAGGTGTTCCATCAGTACCTTGACAAGTTCGTGGTGGTGTTCATCGACGACATACTCATATACTCGAGGACACCGGAGGCGCATGAGGAGCATTTGAGGATTGTGTTGGATGTGCTGAGGAAGGAGAAGTTATATGGGAAGTTGTCCAAGTGTGAGTTTTTCTTGGACAAGGTGGAGTTCTTGGGGCATGTTGTGACTGGTGATGGTATTTCAGTGAATCCGAAGAAGATTTTAGCAGTGGAATCTTGGAAGACTCCGAGTTCGGTAGCAGAGATCAGGAGTTTCTTGGGATTGGCAAGCTATTACAGGAAGTTTGTACAAGATTTTTTGAGTATTGCCGAGCCGATGACCAGACTCACAAGAAAGGATATGGAGTTTGTTTGGACAGAGGATTGCCAGGTTGCTTTTGAGGAGTTGAAGAAGAGGTTGATGTCTGCTCCTATTTTGACGTTGCCATCAGGGTCCGGAGGTTTCACTATTTATAGTGATGCATCGGGGAAGAGTTTGGGTTGTGTTCTTCAGCGGCATGGGAAAGTGATTGCCTATGCATCCAGGCAAGTACGTCCTCATGAAAAGAACTATCCTACCCATGATTTGGAGTTGGCAGCCGTCATATTCGCTCTGAAGTTGTGGAAACATTATTTGTACGGAGAGCGTGTGGAGATCTTCACAGACCACAAAAGCTTGAAGTACGTTTTCACGCAGAAGGAGTTGAACATGAGGCAGCGTCGGTGGTTGGAACTGATGAAGGATTTTGATGTCTCTTTGCAATATCATCCTGGGAAAGCCAATGTAGTTGCCGATGCTTTGAGCAGGTATCTGGTAGCTATGTTCTTGACGCAGGATCTATATTTGTTGGAGGACTTGGAAAGCTTGGGCATTGAGGTGATTATTCCTGGGTGTGCTATGCAAATGTGGGGATTGCAGATACACTCAGATCTGATGGACAGGATCAAGGTAGCACAGTATGATGATGTATCTCTGAGGAGTATCAGAGCTCGGGTGAGAGCAGGATTGGAGGATGATTTCACTATTGCAGAGGATGGATCTTTGAGGCATGGAGTTAGATTGTGTGTGCCTAGTGGGGAGTTGCGTGAGGAGGTATTGCAGGAAGTGCATCGCTCTCAGTATTCCATACATCCAGGTGCTAACAAGATGTATCGGGATATGCGAGAGAGTGTGTGGTGGTATGGCATTAAGAGGGAAGTGGCACAGTTTGTATCCAGATGCTTAGTGTGCCAACAGGTAAAAGCCGAGAGGCAGAGGCCAGGAGGTTTAATTCAGCCATTACCCATTCCAGAGTGGAAGTGGGAACACATTACTATGAATTTTGTGTCCGGACTTCCACGATCTCCAGGAGGGAAAGACGCGATTTAGGTCATTGTTGATAGGTTGACCAAGTCGGCCCACTTTTTGCCTTTCAAGGTGGGTTTGTCTACGGAGAAGCTGGCAGAGATGTATGTGAGGCAGATCGTTAGGATACATGAAGTTTCCGTCAGCATAGTCTCAGATCGAGATAGTCATTTCACTTCTCATTTCTGGAGGAGTTTGTAGGAGAGTTTGGGCGCTCAGCTCAAATTCAGTACTGCATATCATCCCCAGACAGATGGGCAGTCTGAGAGGACTATTCAGACTCTCGAGAATATGTTGCGCACTTGTGTACTAGATTTCGGGGGTTCTTGGGATGACTATCTCCATTTGGTAGAGTTTGCTTACAACAACAGTTACCCGGCCAGTATAGAGATATCACCTTTTGAAGCTCTATATGGTCGGAGGTGTCGTACTCCTTTGTCTTGGGACGATGTTGGAGAGAGAGTTTTGCTTGGGCCAGAGATGGTTATAGATGCAGCAGAAAAGGTTCAGTTGATCAGGGAAAGACTTCGAGTGGCGCAGGACAGACAGCGGCATTGGGCCGATAGCCATCGGAGACCTTTGGAGTTCGAGGTATAGTTTAGATTTTTGTTGTGCTTGTTCTTGTTTGTTATAGATTAAGTTCTTAAGATGGTATTTTGTTATAGGTGGGTAGTTTGGTGTTTCTGAGGATTTCTCCGACACGAGGCACGATTTGCTTCGGTGGAGGCAAAAAGCTTAATCTGCGATTCATCGGACCTTTCACTATTCTAGAGAGGGTCGGTGCAATTGCTTATAGACTAGACTTGCCACCTGCATTGGAGGGAGTGCACAACGTGTTTCATGTGTCGTAGTTGAGATGATACGTGGCAGATCCTAGTCATGTATTGGATCACTCAGAGATAGAGGTGGACCCTACTCTTAGTTATCCAGAGCAGCCAGTTGAGATTCTAGATCGGAGAGAGAAGGTGCTGAGGAACCAGACTATTCCTTTGGTGCACGTCGCATGGAGGCATCACTCTCCGGGGGAGTCTACCTGGGAGAGAGAGGATGAAATGCGAGAGCGTTATCCATATTTGTTTGTACCTTGAGGTATGTTATTTCTAGTTATGTTCTGATCATTAGTTAGTTGTGATTCTTTAGTTCTGTTCTGTGATTTTCTGGGGTAGTTTTCATCTTTGAATTTTGAGAACAAAATTATTTTAAGGAGGGTAGACTTGTCACTACCACATTTTCTAGGAAAGGGTATTTTAGTCTTTTCCTATTTAATTAAATATTGTGCATGGTAAATAATTATTTGTTGTATTATTTAATTATTGTTAGATATTATTTAATTATTTTGGACTTATATTAGTGGACCCAACTAGTTTAGTTTGGACCCATGGACCAACATAAATTAATTAGTTAGACTTGGCCCATTTAGAAAACCCATTGTTAAGGAGATGGATTAAAATTAATTAAATTATTAGACTAGAAGCTTCCTTCCTTAATTATTTCTTCATGAGAGGCCCCAAGGGGTACATTGGACATTTCATAATTGCTTGAGGAAGGGGTAGGGGCCGGCCTATTAAAAGAGGGGGAAATTTCTCTCTCCTCTCATTTTTATTTCAAATCTAGATCTAGAATTTCTCACTACCAAATTTCTTTCATTCTCATTCCATTTTCCTATCAAATTTATTCCAATTCCTTCCCAATTCACCATTAGAAAGTTGAGAAGCAAGGATCTAGAAGGAGGAAGCAAGGATCTACAAAGAGGAGCAAGGATCTACAATTTGGAAGCAATTTTATCTCAATTGGAGGTTTCATTGGGAATCCATCTCCCAATAGGTATAATTCAGTTTTTTCCCTTAAAATAGCTTCTAAATCAGAGATTTAATCATGTAAAATTAACCCATATGTATGTACTACCCATAGGACTTTGTTTTGTGTTCATAGGAGACCCATGGAGAAAGTTATGGTGCTTTTTGTGCCAATTTTGTGGGAATTCTGAATTGACATTTTATTGTGTGTGTCAATTGATCCTATAGATCAATTGGGCATGTGCTTATGTTTTTGGGGCTAGTGTTGTATCCACAATTGGGTACGTGTAGGTCGTATCCCAACAAATTGGTGATACGTGTTATTTTGGGGGTTTTCCCTCCGACACGGGACTTTGTACATGTCGTATTTTTACACGGACACATAGATCTACATTTGACACTTTGATTTGTTCATAAATAATATTTGTGACTTGCTTGCGTCCTTCGAGGTGCAATTGGTTGTGTGTTGGACTCGTGTCGCATGCGTATCCTAGATCTAGTGGGATATGGTGTGATACTCTTCATTTGTGTGTATTTATGTGTAGATCTAATTATTTATGCTTTAATTCTTGAATTATAATTAGTAAATATATATAGATGTTATATATTTATTTTAGTATAATTATTATGATATTTATTGTAGCATAGATCTATGTATTTTTATGTGTACTAATATAATGTATAAATAAATATATATATATATATATATATATATATATATATATATATATATATATATATATATATATATATATATATATATATATATATAGCTTTCTTTACATGCATTTATATATGTTACAACTTATGTTAATAAAATAAATTATATATAAATGTTTTATAAAATATATTTATGTGTTTAAATGAGTAATTATATTAATTATAATTATTATATAATTAATTGTATATAAATAAATGTATTTTTATGTGTGCATTTAACCATGTTAAATATGTACATTAGTACATGGAATGTGTATTGTAGCTTTTAATATTTATTTATATGTATAGGATTATGTATATATAGAAGTATATATTTATTTATTTGTTTTATATATATATATATATATATATATATATATATATATATATATATATATATATATATATATATTGATTTATATATTAATATATATATATATATATATATATATATATATATATATTTATATATATTACTTGTTTTTAGCGACGGCTGCATTAATGACAGATTCTGTCATTAAACAGCAGCAGCAGCAGCAGCCGCTGTAGCAGTTTTAGGCATTTAATGACAGTTCTGTCATTAATGCTGCGGGCGGGATTTTGAATAGCAGTGGCGACGGTTTTCTGTGACAGTTGTTAACTGTCACCAATTAAGTGACAGTGGGTTTTTATACAGCGGTTTTAGCGACAGATTTTGCAGTGACAGTTGGAACGGTCACTAAAGGGTCTGTTTATTGAAAATCAGTATTTTAGCACACTGTTTTCAGTGACAGTTAGGCAGTTTTAGTTTATATTTTATATATGATATTTATATATATATATATATATTTATATTTATATATATATGCATTTATTGTGAGATATAATACTAGTATTGTTATAATTTTAATTATATAATATATTAGTTTATATATAATATATTATGTATAAGAGTAAATAATATATCTATGTATCTTGAGCATTACTTTGTGGAGGTACCAAGATGGTTCAAAACCATGGTTCCTAATTGTTGTAATTTAATATTCTATATTATTATACTTTATTATTATATATATGTATTGTGAGGTTGACCTTGGGTTCACGTATCCGAAGATACGGTATCCTAATATTGTAGATTGTGGTTCCTATAACTTAGATTTTAGTATTTTGATCCAAGATTTTGGTGCTAGACTTGTGCAACCTAGAAATAGATAGTTGAGCATAGTTGACTTTAGAGTTGACCATGGTTGACTTTTGACCTAGAAGTTGTCTAGTTTAACTTGTTCTTTTTTCGGGACCTTGTATTGATGTTGTATTCCATATCTAGGTCTTCGAGGCACCGAGTCAGACATTTGTGAGACTGTTCATTGGACTTCAGGCGAGTACATTCTCTGATAGTTTCTCATTTATGATATCCTCTATGTTTACTGTATATAGTATAGATATCCATGTTCTCTTGACACTATGGTTACACGGATTGGTATATCCGAATCTCGTCATGAGATGTTATTCCTTGGTATATGGTGTATATGGTGCAAGTATTATTTCATTGGTTATCTTGTACATGTACAGACACCGATTTTTGGGAAGTGTCGCTCTCTTCTTGGGGAATCTAGTGCCATAGCATACCGTGGTTGGATCTATTATACCAGTCGGGGGTGGGGAGTATTAGTATAGATATGTGATCAATATCCCTATTGAATAAAGTACGAATTATTGAATAGTGTTGATCATGCACCGCACGTATGATTAGCCAGGCCGTATTTTATCTTGTCCAAGCCGATCACATGTTAAGCTAGTACTCACACACTTAGTCATTAGTATTATTGTTTCATTGGCATATTGTTCATTATTGTATTTATTTTCAGTATTTCCTTATTGTACATATATCTCTTATATCTATTGTGCATCTTGTTTATCCATAGCTATTTACTGTTACATAGTTTTTATCATTAATTAGAACTGCTGTTAGAGATGTACTCTGCTCCTTTCCTGACTGGATATATTTTTCCAGATGATACTGAGGAGTGGCACCCTATCTTTTATGGACCCCAGGATATTGTGGGTTTAGATTCTGAGACCCTGGCTCAAGAGGGACTTATCCCAACTGAGACAGTTGACCCTGGAGTTGTAGCCTCGTAGTATTCTTTTGTACTGGATTTGTCTCCAGCTTATTTATGTAGTTCTTTAGACTCATTGATGTATTTTAGACTCATGAGTTGTATTGTGACTATTCTATTCTTTATCTGATTCGTGCTCATTTCTATCTTAGTTCTATGATTGAGTATACTATCATTATTGGTGGTTCATTATATTGTTAGATAGATTATCTAGACAGCGTTCTACCACCGATTCTGCGGCGTAGGCTGGGCGTTGTTTCCGACTAGTACCCTTTACACCGGGTGTGGGTCGTGATATCGATGGCCATCGACGGGCTCTATTACTGATTTTCGCCAACTGAAGCCCCTCACTTTTCTGGCAATGAGGAGCCCACATAAGTTCACGAGTTGCTCACCAACATTCGGCATCAATTAGAAGCAGCTGAGATTCCACGGGAACGTTGGATGACTGCCGTCAGAATGCAATTGACGGACAATGCTCATTACTGGTGGCTATCTGAGGAGACACGGCTCGGACCAGACCGAGTTACTTGGGAGGAGTTCTCCAGACTCTTCCAAGAGATGTACATTCCAGCCATCGCTCGATCAGAACTTCGGGACAAGTTCAATCGCCTCACTCAGGATACTATGACGGTAGAAGAGTACAACGCTGAGTTCATTCGTCTAAGTCGCTTCGCCCCAACATTAATCCCGACAGAAAAAGAGAAGGCCGAGAAGTTCTTCGACGGATTAAACTTTGAGCTACAGAAACTAATTGGATCCGTCGCACCAACATCATACTCGGACGTCCTTGCTGTGGCTCAACGCATGGAGCGCGTCACCAGGAGAGAAACCAGTCTGAAGCAGCCTTTCCCATCAGCAACATCCAGAGCACCCCAAGAAGAAGCTGCAAAGAGACCTCACCAACAGCAGAAAGCATCTACACCACAAGTGATAGTCCTTTCTACTTGTCACTACTGTGGCAAAGCAGGCCATCTCGCCAAGGAATGCCGATGCAGATTATGATTGTGTTTAGCATGCGGATCCCGTCAGCATTCGGTAAGGGATTAAGCTCAACATGGAGAAGGAGCACCAAGGGCGAACCAGCAATCTCTACCAGCACCAGGAGAACATCAACCAAGGCCACCCTTGGCACCTCGAGCAGCACCCTTCCAGCAAGCCCAGCAACAGCAGAGGGCACCACCTCAAGGACGCGGACAAGCTTACGCGATGACTTTGGAGGACGCGCAGACTCTTGGAGTAGCTAATGCGCGTAAGTGATTCGTAGCTACCGTTTCTAGAATTATTTTAGCTCGTGCCTATTGGTTCGTGACCTCAGCCCCAACCTAGTAATTTGGAACTTGTTAATAATAACCTAGTTTTCTAAAAAAGTTGTAGTTCTCTTGCTTTAACTAGATTTTTACTCTGGAAGTGCATAACTTTTATTCTTAGGGAAACGATAGTTTCTCTAGGTGTCTTGTGATGGGTTTCGAATAATGCATGCAACCGTGTCATCTCTGTTGACCGGTTATTCTTTGATTGCGAGGATGCAATCCTCTTAAGGGGGGGTAGATTGTAAACCCCCTGATTTTTTAAGATTTTCAAAAGTGGATTTTCAGAATTTTTTTGGGATTTTTCGGGAATTTTTACTAATTAAAAACCAGGATATTTTAGCATTAAATAAAAATAAATGTTTTTAAAATATATTAAAATAATATGAAAATAATATTTTTGGGTGTAAAATAAATTATTGGACTTAGGGTAATTTTTCTGGAATTTGTTGGACCCCGAAAACATTTTTAAAGGCCCAAAAACTATTTTTTAAATAAAAATTATATAAACCGGGTTGAACCGGGTTCAAACCGGGCTGAACCCGGTCCAACCGAACCGGACCGGACCGCTCAGTCTGCGGGTCGGATCGGGTCTGCCCAACCCGCTCCGTTCTGCCCGACCCGCTTTCACCCCTCTCCCCCATGACCCGCGCCCCGCTCGGCCACGCGCCGCGCCGCCCGCGCTTCTCGGCCGACTGCCCGCTCCTCACAGCCCACGCACCCCCGCGACCTCCGACTCCTCCGCCGCCTAGCTCAGCCGACCCCCGCTCCCCTCAGCCCTATAAAACCCCCCTTCTTCTCCGACTCCGGCCAGAACCGCCACCCTCCTCTCGAACCGCCACCGCCCCAGACCTCGTCGCCTCGCCGCCTCGACCACCTCCGCACTGCCCCCGGCCTCCCTCTCCTTCCTCCTCCCTCGACAGCAAGCCCCAGCAGCAGCTCCGGCCTGCTCCGCTCCGCCCGGCCGCCTGCGCCGCCTACCGCGCGCCGCCGCCTCCGGCCAGTGCCGCCCCCGCTGCCCCCGGCCTCCCTCCGGCCGCCTGAGCTCGAAGCCTAGCCTTAACCCTAACCCTAGGCGGACACGGGACTTAGACGCTGTGTCGTGTCGACTCGAACACGAAAAATTCGGTTTTGCGAAGCCCTGTTCAGGTAGCTTTTTCTCTCTCCTCGCTGGGCTATTTTCGATTCCGTCTGTTGCATCGCGAACCCTGCGTGACCCTCTCGATACTCGTGCAACCCGCTCGGTGCATCGCATCCTGTGGCGATCGTGAACCGCGATCCAAAAACAGGAAAAACTATGTCCTATTTTACCCCGGAACTGAGTACGCCCCGCTAAACGGGACGACTTGGTCATATGCGGTCTTCACTAATACGTGCACGCCGTCGATACCGACGTGCGGATTTCGCAGAAGTTGATTTGGATGTGCGTGCACACCGGAATCAACGCGTATCCGCCGACACCGTCCCGTATCCGTCAGTTCTGGAACGCGTCGTAACTTTGTGTACACACATCGAATCGAAACGAAACTTGCACCATCGGACTCGTAGCGATATGCTGGTCCTGTGACCCAAGTTTGGTTCAATTCTGAGAACGTTGACAAAATCGCGTATCGTGGGCCCCACAAGCTCCACTTGACGGGCGATTTTGTGATCGGCTTATCGGAATCCAATTCTTGAAGTTCTGTTGGGTTTGTATCATCGTTCCTGACTTGTTGACACTAAGTTTGATGAATTTGGAGAACTTTGTCCCTGACACGTCTTTCGGTGCGAAGCGGGCCACATGTGGACCCCGCTTTGACCCAAAATTGTCATTTTTGCCGTTGTCTTCAAATTGGACTCAAGGACAGGCATTTCTAGCTGATTGATATTTTCTGGATCTGATGGTGATATTTATTTCAGCAACCGGAGTATTGTCTGCAAATCCCGCTGCTGCCAGAGCTACAATTGGAGCCGGAACCCCAGGCAAGTGTACCTTGCTAACTTGCAGTCCTTGTTATATATTATTTGTCTTAATTATAACTGTTGTACATGCTTAACCTAGGAACCGTGTGACGTACTTTGTGTCCGATTATAGTCGGGTGCCAACCTCGTACGTGGTGTTGTGTACGTCATCTAGAGATGGACATTCGTGACCCTTTACATTCTCGTACTTGCATTATCAAGTACATTATACCCAGGACACCTGATACTATTCATGAGATGGAATATTCCTGAGATATTCATGGTAATTCGGTGTAGGATACATATTCATGACATATACAGTTTACATGCTTAGAATCTATTCTGACTTATTGCATTAGTTGATCTTGCGTGACTTGGACCTGAGATATTATGAAACAGTGACGTGAGATTACATGGGGTGGAGAGAGTATTACCATATCAAGGCTGATTATAATATAAATAATGTCATCTGGAGGTGTCTTAGTCTCTGATATAGAGCTTTGGCGCAAGTTCTGGCCCTTCGAGAAAATACTGCTATGGGTTTCTCCGACACCGATCCTGTAGTAGTCTCAGCGTGAGTATGACTAAAACTCTTACTTGCATTTCACATAGCTGGTTACATAGTTTACCCTTTTGTTTATTTATTGCTGTACTGTATTTATTTTGGCATGGGTTATGTTGTACCTTGCTATGTCCCCTGAGGACCTGGATCTGGATTATGTCCCCAGGTATAGTCGAAGAGATCTATCCCGAGGTGTACGGAACAGGAGCACTTCTCGGAGCAGAACCAGGAACCGAGGACGAGATCGTGCCCGAGGACTTCTCCTGAGTATTGGCTTTACATACTCAGTTATTTCTATTTCCAGTTACTTTATTTCATGTCTATTTGCTTTGATGTATCAGACTTATTCTTGGGTTGTTCCCCGAGACACTCTTGTTGAGATATGCTAGTTTATATTCATTTGCATTTATTTTGGCTTTTGATCTGTGATTATCTGTTGTGGATGAGATTAGAATAGTCTGTGACTTATATCATTGGACCTATTTATTGTTGTATACAGCTTAAGTACACCCCGATGGATCCATTAAATTGGGTTTGTCCATCGGTGCGTGCTGCTGGCCATTGCCACGTGTCCGGTCCCTCGGTATTTTGGGACTGGAGAATGACATGGACCAAGGATACATTCATCCAAGCGTTTCTCCGTGGGGCGCTCCGGTGCTGTTCATGAAGAAAAAGGATGGATCCATGCGGCTGTGTATTGACTACCGAGAACTGAATAAAGCGACTGTGCGGAATCAGTACCCATTGCCAAGAATAGATGACTTGTTTGATCAACTGCAAGGTGCAACAGTTTTCTCTAAAGTTGATCTCAGGTCAGGGTATCACCAGTTGAAAATCAAATCAAATGATGTACAAAAGTCTACTTTCAGAACCCGATACAGATACTATGAATTTCTCCTGATGTCGTTCAGTTTGACGAACGCTCCTACAGCTTTTATGGATCTGATGAACAGCGTGTTTCGGCCGTTTATGGATAAGTTTGTGGTCGTGTTCATAGACGACATATTAATCTATTCCAAGAACGAGGCGGAGCACAAGGAACACCTGAATACCATGCTGCAGACATTACGAGAGCATCAGTTGTTCGCTAAGCTCAGCAAGTGTGAGTTCTGGTTGAACAGTGTGGCATTCCTTGGTCATGTCATCTCAGCCGAAGGCGTCGCCGTAGACCCGAAGAAAATAGAGGCGGTGGTGGACTGGAAACAACCTACGTCAGCCAACGAAGTTCGAAGCTTTCTGGGCCTAGCGGGATACTACCGTAGGTTCGTGAAGGATTTTTCTAAACTGGCCTCGCCTATGACTCGCCTTACTCAGAAAGGGATTGCATACGAATGGGGTGATGACTACGAAGCCAGCTTTCGAGAACTTAAGCGACGTCTTATTTCAGCTCCGATTCTTGCACTTCCAGATGGGGTAGAGGAGTTTCAGATATACAGCGACGCTTCAGGACTCGACTTAGGGTGTGTGCTCATGAAGAGGGACAAGGTAATATCGTACGCCTCCAGGCAACTGAAGCCGCATGAGAAAAACTACCCGACACATGACTTGGAATTGGCAGCAATTGTGTTTGCACTGAAGTTATGGAGGCATTATCTTTATGGTGTTGCTTGCAAAATTTTTATCGATCACAAGAGCCTCAAGTATCTATTCACCCAGCGGGAATTGAACCTCCGGCAGCGGCGTTGGCTAGAACTGATTAAGGACTATGACCTAAGGATCGCGTATACACCGAGCAAAGGAAACGTCGTTGCTGATGCTCTGAGTCGGAAGCACGTGAGCTCGTTATCTCTAAACAACCATTTACTTCAAGATCTAGAGGCGATGGGCATCGAGTTTCGAGTTCGGCATCAAGGAGTGCAGCTAGCACCACTCCACCTTGAACTGAGTTTACGTGGTAGAATCAAATCAGCTCAGGAGGGCGATCAGTTCTTAGCGAAGGTACGCGGACTGATCTCGGCGGGAAAGACGTCTGACTTTGTGGCAGGCGAAGATGGGGCCTTACAGATGAAAGGGAGGCTATGTGTTCCTAACGACCCAGAACTCCGAAGGGAAATTATGGCGGAAGCACACTACGCGAAGTATTCTTTGCATCCGGGGAGCACTAAGATGTACAAGGACTTACGCGGGACCTTCTGGTGGCATGGTATGAAACAGGATATGACGACCTTTGTGTCACAGTGCATGGCCTATCAACAGGTGAAAGCTGAACATCAGAGGCCCGGCGGGCAGCTGCAGAACCTCGCTATCCCGAGTGGAAATGGGACAACATCACTATGGATTTTATTGTGGGATTTCCGAAGATGCCGCGGGAGCATGATACGATTTGGATCATAGTTGATCGTTTGACCAAATCAGCCCACTTTTTGCCTATAAAAGTTACTTGGAGCGTCGATCGGTTAGCACAAATTTACATAGACGAGATTGTTCGATTACACGGAGTACCTGCCTCAATCGTCTCTGGCCGTGACGGGCGTTTCTTATCTCGTTTCTGGACTAGCCTACAGTTTGCTTTAGGAACCAAGCTACAGTTCAGTACCGCATATCACCCGCAGACTGACGGACAGACAGAAAGGACAAATCAGATACTTGAAGACATGTTACGGTTGTGTGCGATCGATTTAAAGACTAATTGGGACATACATCTTCTATTGGCAGAATTTGCGTACAACAACAGCTACCAATCGAGCATCCAGATGGTACCGTACGAAGCACTATATGGACGCAAGTGTCGATCTCCAATCTGTTGAGATGAAGTCGGCGAGCGGTAGGTACTCGGGCCAGAGCTGGTAGAGCAGGCAGTTGAGAAAGTTCACTTGATTCGGGAAAGACTTCGCACAGCGCAGAGCCAACAGAAAAGTTATGTTGACGCCCATAGAAGACCTTTGGAATTCATGGTCGGAGATCATGTCTTCTTGAAAGTGACGCCGATGCGTAGGGTGATGCGTTTCGGCGTGAAGGGCAAACTGAGTCCCCGGTTTGTCGGCCCCTTTGAGATACTGGAACGAGTGGCAACTGTGGCGTACCGGATTACACTACCTTCCGCCTTGGCTGAAGTGCATGACATATTCCACGTTTCTCAACTTTGGAAGTATGTGCATGACCCGAGTCATGTGGTTAGCTTCGAACAATTGGAATTGCGCACGGATTTGTCATACTCAGAGGAGCCGGCGCAGATCCTGGATCGTAAGGAAAAAGTACTTCGCAACCGTACGATGTCCTTGGTTCGCGTGCTGTGGCAGAACCATTCAGTTGGGGAATCAACTTGGGAAATAGAATCGGAGATGAAGGAGAAGTATCCTTCATTGTTCATTCAGTCGGAGGTAGGGCCTTGTTCTTAAGTTTCGGGTCAAAACTTTTTCTTAGTGGTATATTATGTAGTGCCTCAAATCCCTATCCGATCGGGAAGTGCACTACGTAATTGGGCTTGTGGCTAGTCCATCTGAGTCGTAGCTTAGATCTTCGGCATCTTCTTGCCACGGACGAAATGCGATGATCCTTTCAAACTCATGGAAAGGCCTCTATTGAAACGAGTCCAATAGTTTTAGTGTTTGGTTGCTTGATTTTCTTGATTGCCGCTTTAGAATTTTGATTTGGTGTTGCTTTCGATTTGCTTGGTTTTTGCTGCTGGTTTTATCGTTTGGAGCTTTGATTCTTAGGGAGTTCGGCAAGGAAGGATAGGCAAGAATTCTAATTGGTGCTCGTGCTGTGCAGGTCCGCGTAACTGATGTTTGATCGTCGCTAGGCGGGATTCCTTGTTTCAGCTACCTTTTTCCTTAACCAGTGAGTGGTTTGGACCCTTCTTTCCTACTTCTTCATGCCCACATCTCTAATGTTTCAAACGTTCACTCGATGATGCCCGGTTGGATGCCAGCCACTAAGAAAGAAATATGGGATTTGTAGACTAATTTTACTATATGCTTGCACACCTTATAACTTGAGTTGTTTATAAAGGGAATTGGTTGTTGGTTGCGGCCTAGTGCCTCTGATTGAGTTTGGATCTATGGGATACCAAAAGCGGAATACCGCATTGAGAAAATATGAACTGTTGCATGAGATATATATTGTTGCTTTACTTCTTTGTTTATTTTGATGCATTATATGATAATATAAATTGTTCATGCATTTGCATGGTCTGGGACAACTTGTGCACAAGGTTTGGCATTTCCTCGAAACGGCTTTCCGGGTCACTGGAACCGTATCGATCCGGAGGGAAATATTTGATTCGTGCTAGTCACGATGCATTGCGGGACCTCCAACAGGGCTTGCTACCCGGGATGATATGGCGCGCCGCTAATGCTTGAAATATGTCCCTAAGGTGTCGATCACACCAATGACCGCATAGAATAGAACACATGATAATTTATTGTCTTGTGCAGATGGTAAGTATACTTGTGTTTCGTTGTAGGGAAGGCGTGCATCGGTTGAGTAAGCAACCGATGTGCTGGTTGGATGCTATGTTATTTTCATTCTTATCAAAACATGCAACTGATATGAATTGAATTCACTTGCTTCTTTATAGAAGTTCATCTTAATGCATGCTCGCCCCTAATAAGCTAGTGTCGATTTAGTCGAGTGGGTTCATCCCGCTCACCAGTACAAGTTGAGTACTGACCCACGTTGTGGGCAACTATTTCAGGCACTCAAACGGTGCAACGCTAGTGGATAGACGAGGAGGCGTTAGGAGCACCTCTATTTTGAAGTATAGTTGGAGTCAGATCATTTTGGAGGCTTGGTCTTTCAACCAATACAAGGGCGTAATGTATGAACGACGTGGACTATCTGATGGAGTGCGCCCTGCCTTTTGAGTTATCTTTTGTAATGCAAATCAAGTAGCCGAGAGGCACATCAATGTAAACTCTATGTAAATTACTCTGAATTATCAATGAAAAAGTATGTTTCTTCCTGCACTTGTGTTCAAATTTCTGTGAATGTGTTTTCTAAATTGTGTTTCAAAATGGGTTCCTATAACTGCAAGTTCTTGCCTTGTGCGAGCGCAACTCCAGGCTCGCACGGCATCACGCCCCAGCGAGGACGAATCGATTCCGTAAAGGATCCAGCAAGGACGATCGACCCTTTCGGGATCGGGACGTGACAGGTATGACACCACAAGAGGGGGATCATTGGACTTGGATGGCCATGTCATACGGCATAGCACCACACAGAAACCCAAGGCTTCATATTGAATAATAAACTTCTATAGTGGAAGAACTCACCTAAGTATATGGATAGAGATGTAGGCTTTCTCTTGAGAAAAAGCTTGTAGACGCCCAAGATTCATATACTGAGACCAGGTCAGCACATGGCCTTTAATGTGCGACCGGGCGACATATCTGATGTCATTGTATAAGTGGAAAGAATAGCAGCTATTGTACAGAATTCAAGGCCTTGTCCATTCTTGTATCGTACTATTGTTTGACCCATGTGGAAAGATTCAAGTCGTCGGCGACATCTATCCTAATACATGATGGCAGTCACTCTGAGGAACGCTCAACCATATATTATGATATATATATATGTGGGGGATTATTGGTATTTTCCACTTAGCTTTGGGAGTTTTAGTCCCATATTAGAAAACCACCAATGTGTATATCTTAATATATAGCTATGCTTAGTATTGGTGTTGAGAATATGTGTGCTCTGATACCACGTGTTAGGTACGTCATGGAAGTATTTTGTCAACCCAACTGAGATGACTAAACTAATCTACAAACACCAAGCACAGATGAAGACAAGTATATGGCGGTGACTAAGTCACCTGGATAAATTCCAACCTTTATATAACTCAGATAAAATTACAAGATTATAAAAAACTCATGTTGAAACCCTTTGCCCTAATAGGTTCAACCCCCTTACTACACTCAAGAAGAAAAATAGAAGATTACAATTAAAATCACTCACCAACCCGTTGTAATCTCCCTAACCAAAGTTGACGACTCCTCAATTAGATCTCCTTCTTCCTTCTCTCTTGGATGGCAAAGTCCTAAGAGCAAAGTACGGACTTTCTCTTAGATTTCCTATGGACGAGAACCCCGAATCTCCAACTTGTGCTTCTTCTTTGTGCCTCCACCCTCTTCCCTATTTATAGGATGAGAAACTTATTTTAGGTCATAATAGGATTTTCTAAATAGGAAACCCTAAAATAATAATCATATTATACCTAAAATAGCCCAACACCAATTATGGACGTCCAAATATGACAGATTAAATATTTGATACAAATTTAAAATCTAATCAAATCTTACATTTAATGTAGATTTTTAAATTATATCAAATAAAATCTTTGACCATATTTGGGCTCCAAAATTTACCAAATCTAGACTGGACGCCAACAATCTCCCCCTCCAGTTTGATGAGAGGGTGTTGACCCCATGGCTCCTCAACTGGACTCCATGCCTGTCATTCCGCAACAAAAATCCTGCTCTCCTATGCCACTGATCTCCGATCCCCCGAGTTACTTTGCATCTTTTGTCGTCTCCAGCTCCTTGACTGTTACGTCGACGCTAGCTGCCATGCGTAGCACCTCCTGCACTACTAGGATCCTATCGATATCGATGACACGGCCAAGATAGAAGTCCCTGACGATCAACCTCACCGTGAGTCTTGGTGCATGTCCCCGACTTTCGCCTTTCACCGGAACGTATTAACGTTCCGATGAGCTTCTTCACCCTTGGCTGGCCCAACCAAGTGGACGGTACAATTCTCCCAAGATTTGAACTCCTGAATTTGCCCACCTTCATTTCTGAATTAATCTAAAGATCTCCCATACACATGCGTCCTCGAGCAGAATATCACGTACTGTGCATGTCATCGATGACCCAAAGATTCTCCTGAACTGTGTGAATAATCATGCTTCTGCCTCAGATTGAGTTTGCTGCAAACCTTGATCTCCTCTATGGCCTCGAACTGCTGAAACCAATATCGTTCCATAAATTTTTGGCAAACCACCAGTCACCAAAATTGGATCCATGGGACAACCCCCACCTGGAGACCGACCAGCTGTTATGGGACCGACAGACTGACCCTCAATCTTTGACTCGTCACTATTCGTTGCTTTGTCTCGATGAACCAAATCCTCTATATCCCTTAAAATATCTTGAAGCCCCTCCAAGACAAGTTTCCGATGATCCATCTCATTTCGAATACCCCTCGAGCCTCCATCCGGTGTCTGTGGCCTGCCTGTACACCTCAGCGGCTTGAGCCTGTACATGCCACAACATAAATCTCCTCAAGCCAGCTACTGGAAACCTTTCGTAAGCATCCAATCTTTGTCCCCAAACAAACTGTGAATGCCATCATCCTTCAGTCTCCCTACCAAAACCAAGTTGTAGCCCAAACTCGGTACATATCGTACATTCTTGAGAATGAGCTTCTCACTAAGCTCCGTTGCCAAGTGCACATCATCGATGCCTACAACTGCAGCCGTCCCCTTGTTGCCCATCTTCAAAGATCCAAACCTGCCACCGCGATATGACGTAAAGATCCTCCTATATGGAGTGGCGTGATATGATTCCCTCGTGTCCATGACCCAGTCGTCATCATGCCACATGCCACAAGATTTCTCTACGTCGATTACTACAATGATGAGATCTCTCATAGCCATGAGATCCTCCTGATCATCCTTGCTTTTGGCCTTCTCAGCTTTCAGTTTCATGCAGTTCCTCTTAATATGACCCATTTTTGCCACAGTGATAGCATCCCTCCTTGCAGTCCACAATCGCAAGATCCCGAGAACTCCCTCATGTTCTCGCCTGTGAATTGGTTCTTCCCTTCCCGTAGGAAGCCACCAGAGCGGACTCTTACGAAGATTTCACTTGCTTATACCGATCTCCTTGTTCAACAAGCTGCTTTTGACTGCCTCCATCGTGACAACTCCATCAAGAGCGGAGTTGCTCACCGACACCACCAACGTCTTCGAGCTTTCCGATAGAGAACTCAAAAGCATAAGGGCCTGAAGCTCATCCTTAATCACCATCTTTATCGTAAACAGTTGAATGATGATGCCCTGAAGCTCGTTCAGATGTTGTGTGTAAACTCCCTCACCCAAAATAGGTATTTTGTGTATATTTTATATTATTATATTTATTATAGATGTTGAATTTATTTAGAGTATTCTCTTAGTTAATTAGAAAATAAATTTTTTTAGTATATTTACTTATATAAATATTTAATTAGAATTATTTTTAGGCTATTCTAGATTATTGGGATTTTTTCATAATTTTTAGTTAATTAAAAACTAGTAACACTAATTTTCTAGGACTTTAAAGAATTTATTTTATGTTCAAACTTAATTAAAAATATCTCAAACTTTTATTTTAGGTTCTAAATAATAAAATATATTTTCTAGAATTTTTTGGGAATTTTCTGATTATTTTTAGCATTTATTTTGAGTTAATTATGAAAAACTGAATTAAAAACTAATTTCTGAAAAAAGAAAACCCAAAAGTAATTAATTCTGCCCAGTCAGCAAACAGGGGGCCGACCTGTCAGCCTCCCGCAGCAAACAGTGCCGGGCCCGCCTGTCAGTGACCGCGGGGTGGGTGCGAGCCGAGCCGAGCCGACCTCGAGCCGAGCCGAGACCGAGTTCGACTCGGACTCAGCTGAGCCGAGCCGCATCGAACTGCGACCGTTCGATCTGGGCGGGGCTGCACGGATGGCTGCCACATGGCGCGCTGTGAGCCACGGCTGCACTTTCTCTCTCCTATATATATATATAATAGTTTAGATATTAATTTTTAGGGTTTTCTTTGAGCCGATTTTTGGAGAATTGTTATCTAGGGTTCCTTCATCTTCCAGAAGCCATTGCGCATAGCTCCGGACTCCAAATGAGGCCTAGTTTTTTTTTAGAATGATATTGAGGTTAGCTTTCTGTTTATATAATTTTTTTTACGAAATTATGAGTATTAAATTTTGGAAAATTCGTAGAGCACATCATGTCCGAAAATAGACGTGTTTCGATGTTTTCGCGATTCCGGGAGAACCAGGAATCAGAATCATGAACCGTTTAAAGTTTCGGAAAGCTAATGTCGAGATAATTGACATATGTTTTTCCCAGAATTTAATTCGAAGTATTTATATACTGTTAATTCTGTAGAACTTCTAGGTTAGAATTTAACCATCGGTGCACAATACAAAATTTGTATGTACCATAATTCCCAAACGAATTTGAAATCGGACGAGCTATAAATTCCAGCATATTTTTGATGCTGAAATCTACAGGAAATAATGCATGAAAGTTGAGTTTGTGTCGGTTAACTTTTTGGTCAACAGATCGCCTCGATTTGCGTGCCATGAGTCTCGAATTGATAAAATTCAGTTTTTTTGGACAAAATTTAGGAATTAACATAAAAATCAGAATAATAATATTAAAATAGGATTTTAGAGTAATTATTACAGAATTAAATAAATTAAAATAAATTATCTTTTGACGTGATAAATTTGTAATACATAGGCTATTTGGACTGTGACTTGGACTCTAATTCATACCAGCAGCAGGACCCCAGGCAAGATACCTTGCCAAATTGTTTACAGTACTTTGCATGCTATTTATATTTCTTTTTATTTATTTCATTTCTGTATAGTTCTTGCATGTGTAGTTTTTCTCCAGTCATTACTATGTATTAGATATGTTGACACACACATGGCACCTAGTATCATGGGAGGACAATCATTAGGCGTATGGGCTTTTAACCACTCTGGTAAACCGTAGTATATAGTTCGCACTACGGGCGTGTGTCGCGCTGGTCGCTACCCCAGAGGTATGTCGATTTTTGTAGAGTCGCGCTGGTCGCTACCCCAGAGGTATGTCGATTTCTGATATTCTAGACGGGTGTGTGAGTTGTGAGGCTTAGATCGAGTAGACTACCCTTGCCCATACGTCGAATAGTTGTCCTCATTTGCATTCATATAGATTGTCTTGTACAGCGTACTTATTTATTTTCAAACCATATGCATGTTTACTGTATTCAAATTGGCTCGTATTTTTTGTATCTTGTTACGTCCCTCTGAGGACCTGGTCCACTGTCAGGTGTATCTTTTTTTGAGTATTTGCAGGAGCGCAGATTTGGATGGTTACATGTGATCCGAGGATGTCTTCTCTTCGAGCTGTGATGGATAGCTGGTATTCTTATATTGTGTTGTGGTGTTGTACTCATATTGTATTTGCTCTTATATTCGAGTTGGTAGTGGATTTGTTTCCATCCAACTATCATCCTTAGATACTTCTTATTGAGATC
Source organism: Iris macrosiphon (assembly GCA_036927795.1). NCBI lineage: Eukaryota > Viridiplantae > Streptophyta > Magnoliopsida > Asparagales > Iridaceae > Iris > Iris macrosiphon. The sequence continues at coordinate 26,017,739 of JAYESA010000020.1, read as the reverse complement.
TAGTTTCATAGATACTAGTTATTTATTTCTAAATGATTTTGGTGGATGAGATTTAGCTTTTACCCTGTGACTTGTATTACAGTTATACCACTTGTGGATTTGATATTCATATTACAGCGTACGTGTGGATTTGGTTTCCATATATTGGAGTTGCCATATCCATGCGGCTGGCATGCTTACGTGTCCTAGTCCTACGTATTTTTGGGACTGGGACGTGACATATTTTTGTGGTGGCCCATGCAAGTCGAGAGCATATTGTCTCGGTTACGTTACTGTACCGAACAAGCCTGCACCTAGGACTAGAGTATAGGATCTCATCCACAATTGACTGTAATTCATCTTCTCCTATCTGTTCTATTTTGAACAATTATATCCTGCTTGATTCATGTGCTTCCCTAATAGTTCCTTGAGTATAGTCTTCTGCTAGAATATAGGAACCCCTGTTATTAGGATGATAATTAGAGTAGCACACCTATTAAGAATACAACGAGAATATAGACACACCACTAAGTTTAGAATATCTAGTGAACCTAGAATTCCTTATCTTTAGATTGTTATACCATTACCCCTTGATGTATTAAGAAGACTTGAGAGTAGTATAGACACTAGCAGAGTTAGTTAGAAGTTTTACCAAAATGTTTAACACCTAGTATCACATAGTCTTTTGACCTATTAATTGAAGTGTAACCGAATGATATTTATCGCATGCTAGCAAAAGACGACAGTGTTTATTCAGACCATAGAATTTAGAGGTCCTTGCCCTATTTGGTCGACTAGCGACTTAGATAAGGAGGTTGTATGATAACTGTAGAGATTGTAGAGTCTTTTATTATTATTGCTTATGTTATTTTTGCTTTTGCGAACTTGAATTATTTTGTAACTTCTCACATCATAATCCAGCGTTATATTTTCTGTGCTACCTTGAATTATGCTGCTATTATAGCCTAGTTTTTGCAAGCTTAATCTTATATCGAGCTTGTTCATGACATATTTGTTATTGGGGCCTGATCAACTACACTAATACAAATTGTCTAATCAGAATCAGTGTATTATGGTCTAGCTAGCCATAATGCGCTTGATTCGCCCTTCGCAATAGTATTTTACGTGGATTGAGATGTATAGTGGACCAGTAGACAAATATACTTACCCTCTAGATACGACAAAGCATATCATATCAAGTACATAACTGCACCGATGTGAGCATGCGAATAGGAAATTACCAAATTAAGATTTCAATCCACAACTGTCTTGACAATTCCCATTTGAATTCTTTAAACGCTTTGATTCCCATACTTCCATTCTATTACCCCTCATTGAACTCTTTTCCGTTGCTTTCCGTCTTTCCTTGTTTCGGAAAGACGAAATCTCGTGCTTGGATATAAGTGATACACGGATAGTACAAGATATACCCCATAGGCCAATCACATTATTTGGTGACTATCTTTCATAATTGATTAAGGGCATATCACATATGATATAGTTGGTGTTAAAGTTTTGAGGATTGAATGACATGAGAAAATAAATTGAGGAATATTTTTCTTAAGTGTAAGATCCTTATGTGATAGATGGGTAAATTCTAAGTTGGGTAGAAATTGCATTATTAAACTTGAGGAGAATTCTTTTAGATTGTGATCAAGTAGGATTAGATTGAGAGATTAAGTCCTTTTAAATGTGGAGAATTTTAAAAGAAGGATTAAGATAATGAGGATTTAATGAATTTTAAAAATCTTGATATTGAGGACCCAATATTTATACTTTAGCACATGATTTAAATTTTGAATATTGAAGGATGAATCATCGATTTAAATTTTTAGGATAAATATAGAATTTTAGACTTGAACAACTGGTGAATTAGATTTAAATTTTACAATTTGATGATTTGAATTAAAAGTTTAATTTTGATTGTGGGGTCACCTATTTGAAATATTGAGGATGTAAATTGAGTTTAAATATTTGAAGAGTACAAAATTCTTAATTTGAGAATAGGAATAAGATTTGATTAGAATTGTTTATTGTTCAAAGTCTAGAGGAGATTATGATAGTTGAAAATGGTGATATAAATTTTGATGTGGGATGTCATATAGACTTGAGTTAGATTTGAATGTTGATTAAAAAAAAAAAAATCGAGAAGAGATTACGACAGGTTGAATTTTGATTTAAACAGTGGGTATCTTAATTTTGAAGTGATCGCGATAGATTTGAATAGATTTTGTTATTTAAATTTTTGGAAGAGATTGCAATTGACGTACCTTATGTATGAATGTGAAGGATTTAACAAATTATTCCTTATTTTAATTTCAAGGACGAAATTGTTTTAAGTTGGGCAGATTGTAAACTCCCTCACCCAAAATAGGTATTTTGTGTATATTTTATATTATTATATTTATTATAGATATTGAATTTATTTAGAGTATTCTCTTACTTAATTAGAAAATAAATTTTTTAGTATATTTACTTATATAAATATTTAATTAGAATTATTTTTAGGCTATTCTAGATTATTGGAATTTTTCCATAATTTTTAGTTAATTAAAAACTAGTAACACTAATTTTCTAGGACTTTGAAGAATTTATTTTATGTTCAAACTTAATTAAAAATATCCCAAACTTTTATTTTAGGTTCTAAATAATAAAATATATTTTCTAGAATTTTTTGGGAATTTTCTGATTATTTTTAGCATTTATTTTGAGTTAATTATGAAAAACTGAATTAAAAACTAATTTCTGAAAAAGAAAACCCAAAAGTAATTAATTCTGCCCAGTCAGCAAACAGGGGGCCCACCTGTTAGCCTCCCGCAGCAAACAGTGCCGGGCCCGCCTGTCAGTGACCGCGGGGTGGGTGCGAGCCGAGCCGAGCCGACCTCGAGCCGAGCCGAGACCGAGTTCGACTCGGACTCGGCTGAGCCGAGCTGCATCGAACTGCGACTGTTCGATCTGGGCGGGGCTGCACGGATGGCTGCCACGTGGCGCGCTGTGAGCCGCGGCTGCACTTTCTCTCTCCTATATATATATATAATAGTTTAGATATTAATTTTTAGGGTTTTCTTTGAGCCGATTTTTGGAGAATTGTTATCTAGGGTTCCTTCATCTTCCAGAAGTCATTGCGCATAGCTCCGGACTCCAAATGAGGCCTAATTTTTTTTTTTGAACGATATTGAGGTTAGCTTTCTGTTTATATAATTTTTTTTACTAAATTATGAGTATTAAATTTTGAAAAATTCGTAGAGCACAGCATGTCCGAAAATAGACGTGTTTTGATATTTTCGCGTTTTCGGGAGAACCAGGAATCAGAATCATGAACTGTTTAAAGTTTCGGAAAGCTAATGTCGAGATAATTGACATATGTTTTTCCCAGAATTTAATTCAAAGTATTTATATACTGTTAATTTTGTAGAACTTCTAGGTTAGAATTTAACCATCGGTGCACAATACAAAATTTGTATGTGCCATAATTCCCAAACGAATTTGAAATTGGACGAGCTGTAAATTCCAGCATGTTTTTGATGCTGAAATCTACAGGAAATAATGCATGAAAGTTGAGTTTGTGTTGGTTGACTTTTTGGTCAACAGATCGCCTCGATTTGCGTGCCATGAGTCTCGAGTTGATAAAATTCAGTTTTTTTGGACAAAATTTAGGAATTAACAAAAAATCAGAATAATAATATTAAAATAGGATTTTAGAGTAATTATTCCAGAATTAAATAAATTAAAATAAATTATCTTTTGACTTGATAAATTTGTAATACATAGGCTATTTGGACTGTGACTTGGACTCTAATTCATACCAGCAGCAGGACCCCAGGCAAGATACATTGTCAAATTATTTATAGTACTTTGCATGCTATTTATATTTCTTTTTATTTATTTCATTTCTGTATAGTTCTTGCATGTGTAGTTTTTCTCCAGTCATTACTATGTATTAGATATGTTGACACACACATGGCACCTAGTATCATGGGAGGACAATCATTAGGCGTATGGGCTTTTAACCACTCTGGTAAACCGTAGTAAATAGTTTGCACTACGGACGTGTGTCGCGCTGGTCGCTACCCCAGAGGTATATCGATTTCTGTAGAGTCGCGCTGGTCGCTACCCCAGAGGTATGTCGATTTCTGATGTTCTAGACGGGTGTGTGAGTTGTGAGGCTTAGATCGAGTAGACTACCCTTGCCCATACGTCGAAAAATTGTCCTCATTTGCATTCATATAGATTGTCTTGTACAGCGTACTTATTTATTTTCAAACCATATGCATGTTTACTGTATTCAAATTGGCTCGTATTTTCTGTATCTTGTTACGTCCCTCTGAGGACCTGGTCCGCTGCCAGGTGTATCTTTTCTTGAGTATTTGCAGGAGCGCAGATTTGGATGGTTACATGTGATCCGAGGATGTCTTCTCTTCGAGCTGTGATGGATAGCTGGTATTCTTATATTGTATTGTGGTGTTGTACTCATATTGTATTTGCTCTTATATTCGAGTTGGTAGTGGATTTGTTTCCATCCAACTATCATCCTTAGATACTTCTTATTGAGATCTAGTTTTATAGATACTGGTTATTTATTTCTATATGATTTTGGTGGATGAGATTTAGATTTTACCCTGTGACTTGTATTACAGTTATACCACTTGTGGATTTGATATTCATATTACAGCATACGTGTGGATTTGGTTTCCATATATTGGAGTTGCCATATCCATGCGGCTGGCATGCTTACGTGTCCTAGTCCTACGTATTTTTGGGACTGGGGCGTGACATTGTGCCACCGGTGCACCCTCCGTGTATTTTGAGTTGGCGAGTTGGCAAATCAGAAATATCTTGTTGCCAGCCGTCTTCCTTTCGTACAACAAATGCAGCTTCTTCCATAACGCTTTTACAGAATTTTCCATGGACACGTGGTGAAACACCGAGTCATCCAGCAATTGACGGATGAATCAAACAGCCTTCCGAAATAGTCATCAGCACTTTTGTCCGTCGGCTTTGCGTTGTCGCCCTCCAACTGACCATGCAAGTCCTTGCACCAAAGTAGATCCTCCATCCTTAGCTTCCAAATTGCCTAGTTTTCCCCTGTAAGGGTGATCATACGAGTGTTCATCTGCTCCGTAGATATAGTTGCACCTTCTCTCTCGAGAAGAACCTGGCTTTGATACCGCGTGTTGAGAACACATGCGCTCTGATACCACGTGTTAGGCGCATCACGAAGCGTTTTGCCAACCCACCTGAGATGACTAAACCAATCTACAAACACCAAGCACAGATGAAGACAAGTATATAGCGGTGACTACGTCACCTGGACAAATTCTAATATTTATAACTCAGATAAAATTATAAGATTGTAAAAAACTAATGTTGAAACCCTTTGTCCTAATAAGTTCAACCCTCTTACCACACTCAAGAAGAAAAATAGAAGATTACAATTGAAATCACTCACCAACCCGTAGCAATCTTCCTAACCAAAGTTGACGACTCCTCGATTATATCTCCTTCTTCCTTTTGTCTTGGATGGCGAAGTCCTAAGAGCAAAGTACGGGCTTTCTCTTTAATTTTCTGTGGACGAGCAACCCCAATCTCCAACTTGTGCTTCTTCTTTGTGCCTCCACCCTCCTCCCTATTTATAGGATAAAAAAAATCTATTTTAGGTCATAATAGAATTTTTTAAATATTAAACCCTAAAATAATAATCCTATTACACCTAAAATAGTCCAACACCAATTATGAACGTCAAAATATGGCAGAATAAATATTTGATACAAATTTGAAATCTATTCAAATCTTATATTTAATATAGATTTCTAAATTATATCAAATCAAATCTTTGACCATATTTGGGCTCCAAAATTTATCAAATCCAGACTGGACCCCAACACTGGTATATGCACATAGGGTGGAGGCCCATGTGAGTTAACTTTTCTAAATGGATTAAGTGTGAACTCCATTATGACAATCTTTATTTTGTCACCACCTTTGGGAAGTTATCCTTAGAAGCTAATCCTGAAGAGCTTAGCGACTCAGAATCGGACACAGGCTCAAGGGCGTAAAGTGGCATTTATTCGTGCGCTCCTTTATGCGCGAATTGCATGCATGATTGCAAGCTCGGATGCATGCTTCCTGGCGCATGTGGCCTGGCGCTATGTGGCTAAAGTGCTATGCGTCTAAAGTGCTATGCGTCCCGGCGCTATGCGGCCTAGGCACTATGCATCCAAGCGTTAGACGGTCAGGGGCTATGCGGCCAAGGTCTTTGTGTCCAAGTGCTATGCGGCCTGGGACTATGCAGTCAGGTTTGGATAAGTGAGTCGCATGTGGAGGGGACATGATCTGCTTTAGGCGGCGCATGGTTTTCTGTGCCTTCCGGAATATGCGGCGCATGCGGCGCGAACAACTGCTTTTTGCGTTTGACGGCGATGTCTGCCTTGTGCAGTACAGCGTATCAGGCGGTAGAGACGGCGCATGCGACGCGGGCGTCGCATGTGGCTCTAACACCCAGATTTTGGGGGATCTGGTAGGTCAGCGCATATGCGAACTGGAGTTTTGTCAGGCCGCATAGGTGCTGTTTTTTCTCTATTTATAGAGGACCTCTTCTTTCATTTGAGGAAAGAGAAAATAGATGAAAAAATCGAGAACACCAGATCATATGTGGCACAGAGTGTCTTCCTCTCACATGGTATTTTTTAAGGTGACATTGAGCGTTCTAGAAGTTCATTTGTGAACTTGATGGTTCTTGGGGACAGGTCGTCTGTACGGCGATCTTGCTTTTAGCAACGGTGGTTTTGACCACCCCAGCAAGGGGCTTTTTTTTAGCATTTTTTTTTCTCGTTCTTTCTCATTGTAGCGTTTGTGAACGTAAAGAGAAGAACACTTTACTTGTTGCTTGTTGTAAATCTTATTTTTTCTCGAAGTCAGTTTGTAACACGTTCTTGGTTCGTGCTTCGTTGGACTCGAGAAATATCAGATGATGAACTCTTTTATGAATCTCTGATCTCGACGACAACTTGGGTTCCAGTAAAGAGTGGACCTTCGGGACTCGATAGTAGCTCTGCTATGGTCCGCGTTCCACCATCTTTGATCCGTCTCGGAACTAACAGTGAGGGTGGTGGTGGTGGTGGTGGTGGTGGTGGAGTGGAGGACGGGGTGGAGGTGTAGACGGCGGGAGAGGCGAAGAGGAGGAAGAAGACAACGCGGTAGAAGAAGAAGTCGAGGAAGAAGCTGGAGATCCAGCAGACGAATTGGAAGAGGGAGGGCAGCGATAGCGAGGAGGAGAGGGATGGGCTGCCGGAGTCAGCTGCGGCCGAGAAGGAGGAGACGGCGTCGGCGGAGGTCGTGCGGAGGAGGCTGGCGCGACGGGAGTTGTGGGCGTGCTGCAGCAGGGAGAACTTCATTGTTCCCGCAGGCGCGCGCACACACGCACTCTTTCTCGGTAATGAGGGGGTAGAGAGGGAGAGGGTGTGCATGTATTATTATTGTTTGGTTGTTGAGTTTTGAGTATTGTTTAAGAACAGTTGCTTTCGTTAGTTGAGTATTAAAGGGTTATTGGTTTGGTGGGAGAGAGGGAGAGACCAACTGAAACCCAGAGCAGGTGAGGTCAGGTGTTTTTCTTTTATACTCGGAAATAATGTTTATTGACCGGAAAAAGATTTCTTTTCCCGCCAACCCATCAGCCATGTTCCCTACTGCTAGACTGTTTCCTTCGCAGACTCGGAGCACACAAATCAGGGTGTGTATTGTGTATTGGACCAGTCCGGACCGGACCACAGTCCAAGTTAATCGAATTTGACCGAATTCGGTTTGGACTGGACTCAATCCGAGTGGAGAGACGGAACGGGCCGGCCCAATTCGGTCATAAACAACTCCGATCCAGTCCGGATCCATGATCCGGTCAGAGGATGACCGGATCGAACCGGTCTGGATTTGAGCTGGTTCACGGTCGGACGGGGCAGGTCCGAGTTTTTTTTTTTAATTAGTTTATTTAAATATATTTTAGGCCGAATCGGTCTAGGTCCGGACCGGTTCACGGTCAGATTGGATCGACCCGATTATTTTTAAAAAAAATTTAGTATATTTATATATTTTTATATATAATATATATATGATATAATTTATAAATTACAAAAAATAACCAAAACACTCCTAAAACGGACAAAAATTGCCACTAAAACGGGAATATTTTGGTAAAAATACTTCCCAAGGGATATATTCTCAAAAAAATAAAAAAAATTGAAAAAAACCTGCCGAACCGGACCGACCGAGCCTTAACCGGGCTGGTCCTGGCCAAGCCAACCGGGTCGACCGAATTCGGACAGGTCCGAACGGCACAGAAATCGGACCGGGCTAGCGGGTCGGATCCAGCAACCCAGTCCGGACCCGTGGGGGCTAGTGGGCCTGGACGAGCAGGTTCGTTGATCGGCCCGGGCCAGTTTTGACCGAGTCGTGCCGGGTCCCGGGCCGTCCATCCATTTAGACACCTTGACACACAAATAGTCAAAATTTAAATTTTTGATCACTTTACGTATTTAGTTGAAGAATTTGTAAACAATATTTAATGTGATCTTACATGAACAAAATATTTTATCTGACACGAAATTAAAATTTTGACATTATTTTTCTCTCTCGAATTGAAGCGTAGAAGTAAAAATCTTTATTCTCCTTTCGTATGTTTGGTTGGAGGACAACTCCCTCCCTACTTTAACAAACAAACAAACAAATTTTACTATTCATATTATTTTAACAAAAAGTTACATTTTTTATTCACTTCAACAACAACCAAATACTAAATTTGAGGATTTTTCATTTCTAACTTTCACTTTTTCAAAGCACCAACGAAATATTTTTTGCTTCGCTCCAATTCATCGTAATGCATATACAAATATCGATTTCAAATTTTTTTTTTAATTTATTGCACTTCACTTCACTTCGTCAAACCAAACAAAGTTGTCTTTCTCGTTTGAACGCATTAGTAAATTCACCAGAAAATTTACTGTAGCAAAATTAATTTATATTAAATTAATGCAAACGAAACAAGTTTACCTAAATTAAAAATAAAGAAACAGTCCGCCAACTCAGTTAGCGGAGAACAGACCGCAGTCGACACATATATAGTAAAAGGCAAACGTGGGCCTCAACCTGGACCCATTGCTCAATTTCTGCCAACTCTGCCAACTGAGTTGGCCGAAATTATGGCCAACCAAGTTGGCAGAAATTGGGCAGTGGGGTCAACGGTTAGGTTGGGGTGGTTTGGTTTGGTTTGGTTTGTTTTATGAATTTTTTTTAATTAGTTATGTTTTGGGTTTTTTATTTAGTTTTTTTCTATTTAGTTTTATTTTGGATTTTGAGATTTAGTTTAGTTTTGGATTTTGGTTTAAGAAAATTTACTTTACCGAAATAAAATTTAAATTAATTAATTGTAAAGAAAAAAATTAAAAAAATTTAAAAAAATTTAAAAAATTTAAAAAATTTAAAAAATTTTAAAAATTTTAAAAATTTTAAAAATTTTAAAAATTTAAAAAATTTAAAAAAAAGAAATGATTTTTCTAGAAAATTGTAAAATAAAAGTTTTTGTTTGAATGTTTGATAAGAAAAAAAAAACTAAATAAAGAAAAAAAAACTAGTATTTTTTTGTGTCCTCTAAGGCTTAGTTTATTTTAATGGTTTAGTTTTTTTTATATGAAAAAAAAAAGACTAAGTAAAGAAGAAAGACAAATAATAGGTTGGGGAATGATTTGATTTTTATTTGGGTTTAAAATTTGGTCTGGGTCTATGAATTGGTGTTGGTTTAGTAGTTGATTTATGTCCAACGGCTATTTTACAACCGCTCTTTCAACGACTCTTTTATTTTTCCAACGTTCATATCCAACGTTCGTCTAATGTTCGATTCTAAGTTACCTATATAAACGTAGTATTTGTTTCATATCAGCATATCAAACATTGCAAACAAAAAATTTATTTCTTTCCATACGAAGTTTCTTTCTTTCCACACAGGAGAAGCTCGGTTCAATATACAATCTTTGAAGTCCATTTTCTTCTTGCCATGGATCGAAGTATAACAATACTATGCTCGCTTGGTGGTGTACTAAATGGGTTAGTTTATGAAGGAGGTTTAGTTGAAGTTCTTTTAATTGATCGAAATATTTCGTTTGATAATTTACGTAATCTAATAATTGAAAAAATTTCTATTGACTATGAATTTTATTGATACATATTTATCTATCTAATTGTATAAATTTAGTTAGTGAGAAAGCATGAGAATTTATTCTTAAAGTTAATATACAATTAGCGTATATTTATATTTTTGTGACTCCACCACCACCATTACCACCACCAAGAATTAGTAGTGCTCATAGTTCTTCTCACCAAGTTATTTCATTTACTGAAGAAGAATATAGAGTAGATGATGGTAATACCGACGATGAAAATAGTGATGATTTAATAGAAAATATAGATGATGAACTTGATGATAATGTTGATAGTTTAAACAATTTATTCCTTGGAAGAGAATTTATGAATCGTCATGCATTTAGAAGTTTTATTAGTGATATAGCAAGTGCAAAAAAAAAATGTTGCAGGACTACTAGAAACAATAATAGACAAAATTTTAAATCCAAATAAAAATCAAATCATTTTCCAACCTATTATTTGTCTTTCTTCTTTACTTAGTCTTCTTTTTTTTCATATAAAAAAACTAAACTATTAAAATAAACTAAGTCTTAGAGGACACAAACAAAATACTAGTTATTTTTATCTTTATTTAGTTTTTTTTCTTATCAAAATAAACTTTAAACTTTCATATGAGAAAAAAAGAAAAGAAAAACTAAGTAAAGGAAAAAAAACTACAGAAAATTTCCAACAAAATCCAAAACTATACTAAATCAAAAAATTAAAATAAAACTAAATAGAAAAAAATTAAATTAAAAAAACCAAAACATAACTAATTAAAAAAAACTCATAAAATAAACCAAACCAATCCACAAACCAAACCAAATCACACGCGAGCCCCACTGTCCAATTTTTGCCAATTTGGTTGGCCGAAATTGAGCACTAAGTCCAGGTTGGGACCCACGTTTGTCTTTTGCTATACACGTGTCGGCTGCGGTCTGTTCTCCGCCAACTAAGTTGACGACTGTTTCTTTATTTTTAATTTAGGTAAACTTATTTCGTTTGCATTAATTTAATATAAATTAATTTTGCTACAGTAAATTTTCTGTAAATTCACGTGCTGAAAAATAGTTGAGCACTAGGCCCAGTAAAATAAATATTTTATGATATTGTTGAAAAATAGTTCAAATATTTAAATATATTTAAATTAAAATTTGTTATTAGATATATTTGAATTAAGATTTGTTAAGCAATTTAAATGTTTCTATTTTTCTTTAAATTTAGTTTTAAAAAGCTTTAAATTTAGCTTTAAAATATATATTTGTGCTGAAGAAAAGAAAAAAAAATATTTTTTGCTGATTTTTTTAATAAATTGTGAAGGATTTACAAACGACTTAGAATGTTCAATTTTGAAACCATTTTCATGTCTCATTGTGGCCTCGATTGGTTCGCGGAAAGAAAAAAATCAATTATATGCTCTCTTTTTTGTCATTTGCATCGATTTTTCTTTTCGATGTTTGGAAAGCCAAGAAAATTGAGAGGGACAGTGAATACTTAAAAGTAAACATTGGGTTGGTGGAGAGAACCACTTTTTCTGCTTTTTTTTTTTTTCCTTGTAATCATTTTTTTTCCTTCTCATTTCTTTTGGCACCCAAATATATAATTGTAGTAACTTTTCTTTCCAAACTCTAGCTTCCGCGAACCGAACAAGGCCCTCGTTTGATTTGCGGAAAGAAAAGGAAAGAAATTAATTCCTTGCTCTTTCCTTTCCTTTGAAAAATTATAATTTCCATCGATTTTATTTTTCGGAGTTCGAAAAATATTAAAAAATTTTGAAAGAAAAAGTGAATACATAAAGGTAGAAAAGTGAATGTCTGGCTTAACGGAAGAGAACCATTTTCTTTCCATTGAAAATCACTTCTTCTTTTTTCTCTTAAATTCCTTTGACACCAGAAAAGTAATATTTTTTTCTTTTCCAATCTCATTATTATGCGAACCGAACGAGCCCAGAAGAGTGATACATTAGCGGAGTCAAAGCAGTTTTATTTAGAAGACGAGCTCTGAAATATTCCAAGGCGATTTTTTTTTTTTTTTTTTCAAGGCGATTCTTAATTTGTACTCTGATTTTTCCAGACCAAGACTTTTCATCGTCTCTTCAATTGCATTCTGTAATCCAAAGTTTAATGACCATAGCTTTGTTGCAGAGATGCCCTTTGTTTGTGGGGCACTAACCAAATATTTGTAGCATTTGCCATTCCGGTTGAGGACAATGTAACCAGCAGCTCCATTTCCGTTACTAGTGTTTGAAAGATCCATCTGTGTTCAGTTTATAAGAAAAAGGAGCAACGCGATTAGTCCAAATGTCTCTCTTCCCCCCCAGAATTGATGGGTTTATACTCGACCAGTGTACAAAGTGCTCGACATGTGTTGGATCCATGCTGCTAACCCTGAAATTTTTACGTTTCTGGTATTCCAGATTAGCTTAGATGATATTGACAAGATTTGAAAGAAGGAAACTTGGACATTTGTGTCTAATTCTTTTTTTCTTTCATCCATGTTGGCAATGATTCGAACCAAACCGCCGTCTGGTCTGGTCGAGATCGAATTCATTTCACCATGTGGTTAACCCACATGGGTTATCATCATTATGGTAAGTGTATTTCATGTGTGGTGTACTTAAATTTGTTTTCTAGTTGCATGTATATATAAGGAGATGCTCTTATATGGAGGATTAATCTCTAGAATATATTTTCCACCTCCAAGAATATCTTAGATCTCCAAAAAGTCCTCTCTGTTAGAAATATACAAAAAATAAAATTAAACAGATGTTACCGGCCTCTGGGGAAGTCGTGCACGAAGCACTGCCCTAAGAGTTTATTCGGGATCTGTGTGCAGATGTACCCGAAGCTCCTAGTGGTAAAACCCCCGCACTACCGGTATCTCGTTGCCGCACACGACTTGGAGAGAACGACCAGAACTTAGCTCTGCCCAGAGCTCGGAGAGAAGGAAAATTGAACAGAATGTTGACAGAGGTTTGGAGTACGAAAGTTTTTCTTTTTTATTTACAAAGAACAAGGACGTATATATAAAACATTTGTGTAACGGTCTGAATTAAATTACGATTTAATTCAGCCGTTACGAATGAACCTGGACAGAGAAAAACGGTTCAAAACCGTAACGTTCAGAAATAAATTCAGGAAAATAAATGAAGAAGAGGAAAAAGTATTTTAGGGTCCCAGCCCGAAGAGGAAATCGGATCGGCATTCGGCGCCCGCAGATGTGGGTGCGTACCCGCACCCGTTACGCGAACCGAACCGAGCCGAGCGGCGGCGGCGGCGCGCGCGTGTGGCCCAAGGGGTTCCCCACACAACAACTTAATAGAACAAAGAAGAGAAAGTAATATATGTACACAAGAGGGCTTTGGTGCACCCGATGTGGGACTAAAGAAAGGAATGTGACTTGAGCTTTTGCAAGAAAAGCAAACAAAAACCAACACTCTCTTCTTCTTCTTCTTCCTCTTCTTCTTCTCCAAGTGAAAGGTTTGTTGCGGATGAACCAATGAGCTTCTCATCCTTAGGAGGTTTCATGACTGTGGTCTAGAAGGAATAGATGGAATCAGATTCAACTTCACAAATAATATAATTTATGTTACTTTCGCTTAAACCCCTTTTGATGTCATGATCCATATCTATGGGTTACATATGGTATCAAAGCTATGATGACACCCTCTCTCTAATAGAAAACTCTAAAAAGTTAAGACTTTATAATTTATCATCGACGAATTTGAATGATATGTTAGGATTTTTAGATATATCTTTTTCATCATTGATCTATGCTTGTATGTCCATATAAAGATTTGTGTGAATCTTGTTATGTATTTGTGAGATCTGTGAGAGTTTTCTGTAGATCAATTTTGGTGATCTATGTTATCACGTTTCAGAACCAGAATACTGGAGAATGGAGGTAGACATAGACCAGTTATACATTCAGAATGCTCCAGTACTCCATATACTATCATGGTTGTATACTAGACTTGAGGTAACTCTAGCAGTCTTGTCGTCTTCCAATTAATTGGTCTATTGACAAAATTTTATTCTTAATCCATTAAATGATAAAATATGAGTTTCATATAGAGACATATCATAATTAAGACGTCCCAAAAGTAATGTCAATAATGATAAGAAACCAAACGAACATAGTCATAAGCTAGTCACGATCTAGTACAAATAGCTTGAATAGACAGGGACAAGATCCCAAAAACTTAACAAGATCCCAAAAACTTAGGACCGACACTTCTCTTCCATGCTCGGCCTCGGACTTCGACTGCCTCAAACGCTCTTCTCTCGCAAGAAGGAACTCAACTTGGGTACTGATATTCTCTGGAGACGATGCACTCAAACTGCCAAAAACGGATCATGTATCAAGCAACCGAATGAGTAACCCCCTCGCCCCTCTGGTACGTTCGATGCAACTTTTATAACTACATTTCATACACAAATGTATTCAAATACTTCAGGTCCAAATTTGCCTCCAACTTAGAGGTTCAAACACATAATTTTCTTACATTTGAAGGTTAGATACATGTTACACAAATATGCTAGGGTTAGGTTGAATGATTTTATCATTAAACCCTACACGTACGTGTTGAACTTCACCAGGAATATTCGTTAAATAAGTTTTCTGGCCACTACGCAGGGGCACTTTCTAACATATTGAATTTAATAGTTAGTTATTCGGCTAGAGCTCCATACAAAATCTAGCCTAGGTTTGGGCCTATTGCCACAACAATACAGACATGTTATAATCAATCGCAACAAATATAAGAAAAAAATCCTAATTTTTTTCACACATTAACCATTCGACACCAACTAAAGATGGCTAGTTCTCGATCCAGCTCAATAGACCCAACCCAACTATCATTGCCCTCTTCATCTTAGCTAAACCATAATCAACCAAAATAAAAATTAAAGTCCACAGTCCAGAATGCATATCGATAAAAAAAAAAAAAAAAATTATTCACAAATTACATAAAGGGGTCCCACGAAATAATCGTGATCTCCTAGTGATACATCAATGGGGCCCACGAACTATGGTGACCTATTTTGAACTTTGGTGACAGTGGAATATTGGATCACATACCTTCGTTACCCAATTTATAATCTTTATAAATAAATAAATATGGTGACCGAAAGCTAAGACTCAAACATAATATTTGTAAATATTACATAAAGGGGTCCCACAAAGATTATATACGTAGCTAAGACACAAATTATTTATAAAGATTATATACGCAGCTAAGACTCAAACATAATATTTTAAACGTATATAATCTTTATGTAATTTGTGTCTTAGCTACCTATAAAGATCACATAACTAGTGATATAAGGATAAATCTTTATAAATAAATCTTTATAAGTATAAATATTTGTCTCTTAACTTCTCAGTCTCTTTACAATTTTTTTTTGTAATACTGTAAATAAAGTTTGTAGAGAGACTGAAAGCTAAGACTCAAACATAAGTTACAATTAGGTTTAAATATACATATGACTTATGTAACAATAATAAAATATATTAAAATTAATATTTTTTTTAAGAAAATACAACATTACTAGATATCCATACATATACATTAAAATCGATACATTTTTTTAAGAAAATACAACATTACTAGATATCCATACATATACATTAAAATCGATACATTTTTTTAAGAAAATACAACATTACTAGATATCCATACACATTTTCATATGTATACGTAGCTTCCATCTACAACAGTTATGGTCCCATTTGAGTCATTTTTTACATTGCAAGTATTCAACAAGAATTCTATTCGAATATCTTCTTTCCGTATCGTGCTCATTATAAACTACGTTAAAATGATGCCAATTTTTTTATTCAAACTCTAGCTGCAGTGTCGGTTGAGGTTGCGGTGCTGGTTGAGGTTGCGGTGCGGCTTAAAGTTGCTGATCTTCTAGTTGTTATTGTGGTTGCTCATTTTTCATGATAGTATATAGTCTCTCTATACTAGATTGCTTCTAAATTTTGTAAGAGAGAGAAATTTTGTAACAGGAAAGAAATTATTGTGTTTATTTATTTATGAATTACAGACTATTTATAGAAAAAATTTGGGGCCAAATGGCCCCAAATACCCTCAAAAAAGAGTTATTATAATGGATATTGTGGTCATTTTTAGCAAAATGATAAAAATATCCCTAAAAAGGTCAAAAACAGCGACTAAAATGAGGATATTTTGGTAAAAATAGTACTTCAAACAGATATATTCCAAAAAAATTAAAACTCAATCGAACCGGGGCAGAACCGAGCCGGT
Organism: Iris macrosiphon; assembly: GCA_036927795.1. Classification (NCBI taxonomy): domain Eukaryota; kingdom Viridiplantae; phylum Streptophyta; class Magnoliopsida; order Asparagales; family Iridaceae; genus Iris; species Iris macrosiphon. Next base: position 26,001,325 of record JAYESA010000020.1, on the reverse strand, counting down.
CCGAACCGGGCCGACTGGGTCGACCGAATTGGACCCGGCCAGAACAAAGACGAGAACGGGCCGGGATGGGCCGGGCTTGCGGGTCGGATCCTCCGACCCAACCCAGACTCGTGGGGGGAGTTGGTCGAAGCGGGCCAGGCCGTTGACCAGATCCGGGCCGGCCCTGAACGGGTCGGGCCCGGTCCGGGTTCCGGGCCGTCCGCCCTTTTACACACCATGATATGTGATGCTATCAGAATATTCTATTTTATTTTACATGGCTGAAGGAACATAAATTTTGTTGTAGCGATAATAATATATACGAAATTTGGTGAAAGAAAAGAAGTTTCGAAGAATTGAAAACCATGATAGTTTTTACCAGTCAGTTTAGTGAAAATTGGACAAGACAGTTTGGCAAAAATCCAACGATTTAGGTTTTTTTATTTTTGTTCAGCGCCTGCGGGGTTGGGGGTTGCAACCACGAAAAATTAAGGAGGATGGGAATTGTAGTAGGGAGAAGGGGGTGCGGTGGGTGTTGGTGTCTCAGAAGGTATATGGACCTGACGGAGCATCTGGCCACTATTTCTTTTGGACGCATGGCTCTAAACCATTGGCACTTATTTTTTTGGTTTTGTCTTTTCTCTCTGATATGGATTATCACATCAGTCACTTTATGTCACATCAGTCACTTTATGTCACATCACTGATACTTTATTTATTGATCGTCACTTCAATACTTGTTCCATGGAGTAGACCTTAACCGTGAGCATGCGGCCAGGATTGCCATACGGCCTGACTTCGTATGTGGCCAGGATTGTCATCCGGCCTGACTTCATATGCGGCCAGGATTTGCCATACGGCCTGACTTCATATGCGGCCAAGATTTGCCATGCTGTCTGACTTTATATGAGGCATGAACTTCCCATGTGGCCTAGAGACCCATGCAACCTTGCTTGTTTTAATTGAATATTTTTTTGATTCATGTGACCCAGTGCATAATTGGTAATTGGAGTCAAATAATATATCCATGCTGATACCACTATTGCCTGATTATTATTCTTGATTTAATGTGCGTCGAGGTATGACACATCGTGTCACGCGTTTAGTGATTATATTTGGATTGTGCATCGAGAATGCCTCCAAATTTCTGAACGCGTAATATTATAAATATATATATTATTTTCCCAGCACGTACATAATAAGTGAGTCAACTACCAAATCGTGGCTAGGATATTGATTGACTGAATGTTGCATACACGCTCGGGTGAATCCAGATTTGACTTTCATGGATTCGTATCTAGCGTGCCCGTACTTTGTACAATATCTTAAGTAAAATTCTCATGTGACCACGCCTTGAGATTTCAACCACAACATAGGGCTAATTAGGTAACTAAAAGTGCTAGTATCATTGGAGGGAACGGTATCCCGAGATCATGCCAACGAACCTTTCCACAAATATTCATTCTAAGTGTGTCGTGGGCTGGCCACCACAAATACTGTAATCATCTGCCTTAGTGGAGTGCGGTATATGACTTATTATTATGCTGAGCCACTATTTCATTATAGGAACACTGGAAATGCTAATACCGTATTTTTAGCGCAGTGGCCCTACGGGGGACTGGTGTATCCTGAAAGTATCTGCTTTATTTATTTGGTTCGGTTAGCTCATGTTCGGCATTGGCGTGATCTGAGGATACTTATTATGCATTATTTATGAGATAACCTCAGACTCCATAAAAATAGCAAGCCGTACAAATGATTGGCCGATTTTAAAAAATGGATTTTGTTGTGATTATATTATTCAGCTAGTATTCTAGAAAAATGGACTATCATAGTGTGATGGTTCAACCATTGTCCTTGTTTGGTTGTAAGATTGGACCTTTGCGCTAGGATATGCCATGGACCTAAGTTACGACACTGAACCTATGTATTATTATATTATTTTTCTTGGATTTTTGTTTTTTCATTTCGTGTTTCTTTTGTGGTGCTTGCTATTTGGGGTCTAACCCCACTGCTTTTGCATGGTCAGATTTTGAGCCAACACCCGAGGATCTAGCGTACTTTTTCCCTACTTATGGCGCGTACCAGGAACAAGGTCGCAGGGGATAGCGGATGAGTTTTCTTCTTTCCTGTTCATCATTGAACATTTACTTCTTTTGGGCATTTAGCCACCAGCACCTATTAGCCGGCTTGTCTGGACATTAGATTTTCTTACATGATTGTATTAAATCAGACTGCAACTGATCACTGTCGTATACTTTTGTTACTATTCTAGCTTCTTATTTTGTACAGCTGGTTCTAAAATATTTTGAGAAAGCATTTGAGATGCCTTATTGCTTATCATATATGCTCTATACTTATTATTTCTTGTTTGAATGATTGAGACATAGAAGTTCTTAACCATAGAAGACTTGATTGTAGCATGCACCATATTGTCTTATACAGTCGTGATCGTCGTACGACGTATAATACCTTGTACGGGATAGCTGGCCATGTCCGTCTCGGTATTTCGGTACTAGGGCATGACAAGGTTTTAGTGGTGGCCCATGCAGGTATTTTTTTCAGACTTGTCGGGTGTCATGTTCATAGGTGTCTCAATCAAACATGATCCTTCTTGAAATCCTAAATTCATCCTCTTCGATACCCAGCTTAAATTCTTCCAGATTGATTGCTTCATTGTTCTTTCTTGTCCTATACTTGATATTTCTTGTGCTCTTCTTTAGGGCTTCTCCTTCCCCCGATGCTTCAGTAACAAGAGAGACATAGTTGCTAGTGGAACAAAATCCTATGGAACCTCAGCCAAGGATCCTAGTTAAGACCATAATAAGCGGGACAGATTAACGGGCTCTAGGTGTTCCCGTACCTTCTGCAGTGCCAACAGTACTGGATACCCCGGCTTTGCTAGAGATTATCCATAGATTATTGGTTGTCCAATAATACCAAATAGTGGTGCAACAACAACAACAGCAACACCAGCAAAAACAGCTTCAGCAGCATGAACGTAATGTCCTGTTGAACCAAGCATTACAGAAAGCCCTAGAATAAGACGAAAGAACAGATTTTGGGGCATTTGTTAGATTTAGTAGACTGAACCCAAGATATTTTGATGGCACGGAGGATGCAATCATGGCAGACGATTGGCTCCAGGATTTTGAGACCATTCTGACAGCAGCTAAAGTTTTGGCCGAGGAACAAGTTGACCTGGTTCGCCTAAAACTCCAAGATTTGGTAAGAGATTGGTGGGCCACGATAGAGGTATGATTGAGGAGTCCTATTTTATGAAAGGATTTTAGAACCCGATTCAAGGAGAAGTACTTCAGGATTGTGGCTCAGTGTGAGTTGCAGTAAAGGTTCATTAACCTCAAGCAAACTGGAAGGACAATAGACGGCTACGAGGCAAAATTTTGCTGACTAAGCAGATTTGCTCCAACCATGGTGGTGACAGAGTTGGAGAGAGCAATGAGGTTCCGGCAGAGACTTTACTTACTTAGAAATCTTACACATATTAGAGGCGCACGACTACCCGATCTTTGAGACGGTATTGATAGCAGCCAAGAGGGCTGAGCTTACTTCCCAGAGGATGGCATCAAGAAGAGTGGATCGAAAGAGGCCTCATGGATAGTCAGCACCAAAACCTGGCATTCATATCCATGATTCAGCATTGCGGAGGATGGTAGTTTCAACAGTGACAATACCAACTCGGCAGTAGCCGAGGCAGCAACAACAACAATAATGAAGAGGAGCGTCGACATGTTGTACCTACTGTGGCAAATGAGGTCATACCCGAGATGTTTGTCGGGCAGCTAACAAGTTATGCTTGAGATATGGGAGCCCTAATCATAAGATTGCCATATGCCCATTGATGTAGAGGCCAGGAGGGCCAGTACAACAGTTTCTTGTATTGCCAGCTCTAAGGGCAGTACAGCAAGGAGGACCAGCAGTAGCAGTATGGCCTTTGGCTCAGTGTCTGTTATCGACGTAGGCTCAGCTTTATAGGCAGAAATAGCAGAATTAGCAGGGACTACAACCATAGCAGCAAGAAAGACAGCAGCAAAGAGCTTAACAAGGCCAAGGGCAGGCACTCATCTTATGGCGTCGGGCGACGTAGTGGAAGGTAACAATTTTGTTACAACCTTTTCTGCCATAACTTTAATTGATTCTGGAGCTTCACACTCATTTATATCTGCATAATATGCGACAAGTATTAGATTAAAGTTTGAGGTATTGCCAGCGAGGCTGAATATAATCACTGGCAATAGGATCGTAGAAGTTAGTAGGGTGTGCCTAACATGTCCAGTCGTAGTATGTGAACATTTATTACCTGCAAAGTTGATTGAGTTTTCTATGGGTAACTTTAAAGTTATCTTAGGCATGGACTGGTTGAGAGACAGTCATACAACAATAGACTGTCGTGAGGGTAGAGTATTGTTTAGAATTTTTGGTCTAAAAGAGTTTGCCCTTAGCAGAATAGCAAGAGACTAGCACAAAGAATGGGTCGCATCAGTAGTAAAGAGAAAAGACCTGTTGCCCAAGATAGTTGAAGAGTTAATTTACGTCTTTCCCAACGATCTTTCCAGATTACACCCAGTTAGAGCAGTAGAGTTTTGTATAGAGTTAATGCCAGGAGAAGAACAAGTATCCCAGAAGGTATACATAATGTCACCATCAAAACTTGATCAGTTATATCGACACGTGAAAGAAATGAAGGAGAAGAAGTTTATTGGGACCAGTGCATCATCGTGGGGAGCACCAGCGGTATTAGTAAAAAAGAAGGATGGATCGACACAGTTGTGTATGGATTATAGGCGGTTGAATGCAGTGACAGTAAAGAACAAATACCTATTACCAAGGATTGATGATTTGTTTGACCAATTAAGTGGAGCAAGAGTCTTCTCCAAGATAGATTTACGATCATGATATCATCAGGTACGAATTCGGGAGCAGGATATACCGAAGACAGTATTTAGGTCACGATATGGGCATTACGAATTCTTAGTTATGTCATTCGGACTGACTAATGCTCTAGAAGTATTCATGGATTTGATGGACCATATTTTTATGCTTTACTGAGATCAATTTATGGTAGTATTCATCGATGACATCCTGGTATATTCTGGTAATGAGAAGGAGCATGAAGAATATCTCAGGATAGTGCTGCAAATTTTGAGGGAGCACCAGTTATATGGGAAGCTTAGTAAGTATAAATTTTGGCTAGGTCGTATATCCTTTCTTGGGAACATTATTTCTGGAGCAGGAGTGTCAGTTGATCCCAAGAAGGTAGAGGTAGTAGAGAACTGGCCAGTCCCAAAGACAGTAGCAGAAGTACATAGTTTTTTGGACTTGGCATGATATTATAGAAAATTTGTGTCAGATTTTGCTAAAATCTCGGCACCATTGACTCGGTTGATGTACAAGAAAGTTAAGTTCATATGGTCAGTAGAATGTCTATCGCCTTTGAAGAGTTGAAAAAGAAGTTAATCTCTGTACAAATCCTTACTTTTCTAGCAGGCTCTGAAGGATTCACAATGTATTAAGATGCATCTGGAAAAGGACTTGGATGTGTTTTGATGCAGCAAGGGAGAGTAATAGCATATGCTTCTTGGCAGCTCAGAGATTACGAGAAGAACTATCCAACTCACGATTTGGAGCTAGCAGCAGTAATGTTTGCACTTAAGCTATGGAGGCACTACTTATATGGCGATCGAGTAGAAATATTCACAGATATAAGAGTTTAAAGTATGTGTTCATGCAGAATGACCTGAACATGAGACAGAGAAGGTAGCTAAAGTTGTTGAAAGACTATGACGTGGAACTTCAGTACCATCCAGGAAAGGCTAATGTAGTAGCTGATGCACTTTACAGAAGCGGTAAAAAAATTATGTTGACTACCCAGAGGCACATTATAGAAGACCTACAAGAGATGAGTATCGAGATAGTACTTCCACATAGTACAAGAGTTCAGGCTAGCCTATAGATTCAGTCAACTTTGGTAGATAGAATCAAGCTAGTTCAGGAAGAGGACCCGAAGATTCAAAAGCTACGAGAAGAATGTGAGTTAGGCCTTCGGAAGGAGTTGACAATACATGCGGATGGAACGCTAAGGTTTGGAAATCCTCTATGCATATCAAGCGAAGATATTCGGCAAGAAGTTATGATTGAAGCACATAGTTCCCAGTATTCCATTCATCCGGGAGGCACGAAGATGTACCAAGATATCAAATAATACTTTTGGTGGAACAGAATAAAGTAGAAAATAGCACGCTTTGTATTACGATGTCTGATATGTCAGCAAGTGAAGGCAAAATAATAGAGATCGACCAGATTATTGCAGCCACTTCCTATTCCAGAGTGGAAGTGGGAACACATCATGATGGACTTTATGACTGGTTTACCTAGATCATCGACTGGTCGAGATACAGTTTGGGTGATAGTAGATCATCTCACAAAAGTATCACTTTCTTTCTTTTTGAGTAGGACAGTCTACAGAATAATTGGCTGAAATATATATACGATAGATAGTGAGACAATACGGTGTCCCAGTAAGTATTATATCAGATCGAGAAATTGGATTTACTTTATTTTTTTAGAAAAGTTTGCATCAGAGTTTGGGCACCAAGTTAAGATTCAGCATAGCTTACCACCCCCAGACAGACGAACAATCAGAGAGAACCATCTAGACCTTAGAGGATATGCTATGAGCTTGTACCTTAGATCTTGGTGGATCTTGGGAGAATCACCTTCACTTGGTAGAATTATCGTATAATAATAGTTATCTGGCCAGTATTCAGATGGCACCTTTTGAAGTACTGTACGGCAGAAAGTGTAGGTCACCGTTGGCTTGGGACAATATTGGTGAGCGAAAGATGTTAGGCCCTGAAATGATCACGCAGATAGTAGAGGTTGTCAAGCAGATCAGAGAGTGACTTCGGGTTGCACAGGTAGGCATCGTCATTGGACAGATCCGCATCATAGACCTTTAGAGTTTCGTATCGGCGACCACATATTTTTGCTGATTTTACCTACCCATGGAGTCAGAGTGATAGTCCGTGATACGTAGGTCCGTTTGATATTCTCGAGCGGGTAGGCAATATTACTTATCGTCTTGCCATTCTGCATTCGTTACGTGAGGTACGCAATATATTTCATGCGTCTCAGTTGCATAGGTATGTTCCGGATCTGAATTATATTCCCGATAACTCTAAATTAGTTGTTGGAACCGACTTATCTTATGAGGAGCAACCTGTATCCATATTGGACCAAAGAATGAAGGTGCTCAAGACTCGAACTATTTCTCTTGTCCGGGTTGCTTGGGACTATCACTCTCTAGAAGAATCAACTTGGAAACGCGAGGATGATATTCGGTCTCGGTACCCGCACATGTTCAATTCGAAAGATATATTCTATCTTTTGCCTTTGTATCTAGTTTTCTTGATCAGGTGATCGCCTATATGTTGTGATGATATTGCTTGCATGTATAGTTGCTAGTAGATTTGTATCGTGCTTTTTCTGACTTCTCTAGCTATTGCTTGGATTTGAATTCTGATAACATAATTTTTCTAAGATGGATAGAGATGTCACTCCCCATTTTCGATATACGTACTTGGAACATATTTTTATTTTAGCATGGTTGCATGTGCATGGAGGCTAGACCCATTCTTTGGTTTAACCAAATTTATGGTTAATTTTGTGGGTTGGTTCAAATCATGAGAATCATTGGTTCAACCCTCAACCCTACCATATATAACCCAATATTTTCTCTCTCTCTTCACTTCTTCATTTCTCACCCTCTTTTTAGTTTTCTCTCTCCATTTCCATAGACAAGTACACATTGCATGAGAAATAGAGAAACCCTCTATATTATTGTTCAATTATGTTTATTATGTATTTTTAAGCACTTTTAGTACTTAGAGTTTTCTGTTTTGATGGATGGATTAGTATAGATCTATATTTCTAAACTTAGGATTTTATAGGTTTTATGAGTTTTTATTGATTTTGATCTATTAAACTTGTGTCTTTGAAAAGTAATTTTTGGTACATGATAGAGATTTCAATTTAGAGCATTTTGACTTTTG